>RDPX01000058.1:526102-572253 GCA_003991215.1 Morbakka virulenta | reverse complement strand
AGTGGCAAAGCTGGATAGCGAAATAGCTTGATAGCTTGGTAGCTGAATAGCTGGATAGCTGGATGTCTGGATAGCTGGATAGCTCAATGTCTCGATAGTTCGATAGCAGGATAGCTGGATAGCTGGAGAGCTGGTAACCCGATATGTTGAAGATCTGGATAGACATAAATCGTGTTTGATAGATGGCCTATAGCATGATACTTGTATTGCTGGAAGGCTTGATAGATAGATATCTGGATAACCTGATAGCTGGCAAGCTTCATAGGTTGGTAGCAATATAACTGGATAGCTTGATAGCTGGTTAGCTAGATAGCTGACGAGATGGATAGCTTGATAGCTGAATAGATGGCTATCTGGATAGCTGGATAGCTGGACGGCTGGTAAGCCGGAATGGTGAAGATCTGGATAGACATAAATCTTCTTATGTAGATGGCCTATACTATGATAGTTTTATAGCTTGAATGCTTGAATGGAAGATAACTGGATAGCTGGATAGCTTTATGTCTAGACAGCTGGTAGCTGGGTAGCTGAAGAGCTGGATAGATGAATAGCTGGATAGCAGGATAGCTGGATAGCTGGATAGTTGGTAGCTGGTCCGTTGGATAGCTAGATATCTGGATAGCTGGATAGCTGGATAGCTTGATAGTTGTATAGCTGTATAGCTTGATAACTGGATTTCTAGGTAGCTGGATAGCTGTATAACTAGATAGCTGGATAGCTTGATAGCTACAAAGTTAAATAGCTGAAGAGCTATATAGATTAACTATATTATAGCTTAATAGATTTTTAGGTTAGGGCTGTATAGATGGATAGCAGCGAAGTTTGCTAGCTAACTAGGTGGATAGGTTGATGGCTGGATATCTATATAGCTGGATAGCTAGATAGCTACATAGTTAAATAGCTGAAGAGCTATGTAGATTAATTGTATGATAGCTTAATAGATTTTTAGCTTAGTTCTGTATAGATGGATAGCAGCTAAGTTTGCTATCTAACTAGGTGGATAGATAGATAGCTGGATATCTACTTAGCTGTATATCTGGATGGCAGGACAGCTTAATAGCTAGTTAGCGAAATACCTTGATAGACTTATAGTTTGACAGATTGATAGCATATAGCATGATATTTGGAAAGCTGGAAAGCTAAAGAGGTAGTTTATGAAAAAGCTGGATAGCTTGATAGATAGACAGCTTGATAACCGGTAGCCTGGATTGCTGCATAACTGGTTAGCTGGAAAGATGAATAGCGGGAAAGCTGGATGGCTTGATAGATTGATAGCTGGATAGCTGGAAAGCTGGTTAGGTTGGATAGCTATATAGATGTATAGCTCGATAGCAAAATACCTAGATAGCTGGATAGCTTGATAGATCAATCGCTAGGTACTTGGCTAGCTGGATAGCTGGACAGCTGAATATCTGGTTAGCTTTATAGCTCTATAGCTCCATAGCTCGAAAGCTCGAAAGCTTGATAGATTGATAGCTGGATAGCTGGATAGCAGGATAGATGGATAGCTGGATAGCTGGACAGCTTAATAGATAGGCGGTTGGTAAGTCGGTATGTTGAAGATCTGGATAGATGTAAATCTTGATAGATAGATGGCCTGTAGCGTTGTAGCTTGATAGCTGGATAGATGGATAGCTAGATAGCTTGATAGCTGGATAGCTGGATAGGTGGATAGATGGATAGATGGAAAGCTGGAAAGCTTGATAGCTTGGTAGTTTAATAGCATGACAGCTTTATAGCCGGTATGGCGAAGATCTTGATAGACATTAGGCTTGTTAGATAGATGGCCTGTAGTGTGATATTTGTATAGCTGGAATGCTTGATGACTAGATATCTGGATAGCTGGATAGCTGGATAGCTTGATGGCTGGTTAGCTAGATAGCTGAAGAGCTTGATAGCGTAATAGGTTGTTAGCGATATAACTGGATAGATTAATAGGTGGTTAGCTAGGTCACTGAAGAGCTGGATAGCTTGATAGCTGGATAGCTGGATAGCTGGACAGCTTAATAGATAGGCGGTTGGTAAGTCGGTATGTTGAAGATCTGGATAGATGTAAATCTTGATAGATAGATGGCCTGTAGCGTTGTAGCTTGATAGCTGGATAGATGGATAGCTGGATAGCTTGATAGCTGGATAGCTGGATAGGTTGATAGATGGAAAGCTTGATAGCTGGAAAGCTTGATAGCTTGGTAGTTTAATAGCATGACAGCTTTATAGCCGGTATGGCGAAGATCTTGATAGACATTAGGCTTGTTAGATAGATGGCCTGTAGTGTGATATTTGTATAGCTTGAATGCTTAATGGCTAGATATCTGGATAGCTGGATATCTGGATAGCTTGATGGCTGGTTAGCTAGATAGCTGAAGAGCTTGATAGCGTAATAGGTTGTTAGCGATATAACTGGATAGATTAATAGGTGGTTAGCTAGGTCACTGAAGAGCTGGATAGCTTGATGGCCGGATAGCTGGATAAGTCCATAGCTCGATAGTTCAAAAGCTCGATAGCTGGATAGCTGGATAGCTGGATATCTGGATAGCGTAATAGCTAGACGGTTGGAAAGTCAGTATGTTGAAGATCTGGATAGACATAAATGTTGTTAGATAGGTGGCCTATAGCATAGTAGTTGTATAGCTAGATATCTGGATAGCTGGATAGCTGGATAGCTGGATAGCTGGAGAGCTGGATAGCTGGATAGCTTAAAAGCTAGATAGTTTAAAATTCGGTGTGTTGAAGATCTGGATAGACATAAATCTTGATAGATAGATGGCCTGTAGCGCTATAGCTGCATAGCTGGATAGCTGGATAGCTGGATAGCTGAATGGCTGGATAGCTTGATAGCTGGCTAGCTGGATAGGTGGATCGCTGGAAAGCTGGATAGCTGGAAAGCTGGATAGTTTGGTACCTTAATAGCATGACAGCTTTATAGCCAGTATGGCGAAGATTGTGATAGACATTAAGCTTGTTAGATAGATGGCCTGTAGCGTGATATTTGTATAGCTGGAATGCTTGATGACTAGATATCTGGATAGCTAGGTAGCTGGATAGCTTGATGGCCGGATAGCTGGATAAGTCCATAGCTCTATAGTTCAAAAGCTCGATAGCTGGATAGCTGGATAGCTGGATATCTGGATAGCGTAATAGCTAGACGTTTGGAAAGTCAGTATGTTGAAGATCTGGATAGACATAAATGTTGTTAGATAGGTGGCCTATAGCATAGTAGTTGTATAGCTGGAAAGCTTGAAAGCTAGATATCTGGATAGCTGGATAGCTGGATAGCTGGAGAGCTTGATGGCCGGATAGCTGGATAGGTCGATAATTCGACATCAAAAGCTCGATAGCTGGATAGCTGGATATCTGGACAGCTTAATAGCTAGACGGTTGGAAAGTCAGTATGTTGAAGATCGGGATCGACAAAAATCTTGTTAGATAGATGGCCTGTAGCGTTACAGCTGTATAGCTGTATAGCTGGATAGCTGGATAGCTGGATAGCTGGATAGCTGGATAGCTGGATAGCTGGATAGCTGGAAAGCTGGAAAGCTGGATAGCTGGATAGCTTGGTAGCTTAATAGGATGACAGCTTTATAGCCAGTATGGCGAAGATCTTAATAGATATCAAGATTGTCAAATAGATGGCCTGTAGCGTGATAGTAGGATAGCTGGATACCTTGATAGCTGAATAGCTGGATAGCAGGATAGCTGGATAGCAGGATAGCTGGATAGCAGGATAGCTGGATAGCTGGACGGCTTGTAAGCCGGAATGGTGAAGATCTGGATAGACATAAATCTTGTTAGATAAATGGCCAATAGCATGATAGTTGTATAGCTGAAAAGCTTGATAGCTTGATATCTGGATAGCTGGAAAGCTGGATAGCTGGGTAGCTGGGTAGCTGGATAGCTGGATAGCTGGAGAGCTGGAGAGCTGGATAGCTGGAGAGCTGGAGAGCTGGTTAGATGGATAGCAGGATAGCTGAATAGCTAGATAGCTGGATAGCTGGATAGCCAGATAGCTGGATAGCTTGATAGATAGATAGCTGTCGAGCTTGATAACTGGATTGCTATGTAGCTGGATGTGTCGATAACTAGATAGCTGGATAGTTGGATAGCTATATAGTTAAATAGCTGAAGAGCTGCATAGAAAAATAGCTTTATAGCTTAATGGATTTTTAGCTTAGGGCTGCATAGATGGATAGCAGCTACGTTTGCTAGCTAATTAGGTGGATAGGTTAATAGCTGGATATATTTATAGCTGTATATCTGGATGGCAGGACAGCATGATAGCTAGTTAGCGAAATAACTTGATAGACTGATAGTTGAACAGATTGAGAGCATATAGCATGATATTTGGAAAGCTGGAAAGCTAAAGAGGTAGCTTGCAAAAAAGTTGGATAGCTTGATACATAGACAGCTTGATAGCCGGTAGCCAGGATTGCTGCATACCTGGTTAGCTGAAAAGATGAATAGCTGGAAAGCTGGATGGCTTGATTGATTGATAGCTGGATAGCTGGATAGCTGGACAGCTAGATAGATCGATAGCTAGGTAGCTGGATAGCTGGATAGCTGGATAGATCGATAGCTCGATAGCAGGATAGATTGACAGCTAGATATATGGCTAGCTGGATAGCTCGCCAGCTCGATAGCGTGACAGTCTGATAGCTGGATAAC
The DNA here is from genome assembly GCA_003991215.1 of Morbakka virulenta. Classification (NCBI taxonomy): domain Eukaryota; kingdom Metazoa; phylum Cnidaria; class Cubozoa; order Carybdeida; family Carukiidae; genus Morbakka; species Morbakka virulenta. Next base: position 567,591 of record RDPX01000058.1, on the reverse strand, counting down.
TGGATATCTGGATAGCTGACTAGCTGGATAGTTTAATAATTTGATAGCTAGATAGCTCTATACCTGGTTAGCTGGATAATTTAATAGCCTGATAGCTGGATAGCTGGATAGCTGGATAGCCTAATATCTGGACGGCTTGTAAACCGGCATGGTGAAGATCTAGATAGATATAAATCTTGTTTGATAGATGGCTTATAACATGATACTTGTATAGCTGGAAGGCCTGATATATAGATATCTGGATAACCTGATAGCTGGCAAGCTTCATAGGTTGGTAGCGGTATAACTGTATAGCTTGATAGCTGGTTAGCTAGATAGCTGAAGAGCTGGATAGCATGATAGCTGGGTTGCTGGATTGCTGGATAGCTGGATAGCTGGATAGCTGCATAGCTGGATAGCTGGATTGCTTGTTAGCTGGATAGCTCGACAGCTAGATAGCTCGATAGCTGGATAGCTGGATAGATCGATAGCTCGATAGCTGGATATAGGGACAGCTGGATATCTGTCTAGCTGGATAGCCGTATAGCTTGATAGCTGGATAGCTTGAAAGCTGGAAAGCTGGATAGCTGGATAGCTGGAGATCTGGATAGCTGGAGAGCTGAACGGTTTGATGGATGGATAGCTGGATAGCTGGATAGCTGGTTAGCTGGATAGCTGGAAAGCTGGTTAGCTTGATAGCTGTATATCTGGAGAATTGGAACACTGCATAGCTTGATAGGCGGTTAGCTGTATAGGTGATTAGGTGGATAGCTGGATGGCTTGAAAGCCAAACAGCTTGATCGCTCGTAGGCTGAATAGCTTGATGGACATAAAGCTTCTTATATTGATGGCCTATAGCATGATAATTGGACAGTTGAAATGCTGGAAAATAGATAGGTTGTTAGCTCGATAGCTTCAGAGCTGGAGAGCGGGATAGCTTGATAGCTGGAAAGACGAATTATTTGGTAGCTGGATATTGTGCGAGGTTATGAACATTTCTGATACTGCTGGACCACCAATCACTGTCAAAGGGAATCCTCTTGATTTTTTTGGACAAGTTCACCTATCTAGGGAGTATGATCATCAGCTCTGGTGAGGTTGACACAGACATCAATAACAGGTTTGCGCCACACTACGATCCATGACAAATATTTGTGGGTCAAACAGATAAGCTTAAAGACAAAGTTGCAACTGTACACAGCTATAATAATCTCCAAAGTCCTAAGAAGATACAGCACCAAGAAGAAACAGCAGAAATGGAATAAATTCCATCAGCGTAACTTGAGAAGGATTTTGGGTGTTTCGTGGAGAGAAAGAATTACAAATAAAGAAATCTTGAGGAGGACTGGTCATTTGCACAAGATAGTTGAAGAGAGAAGGTGGAGATTGGCTTGTCATGCGCTACGACTGTCAGTTGGACGATTAGCACAACAGGCTTTAAATTGGAAGCCAATGTCTGCCCAATATCTCACTAGAGACAGGAGGGCCTAAGGTCTAAGGTATATGGTAAACTTTACAAAATACATATTAGTGGTAAAGATAAAAATTACAATTTTGAAAGTAAAAAAGGAGTAAATTGATGCCAAACACAAAAACAACAACCTGTATGATTAAATATGTCATTTTCAGACTACTGACTAAAATATGCATTACATAAAGATGAACAAAACCTGAAAATTACAAAGAACTTTTTAAAATGATAAGAAAGTAATTAGGACGTGACTAAAACTTTGGTCTTTGTGAAATATATTGCCCGTGTATTTCTTTTTATACCTGTTTTACCCATACCTAATATTTCTGTAATTAAAAAATAGTTGGCTTTAATTAGCTATCCTTGGCTATCTATTTTATTTATATATTTTGTATATCTATTTTATATTTTATATAAATTTCATTTTATTTGTTTTATATTTTTTATATATTTATTTTATATATTAAAAACTTTTATTTTATANATGTGGATATCTCAATAGCTGTACTGCTGGACGGTGGGATAGCAGAATAGCTGAACGGCGGGATAGCAGAATAGCTTGATTGCTGGTTTTTTGAATAGCTTGATAGTCGAATAGCTTGATAGTCTAATAGCTTGGTAAATAGATAGCTTATAGCTTGATAGTTGGATAGCTGGATAGCTGGATATCCGTATAGCTTGATAGCTGGATAGCTTGAAAGCTGGAAAGCTGGATAGCTGGATAGCTGGAGATCTGGATAGCTGGAGAGCTGAACGGTTTGATGGATGGATAGCTGGATAGCTGGATAGCTGGTTAGCTGGATAGCTGGAAAGCTGGTTAGCTTGATAGCTGTATATCTGGAGAATTGGAACACTGCATAGCTTGATAGGCGGTTAGCTGTATAGGTGATTAGGTGGATAGCTGGATGGCTTGAAAGCCAAACAGCTTGATCGCTCGTAGGCTGAATAGCTTGATGGACATAAAGCTTCTTATATTGATGGCCTATAGCATGATAATTGGACAGTTGAAATGCTGGAAAATAGATAGGTTGTTAGCTCGATAGCTTCAGAGCTGGAGAGCGGGATAGCTTGATAGCTGGAAAGACGAATTATTTGGTAGCTGGATATTGTGCGAGGTTATGAACATTTCTGATACTGCTGGACCACCAATCACTGTCAAAGGGAATCCTCTTGATTTTTTTGGACAAGTTCACCTATCTAGGGAGTATGATCATCAGCTCTGGTGAGGTTGACACAGACATCAATAACAGGTTTGCGCCACACTACGATCCATGACAAATATTTGTGGGTCAAACAGATAAGCTTAAAGACAAAGTTGCAACTGTACACAGCTATAATAATCTCCAAAGTCCTAAGAAGATACAGCACCAAGAAGAAACAGCAGAAATGGAATAAATTCCATCAGCGTAACTTGAGAAGGATTTTGGGTGTTTCGTGGAGAGAAAGAATTACAAATAAAGAAATCTTGAGGAGGACTGGTCATTTGCACAAGATAGTTGAAGAGAGAAGGTGGAGATTGGCTTGTCATGCGCTACTACTGCCAGTTGGACGATTAGCATAACAGGCTTTAAATTGGAAGCCAATGTCTGCCCAATATCTCACTAGAGACAGGAGGGCCTAAGGTCTAAGGTATATGGTAAACTTTACAAAATACATATTAGTGGTAAAGATAAAAATTACAATTTTGAAAGTAAAAAAGGAGTAAATTGATGCCAAACACAAAAACAACAACCTGTATGATTAAATATGTCATTTTCAGACTACTGACTAAAATATGCATTACATAAAGATGAACAAAACCTGAAAATTACAAAGAACTTTTTAAAATGATAAGAAAGTAATTAGGACGTGACTAAAACTTTGGTCTTTGTGAAATATATTGCCCGTGTATTTCTTTTTATACCTGTTTTACCCATACCTAATATTTCTGTAATTGAAAAATAGTTGGCTTTAATTAGCTATCCTTGGCTATCTATTTTATTTATATATTTTGTATATCTATTTTATATTTTATATAAATTTCATTTTATTTGTTTTATATTTTTTATATATTTATTTTATATATTAAAAACTTTTATTTTATATATTTTGTATATTCATCTTATCTATATTATTTATGTTATTTATTTGATTTGTTTTATTTATTATAATTATTTTAATCAGCATTTTTAAATAAAGTGTCCGAAGTTCATAAGGATGTAGAAATGAAAATAGGAATGAAGAATAAGTGTTCAATAACATTTTTATCCCTAACTTCAGATACATTTCCTATTGAATTATGGATGTAGTGTAAAATTGATAACAAGGGATGATTCACAAAGAGTGCTAATTAGGTGCATGCACTTCAACTCTGGTTAAATCAAGACTGATTTCTTGCAGTTTTACTGAAGAAAAGAAACACTTTTCAATATATATATTGAATATATGAGTTTTGTGTTATTATTACGAGTGTTAAAATACCCACTTCTTCTGTCTTCCAAATAAATTATTTTTTAGTGTTTAATACATATAAAAGGGCGTTGCTAATATTTTCTGATAAATTATAGGGAATGATCACTTTACGTTTTCTCACAGGCTCTCCATCAGAACCCTGATTTTCCGCTATTGATTTCATAGTGTGGAAAAATAACTTGAAGTTGCGATTCTGATGTAAGTAAACTGTTCGTTATTTGTACGAAAATTATGAAAACCTAACATATTAATGCAAGCAAGCTGTACTAAAGGGATACGAATGTGGAAAGATGTAGTTTGTATCACTTTAATGGGTAATTGCTCTGTAATGTATCGACGCTTTGCATTTTACCGGATCACTGCAACCATATCTTGCACAGACCTTGCCATTTCTTGAGCTGGGTCTATATTGCTGAAGGTCTTAACCCAAAGCTACAGCCACTGCTTTGAAGCGAGTTCCGTGCAAATTGATTTTCCTCTTTTCTTTAATGCCACATCTGCCTGATCGATGTTATTTCTGCAATCAGTTGAATATAAAAAATCAATAAAGGAAAACCTAATCAACAACGACATTTTCTTTTCTTTTTCTTCTTCCTTTCCGCTTTTCCTATTTAAATAGGGTCGCCACAGAGGACTTTCTTTTACCATTTTCCTCCCTCAGGAGCGCCTGTTGCTGACTGGCTAAACATTACCATATCCTCCTTGATGGAATCGAAGAATCTTCTTTTTGGACGTCCTCGCTTTCTTCTTCCCGGTGGTTGCACTTTCATCACCCTATTTCTAACGTACTCCTTTTCCAGCATCATGATATTTCTAAACCATCTGAGTCTTGCTTTTCTTGCTTTTTCTCCAAACCTCGCATTCACTCCCAGATGACCCCTTACTGTGTCTTTTCGGATCCTGTCCCAAATAGTCTTTCCCATGGTAAACCTCAACATTTTCTTGTCATTCACATCTATCTTCTTTTCTTGTTGTTTGGTCATTGGTATTGTTTCCAAGGTGTATAGCATACCGGGTCTAGCAACTGTTCGATGTACCTTCCGCCTGAATTTCATTGGCATACTTCTGTCTCACAGGACCCCACTGACTTTCGTCCAGCTACTCCGTCCCGGTTGCACTCTTTTGTTTGCTGCTCTGTCACAGCCACTAGTACTCTCAATTGTTAAGCCCAGGTACTTGAACTCATCAAGGACACTTTTTTTCAACTTATAGTTAAAAACTATTAGCACATTAAGGAGCAATGACCATCGTGGCTAAATTTGTTATATCTAGGTAAATGCAATCTAATCGATATATTACCAAAAACCACAAGGTAAAAAAAAAGGCTTTTAAAATAAAATATAATAATATTTTTAATTACAAAATAGAAGAAACTGACAAAATACAATCGGAGTTCTTTCCATGACGTGTAAACAAAAATAAAATGAGAGTTAATTTTCCTATTTACATAATTTTAATTCTTAGTAAAGGGGAAGTATTAAAACATGGAAAGCTTGGTAAAATATATTTACCATCCCAAGACACAAAAAATGTTTTTAAGTTAAATGCATACTAAAAACCATATAAGAGAATACAGATGTATGTGGTTCAGTAAATTATATATATATATATATATATATATATAATATATATATAAATATATACAAATATATAAAGAGATGGATAGATAGATGGATATGTAAAAATGTATATAACATAAGTTGTATTTTATTATATTTTGTAGATAAATGTCTGATGATATCTGTAAAGAAGAAAATAAACAAAAAATGATTCGCTGACTTCTATTATTATCGATATAGATATAGATATAGATATAGATATTGATATAGATATAGATATAGATATAGATATAGATATAGATATAGATATAGATATAGATATAGATATAGATATAGATATAGATATAGATATAGATATAGATATAGATATAGATATAGATATAGATATAGATATAGATATAGATATAGATATAGATATAGATATAGATATAGATATAGATATAGATATAGATATAGATATAGATATAGATATAGATATAGATATAGATATAGATATAGATATAGATATAGATATAGATATAGATATAGATATAGATATAGATATAGATATAGATATAGATATAGATATAGATATAGATATAGATATAGATATAGATATAGATATAGATATAGATATAGATATAGATATAGATATAGATATAGATATAGATATAGATATAGATATAGATATAGATATAGATATAGATATAGATATAGATATAGATATAGATATAGATATAGATATAGATATAGATATAGATATAGATATAGATATAGATATAGATATAGATATAGATATAGATATAGATATAGATATAGATATAGATATAGATATAGATATAGATATAGATATAGATATAGATATAGATATAGATATAGATATAGATATAGATATAGATATAGATATAGATATAGATATAGATATAGATATAGATATAGATATAGATATAGATATAGATATAGATATAGATATAGATATAGATATAGATATAGATATAGATATAGATATAGATATAGATATAGATATAGATATAGATATAGATATAGATATAGATATAGATATAGATATAGATATAGATATAGATATAGATATAGATATAGATATAGATATAGATATAGATATAGATATAGATATAGATATAGATATAGATATAGATATAGATATAGATATAGATATAGATATAGATATAGATATAGATATAGATATAGATATAGATATAGATATAGATATAGATATAGATATAGATATAGATATAGATATAGATATAGATATAGATATAGATATAGATATAGATATAGATATAGATATAGATATAGATATAGATATAGATATAGATATAGATATAGATATAGATATAGATATAGATATAGATATAGATATAGATATAGATATAGATATAGATATAGATATAGATATAGATATAGATATAGATATAGATATAGATATAGATATAGATATAGATATAGATATAGATATAGATATAGATATAGATATAGATATAGATATAGATATAGATATAGATATAGATATAGATATAGATATAGATATAGATATAGATATAGATATAGATATAGATATAGATATAGATATAGATATAGATATAGATATAGATATAGATATAGATATAGATATAGATATAGATATAGATATAGATATAGATATAGATATAGATATAGATATAGATATAGATATAGATATAGATATAGATATAGATATAGATATAGATTGTTTACCGGTACGTGCCACATAGATGACTTTTAATGTGACCTATCTACAACACAGGGGACAACACTACAGACTGCTAGTAATATTATGTGATTTAGATTAGGCCCCTATGTTCTTGTAATCGCTCTGTGGCATACTTAGAAAGCCAGATACAGCCACACGAGTCAAATTATGAGCGGAAGAAGAAAATTGTTGGACAATGCGTGTGGATTTAAACATATTTAAGGCCACGGCGAACCTTCATATTGAATGAGACCTCTATAATAGCTGCTCGATTAGCGAAAATCCGAAAAGTCGCCTCCGAAAATAGAAAGTTTAATCCTTTTGGGTCAGTATCGTACTTTTGTGCACAATCAGGTAGTTGTATTATCTGTTTGATTTACAAGAAACGATTACGGTTTTCAAAGAATACAGCGTTAAAAGACATTATGTTGGGCATCAAAGCGAAGCCTTCAAGCACTTGTCGAATGAAGACCGCTTGAAAAAAAAATAGATTCTCTGACAAAGGAGTGGGAAGCGCATAGGTCTGCACTGCTTCGATCGATCGCCACAAATGCATCAACCACCCAAAAAGTTTTCGAGTGACGTGCATCATCACTAAAATAGTAAATCCCTTTTCAGGTTACAACATACATGTATACTTTTTTAGTCGTATGAGTTGATTAAACGTTATTTTTACTAATGTATGTCAGGCTACAGTACATGTATCTTGCTTTTATAAAGTCCTTGCTATGCTAAAGTACCAGATATATGGGCTTATTAACTCATAATATTATCGTTTGCTATTAATTTTAGAAAGGTACTGCACGTCGGCTCAATGGATTTTTTCGTTTCAGATGGAGAATTCATCCGGGATTGCATGCGTGCAATTCTTGAGGAAGTCAGTCCCAGCACATCTAAAAATTTTGAAGCCCTGAGCTTATCGCGAAATACTGTTACAGGCAGAATAAAAGATGTTGCCGGTAATCTGCAAGGACATCTGTCGAGTTTATTTCAAGATTTCACCTACCTCTCCTTGGCAAACTACGAGTCTACGGATACTAGTGATACAATGCAGCTGCTTATTGTCATTCGAGGTATTGACAATTCCTTCAAGATTACTGAAGAATTGCTTGATGTGCAATCATTAAAGGGCACTACTACTAGTTATGATCTATTCACTGCTACCTCAACTTCTGTAGAGATTTTCAGTATGAAATAGGATAAACGTACGTTACTAACAAAAGTTTGGGCTCCAAATAGACTGGTAGAAAGAGCGGCGTCTTTGGAAGAGTTAGTGACCATCTTCGGGAGTCTGGGAAAGATATTCAGCTTCCTATATTCCTGCAATGTCTCATACATCAGCAGACCCTGGCAGTAAATATAGGATATTTTGAAAGTTTTAGAGCCAACCAGCAAATACATTCGTCGCCATGCATACAGCACCGACAATTCATTGCACTACTTCAGAAGTTTACTGACTTTGACGTTGACACGACTGCCAAAGGTTGTCTTTATTACTCACAAGTTTGTTGGCCAAGCGCAGGTATCTCACTAAAATATTTTTCTATTTACGAAAGCCTCTGACTTCATGAAGTCAGCAGGCAGATCCGCGGTTGATCTATCTGATGATACTTGGGTATGGACGTTTGCAGTAGTAGCAGACGTGACTGGCTGCATTATGATATGAACAAGCGCCTCCAAGGGAAAAGTAATCTAGTGTGTGATCTTGATCAGTTCGTACTCGCATTTCAATCAAAGCTTTATTTCCTTGTACTTCAACTGAAGTCCGGCTGTTTGAACCACTTCAACTGTTTTGCTTCACTAAACAGTACCAACCCAACACTTTGTTTTGGCGTTGAACTGTTGCAGTCGCTAAGTGAGAAATTCTTTGCACGGTTTCAAGATATACGTGCGCACTCTTCAAACATACGATTGCTTCAAAATCCCTTTAATTCGAATATTGACACTTCTCCCGAGGAATTACAGATGGATCTAATCGACCTGCAGAATTCCACAAGACATCATGATTTCCAAATTGTCAGTGGTCTTGTGGAATTTTATTCCAGCCTTCCAGCAGAATAGTTTCCATACCTGCGCAAGTTTGCACAACGCTACCTGAGTGTTTTGGTTCGACTTACATCTGTGAACAAACATTGTCACGTATGAAGAACATCAAATCACCTCAACGATTACAAATGACTGATGACCACCTTAAAGTAGTTCTTCGAACAACAACCTCGCCAGCTCGAACCGGATATACGCATGCTTGCTTCTGGCATCCAGGAACAGAAACCGAAATGACTTGAAATGTACCCCTGGGCTCACGCAGGTAATAAATTTTAGAAATTGGCTCCACTGTCAAAAACTCCAAGCACCCATGCCCTAGAATGAAATATATTGGGTAATAGCATCTTCTGAAGGAGGCCTTCTTCATTTTTGCATAGTTTTAAAAATATACTTGCTGCTCTTCAAACAGAAGTTATGACACTATTACAAGCTGATACTGAATGATGTGATCCATTATCGAGGTACTGGTCAGTATGAGGGGATTTTCTGTAGATGGTAACAAAAATAATGCTGTCTACTTTTTATTTACTGGGACATCAAGAATAGGTAGTTGTCTTTCTTCGCTTTTCTCATGGTAAATATGATGTTCTAACAAAAAGCTTTTCAACTTATAGAATTTTATTTATTTACTTCCATACAATTTTATAGAAAAATATTGAAGTGCACAGCGCCAGTACTTCATCACTTGAAATCCATGCAATTGTTCAGGAACAACAACCTGCCCATTTTCCTCTTTCCTCAACTTTTCACTTGCTCGTATAAATAACATAAACTAAATCTTTAGGTTTTTAATGGAAAAAGATGAATACACTTGTAGTGTTGGAATACATTTAGCTATTATTTTAAAAGTTAACAAGGTGAATATTTTGTTAAAGAATCAAAGCACGTCGATGTTCATGTGACTATCGTAAATTTCGTGTTATAAACACACCCTACTATGAGAGCCGTCCAATAATTTAGTTGAGTGAACAAATGTTAGTAAACGGCACAATGAAATATGCATTACGTAAAGCAGATTTTACAGCAAAGGTAAACACAATAAATGATCAGAAAAACCTATATACTATATTTCGAGAATTTCAAATTCAATGGAAACGAATGAAAAAAGCTAGCAGCAAAATGTTTGCAGATAATACAGCATGTTTAATTAAACGTTAATCTCCAGTTGTGAACCGTTATTTTATGTAGTTAGGTCAGCTAAAACAGAAACCAAAGGAAAAAGCATTATCAAATTCCTGTTGAGTATCTTCACCAAAAACCAATTACTGCACGAGCTGCGTCGATCCAGGAGTAACACCAAGATTCACATCTATTTAAAATAAGAGATCCAGAAATAGCATCCATTCCCAACTCTTCCCACTTAGTTAAAATGTGTCAATAGTAATATTGAGTACATAAAAAAATCATTTATCAGTTGAACTACCAAGATCACTGGATAATTAATCATTAGGTTTAGGTTATGACAACCGGAATGAGCAAGAATCACAAAGAAAGAATTTGCTTTCGGAGTCAATATTTACATGCCTGTATGGACCTTGCTAATAACGCTAGCATAAACAAAGCTTTATCCTATTTCCTTTCGAAACTTAGTTCCAAGCATTTCAATGAATATTTCTCAGTAGAAACCAAATCATTTGCAACAGGACTAGTTACCTTGACAAGATCCATAAATTCTTGCACGGAACAATTAACTCCCTTAATCTGGGTCTATCATGTAACAACTATCATTTGAACAACTATGGAAATATTATTTGTTAAATCTAAGATAAGGAATGATCTCACTAATTTGGCAAGGACCTACATTGTTTGTTCATGAGTGTTCACGGTTGTTTTGTAGCCCTGGCACAGGATGAGAGAGAGAGAGAGAGAGAGAGAGAGAGAGAGAGAGAGAGAGAGAGAGAGAAAGAAAGAGAGCAACCAATTTGAAAAGCACCTAATCTTATTCAGCAAATAACTAAACCTGTCCTTGGCCTTTAAGGGACATAGAAACAGATTCAAAGATGAAACATGGGAGGGAGGAAGCGTTATGTTGTGGTTAACGATTTTCACTGGAAACAACCTGTACATTTATAGTTTACTCTCGTTTTCTTTGTCTAAAGCTGATTTTCACATACTGCATTTGGCTATTGGTTAACATAGCGTAGATTAATATTCATATCGTCTTAACTTCTCTGATAAGTTGCCTCCTGTACCAGAAACACGATTGATCCACTCGTTTTGGCTCTAATAGTTATATGGAGGACAATTAGCAAACAATAACGAAACGTCACAACAGATACTTCTCCGTTATTTTGAATAAGGGAGCCAAAGTTGAGGAAATGAAATGTTGCTGATGCCCCATCATATTACCTGCACTAAGGGCGTCCATGCAGGCAACCTCCACGTGGTGATGCCTGGATGCTGATTAGCCAGGTTTTTCTGACTAGTTAGTAACGAATAGCCCTCGATTCAAGCTGTTCTTCCGTACCATTGAAGAAATCGATCTCGTCGTTCATGTGATTATAAATCTGGTTCGTCGTCGATTTGGAGAAATTTTTTTAAAACTCCAGCCAGGAAATGTACGTCTTCGACACCCCTGTAGTTGGGAGAGATATTCCCGGTGCAGCCTACTCACTTGGTCTCCAGCAGCTTACACACNCTCCACGTGGTGATGCCTGGATGCTGATTAGCCAGGTTTTTCTGACTAGTTAGTAACGAATAGCCCTCGATTCAAGCTGTTCTTCCGTACCATTGAAGAAATCGATCTCGTCGTTCATGTGATTATAAATCTGGTTCGTCGTCGATTTGGAGAAATTTTTTTAAAACTCCAGCCAGGAAATGTACGTCTTCGACACCCCTGTAGTTGGGAGAGATATTCCCGGTGCAGCCTACTCACTTGGTCTCCAGCAGCTTACACACACACACACACACACACACACACACACCTGCACTAAAATTTGTAAACAAATAGCCATTTTTGTTAACTTCCTCTAATCCATGAATTGGTCTGCATGGGCCATATTAATGAATTATTCTTTTTAAAACAGAATCATTGATAATTTGAGAGAAATAACCACGATCAATAAAGCATGTTTTAGATATTCCACATTTTAATTCTGTAGATTTAACAGGGTCTATGATGCTTGACTGAGTAGAAGTATCCAATGACAGGGATTCTTTAGAATTTGCTTGAGAAGTGGACAAAATGTCCTCAGATTTCTGTTCTGTTTCTAGGATTGCTTTCGAACGCTTTCCTTGGTTTCTCTTGACATTGAATTGGTTGATGTACTATCAAAAAATGTTATAGTAACCTTCAATTTACTTTTTTTTAAACTCCTTTTTCTTGTCGCTTAAAATACTTAAAATTTGAAAAAAATGTTTGGATTAGCAATTTCAGCACCAAAGCATGCTTTATTGGTTATAGATGACTTAACGTGGTTAAAAAATATTCTAATGAGCAGCTATACCGGACATAAATGTGAATCCTGCTTTCCTCAGTAAAGATGGAATTCGTCTTGATTTACAAGAAAAGTTCAATAGCAAGCTTAATTATTACCTTTATAATTAATAATTTAAAAGCATATTTCAACATTATTTCTATTATTCGGACAAATTGTTTCTTATTTCTTGGTATAAAAGTACTTTTTTAAAGAAATCAATTATTAGTCACTACTGAAAGTTTTTTACTTTTCAGATTGTGATCACTCAAAGTTTCTTACATGTTTGTTAAGCTTGGATAACAAACTTCATGTCCACTACTTGTACATTTGGAAACAAGATCAAAACAACATATTTTGAAAAATTTTAAATGTTTAGATACTATTCAGATAGATTACAAGTATTAGGAGATAGTAAAAGCGTAAAACTAGGAAAGCAATGCTGAAGATTTGCAGCGTATTTTGTTTTTGGGCAATTTGAGAGATGAGTTTTTATAACAGTTGCTTTTAAGTTTAAGAAATGTACCTTATCTTAAAAACAATGACATCGCAATAAAGAAATTTTAAGTTCAGTTCATAAGAGGAATACTTTAAATGTGACAACCGTCATCCATGCCATTGATTTTTTGAATAAGCTTGCCAGATGATAAGCACTAAAATTCGCAACGGAAAATTTACAAGCCAGCAGGTACAAATTTGAAAAGAACTACAATACAATATTTTTAGGACAACGTTCACTAACTTTGAATACGAGCAAGATAACTGGGATGCCTTTAGTGTAAAGCTTGACAAACGGGTTCCATAATTTATGCATATAAGCAGGTTCATGAATTTTTTCTTTACTCCAACTATTGTTTTCTTTGTCAGGGACAAGTTATATCTAATTGCTTGTAGCACCATAGTTGTGTGATGACGTTATGTGTCATATTATTCACTGTCGTTTCCTGGGAATAAGAAAAGGTAGTCCAAACCTTGGCAATGCCATTGTATATGAACATTTTTAGATTCATTTAGATTGATGGCTAGTTGATGCACTACAACTACATACTACTACTGGTACTACTCCTTGTACTATATTACTTTATTAGTTATGCATAATTTGAATGGTTGTGTATATATGGTTCATTGGATAAGGTAAACATAGCAGTTAGTTAGTTGTAAAGAAATATCTCCTGATACAAATGTTGATATAAACCTCATATTTTTCAGAGAAGTGAGGTTACAAGGATGTTCGTCCTATCAACAGTAAGTAACGCAATATTTCATAGATTGTCGCTTTCTTCCAACTAGGAACATTTCAAACTTGAAAGAGAGAAAGAGTAGACATTTACTAGTTTATTGTTTTCGCTTATTGTTATTAAAATTTTAGTTAGGAAAATTAGATATATTCGACAGCTACTACACCAATTAATAAGTATTTTTTATATGATTCAGAAGGAATTAAATATATCTTAGTCACAGCATAAGATTATTTTCAGGGAGTCTAGATAATAGAATTAGACAGATAGCCTTTGATGTTTCATTAAATATGAAAGGTAAATGCATTTACCATACTGTATAATGAGAGAAATGAAACTGGAAATGAGTAGCTGATGCCAACAGCCAATTTGCATCTAAATAAAAATTTGTTTCAATTGACAACATTACAACTACTTATTTGTGGGACAATATCCTTTTTACTCCATGATGTATGAGAACGGTGGCTTTTTTTCGTTGCATTTTCTGAAGCCTTGTGCTTTGAATAAAGTCTTTTTATCTTCTTCGCAATAAAAAAAATTATATAAAAAAATTAAGATTTCAGTTTGTTATATTTTAGCTCACACATTCCATTTCTCCGCCGTTTTCCATAGTAGGTCGCTAATTCTAACATATAGCACCATCACATATGACTGGTTGATTCCCACACTTAATATACTAGTACGTTTTTGCTTTTATCGGTTCATGTAACCAGTACAAACGAGGTGATGTTTTATAAGTAGGTGACATTTATTGAATACGAAAGTTGAAAGACGCGAAGAGAAGAACAGTAGCATCATCAACAATTAAAGCATGTGAAATATAATTTTACGAGACCTAGATGACAGTTATTAATTTGTTGTGGCACCATATTTAATGTTAATTCAGTGTATGAAGTTCTATCAGAAACATATTAAAACTATTAAAATTACTTAGAGTCCAATTCTACCTCCAGCGTCTGTTTATAGGAAAAAATGATAACTACATTACGGAAAATGCCAAAGTTACATTAAACAGAGTGGAAGATGAGAATTATAACAGCGAAAGTCTATCGACCATGCATGTAAGAAGTAATGGAACTTGACCTTTGACCAACATTCAGGCTGGTATATGCATTGTCCATTCCAACCATCCAATGTTACCTGAGACCATAGTTTATTTACTGTACAAGTTGTGCTTCTTCAATCCTTATAACAAGAATCAAAAGAAGCATGTATGCTAGTTCCCATTTTCCTTTTCTTTTGCAGGTATTCAGTGTTAAATGAGTTGGTAGGCTTATTGGTTTGTTTCTTAACTTTTGATAGGACGGACACATCAACGTAATATACTTCTTTTAAATGTTCTTATGTTTAAAGAAAAGTTAAAGTTGGAAACTACGTTCATATAGCAATTTCATTGCTAAAAGCAATCGAGTAAATACAAAATTAAATCACCTAGCCACCACATATTATAGCAGGTTAGAGCAATGGTTGTAAGAGCTTTATCGTGTCATGAGTCGTATGCTTTCTCTAAGCTACATATCGGGAGATACTTCACCCATCATTAAGACAGCCTGCCTACGATTCATAACATGAAATAGCTCTTACACCGATGACTTCTTCTGGGTCAAAAAAGTTTAGAATTTTTAAGGGTAGGGTAATTTGCACAAGAAAAGCAAACGATCAAAAAATCCGTTCGTATATAAATATATTGTTGTGATATACTCAAGGAAATATTATGTTGCTTTACTTTAATTGAAAACCAATTAAGTACTATCTAACCCAGTTTACAAAATTATAGATTCTTGTAATTTTCAATGGATCACCTTCAAATTTTGTCATTGAAAAAATTTTCATTGAAGTGTTATTTTACTTATATATATATATATATATATATATATATATATATATATATATATATATATATATATTTCGTGAAAAGTAGTAAAGAGCGTCACNTCGGGAGATACTTCACCCATCATTAAGACAGCCTGCCTACGATTCATAACATGAAATAGCTCTTACACCGATGACTTCTTCTGGGTCAAAAAAGTTTAGAATTTTTAAGGGTAGGGTAATTTGCACAAGAAAAGCAAACGATCAAAAAATCCGTTCGTATATAAATATATTGTTGTGATATACTCAAGGAAATATTATGTTGCTTTACTTTAATTGAAAACCAATTAAGTACTATCTAACCCAGTTTACAAAATTATAGATTCTTGTAATTTTCAATGGATCACCTTCAAATTTTGTCATTGAAAAAATTTTCATTGAAGTGTTATTTTACCATTTTCTATTTGGCTTATAAATAATAACTGGCTTTTCTATTTTTTTTATGTTAGAATACGATGTTTTTTGCCTTATTCTTTAATCCTTTTGTGTTTGGTGCCATTGCAAAAGCTGCCTTATGGAATGAAAGTGGAAAAAGAAGTGAAGAATCAGATATTACTGCTGGTAGGTTTAACTTAAGACAATCAAAAATCTGAATTTAACCATCAGTTATCTTAAATTTTTAAAAAAGGTTTTTAACTGGATTGATATTTTAAAAAATAGTGTTTACAGTGTCAATATTAAGAAACAAAAAAATATTTATCTGAAGAAAATATCAAGTCATTCCCAAACTTTTGCATTTTGTTGCTTTTGCGTTTTACGCCGATTTCTTTGGTTTCTAGGATTATATTTTCTGAATCTTTGTAAAATCTGTTCTTGGATAACTTGTAATTTTTAAATGCAGTTTCATAAGAATGGTCTTATTGAAACTTTAATTTTGTGCTGACTGTTATAATCTCTTAAACAAACTTTTTTTTAACTTTTTAACAGGTTTTCGATCTAAAGCAATCATTGTATTAGTCATAGGAAAGGTGTCTATTTTCACAGATTTTGAATTGGCCATTACTATGTACATGTATAAAATTCTGAAAAGTACAGTGAGATCTGATACTACTAAGCAGATTATTAAAATGCAACTTTAATTCCTCTCTTGCCTGCAGGTAAATTTAATATAGCATTCCATAAGAATACTTTCCAATCAAGTACTTTAAATGAATTTGGAAATTCATCAAATGCTGTGGATGGAAGAAATTCTACATCATATTTCAGCCATTCTTGTACCCACACAAACAGTGAAAACAAACCTTGGTGGATGGTTGATTTAGGTCATGAAACTGAAATTGGTGCAGTCAAAATTACAAACCGTGGAGACTGTTGTGGTGATCGTCTACGTGATATGAGAATATCAGTTGGAAATAAAAACGACAATAATGGTCTTGGTGAACACACGTGAGTATTAAGTTCAAAATCCGTATGTAATCCTCATTTGCTTTACTTTTCATTTTTGCCTCAAAATTCATTATACATATATTTAAAAAAATTAGCATTTCAGTAACGTTTTAAGAAGAGCTTTCTCATATGTATACATATAATTACTTTGTTAAACACTGTTATCAATCCATTCTTGGTAGGGTAAAAAAAACAAAAGTTTGTTAGTTAGAAGCTGTGGGAAGGAATGTATTAATTCATTACTATGATGTCCATCAATTATAAATATATTCATAACATATATAATAACCTATTCATATTGCTTTGAAGCTCTTATAAATATTAAAAATACCATCTAAATTTTCTGCTTATAACGTTTTTCAACACTGTACACTAACACTGTACTTGTTGCAGTATTGAATGGAGTGTAACAAATTAACCGGAAGTCAACAGTGAGACAATGGCAGTTAAAATCTAAAATTTTCTATATATTTATCTTTGTTACTAATCGTTTTTTTCCCTTTCAAGGAAATCTAAATTGCTCCAATACCGCTTTATCATTATAACAGTTATTGTCAATATCATATTACATTTTGGTTAATGTCTTCATATGACCTAGTATGACACTAATTATTGTATTCTTTAGATGTGTAGAAGGCGAATCAGTTCCTCAAGGGCATACTCAACTATTCATATGCGAGACTCGTCCAAAAGGAAAATATCTATTTGTAAGATTAGAATACCATGGGATGCTAACACTTTGTGAGGTGGAGGTATTTGCTGCTGGCAACAGGAAGTTTGGTAAATTTAAATGTTTTAAATGTTATTTAAGTGGTTAATTACCTCTTTCTCCCTTTTCCTCTCTCTCTCTGTCTCTCTCTGTATCTCTCTCTGTGTCCTTCTGTCTCTCTCTTTCTCTTTGTCTCTCTCTCTACCCCTCCTCTTTCTCTCTCTGTTTCTCTCTCTGTCTCTGTCTCTCTGTTTTTTCTCTTTCTCCAATTTCCCTTCATATGTGATGCTATCTTAGTATTTTGTGTTTAGCAATAATTCCATTGTAATTTTTAATGCCATTTTTTTGGTAATTTATATTAGGTCTTATTTGAAATGAATGTATTTAGAAGGTTTATAAATAAGTTGAATTGAAGCGAAATCAATCAAATAATAAAAATGTATGATATTACTTCACAATCTCTCCGCATGAAAGAATTATAAGCTAATTAATGAATTATATCTACACCCGGCCATTTCTGGTTGTTTTACTTTCCTTACTTTTTACTAGAATAAGGAAACTATTATTTCTCTACAAAGGCTATTATTTACTTGTCGAGAGGTTGAAAGAGTACATGCATTTATAGTTACGTATAATTAATAAAAAGAAAATTAAATACTGATAATTAGATTGGGAAACATTTCATTACTCTAATTTATGTCTTATTATCACTTTACTAATTATTGAATCACTCAGATATGGATTTGCCTGCATTTTTCCAATTTAATAAAAAATAAATAACTAATAACAAAAGATAAAAACATTTACATATATCATCTTACCTTTTTAGTTCCAGTTAATTTGGCACTTGGAAAAGTGACACAGCAATCGTCTGATTTATCAGGAGCTGTCTCTTCTAGAGCTGTTGACGGTAAAAGTTTAACTACTTCCTCTTCAGAATCATGCTCTGCTACACAAAAAGAAATTAATGCCTGGTGGATGGTAGATTTGGCTGTAGAATTTGTAATTGGGAAAATAAACATTACCTTTCCTCATATTTTGTTGCCAGATGTTGAAATAACAGTAGGAAGTAGACACAATCCGCAAGGCCTTGGTGACATGCGGTAAGTATTAAACTGGAACCTGTGATTTTTGTTTTGGCTTATGATTATAGGGAATATTTCCCTACGTATTAGGTTTAAATCAGGTTTAGTCTTGCATAAAGAGAGTTTTTCATTGTACCCTGAACTTTCTTGATCTCATCTTCTCTTTGTATAAGATCTTTTCTGCAAAATTTACTTCATCTTCTTGGTATCTGAAAGCATTTTCCTAATTGCTTTTACTCTATGCTGTCAATATGAATATTTAATAAAAATATTGTTTTACTATGCCTTAATACTATCAATTGGGTAACTTTCTTGAAGGACATTATTTATGACGTGCTTGTTGTAGAGTATATTATATATTATTTGTTTCTGTGCATCCCAGTATAAAAACAAATGAGGAGGAGATTAATGAGCGTGGCTAAATGGTTGGTGCAGTTGCATAGTAAGCAAGAGATTCCGGATTCGATTCCCACAGCAGACGAGGAGAATTTGGAACTTTACAAAAAAAAAGCTTTTGGTTGTCTTCAGAAAGGGCATCAGGCAAAGAAATCCCTCACTGCCAAAACAAAGTTCCTCCAAGGGGCTCCGTCTGAACCCCAACTGCTGGGGTAAAATGACATCAAAGCTAAAAATCAGTTAGGCACAAGATCCTTAAGCCATTCTTGAAAATAATTGAGTGTCATATATTTAGGGTGAAGGAAAACAAGGAAATTTCTAGTCTAAAAAGAGAGTAAGATTGTGAACTTGATAGAACTTACAATACCTTTTGAAGAAAATATTGATGCTGTACAGTTGCGAAAGGATGAACGGAATGAAGGTCTAGTTAATGGTTGCAGAGTTGCTGGATGGCAAACTGTTAACTTTCCGGTGAAAATAGGATGTAGTAGGGTTCATTGGTAACAGAATACAATGGTGGTTATTGACATTAGGCTTGAGCCATAGAAAAGTGTGCAAAGTCCTAAAGGTGATTCAAGAAAAGGTGAAAAGAGCAAGTCATTGGATATGGTTTAAAAGGAATGATGAAGAGTGGAGTGAAAAGTAAAGTGAATTTACAACAGTAGATCTAATAGGTCTAATAGATCTAATAGACCTATTACATGCCTCGCATCAGTGAAGGGGGTGGGGGGCAGTGTGCAGAAAATCCATCGAGAGGAAGGCCCTGAAACGGAGCATATTCTCACCTAATGACTCCTTGAGCCTATTCGTGGACCGGTATGCAAAATCATCTGCTGGCAGCACTCTCACAAGTTGTTCTTCTTTTCTGTTTAACGTATTATTAAGAAAATGAAACCTTACAAAGCCATTAAGTAATATGCATTGTTTCCGTTATCATTCTGAGCAGAAAATTTAGTTTCTGTTTCTAAACCCCCTTTCCATTTATGGTATCTTTTTATTTTTTTGGTGTGTTTTATTGTTTGTTTGTTTTGTATTTAATCCTTTTTTCTCTTCTGCGTTATTACTCATTGTGATGTCCCTTTTATTCTCTTTCAATCACTTTCGTTGTGCAGTGGATTCATTTTTACTTCAAACCAACCACCCTCACCCGTTTCTGTCTCACGAGATAAAAAGATAAAATAGTAGTAGTCTTAATATTGTGTTCATGGAGCAACCTCAGTGGCTATGCATCCTGCTTTGCTGCAGGCAAATGAAATTGTAATTGTTGTAGATTTATCCTGGTTCCACTTGTATTGTGTCTTTTTGCACCTACCTGAAATGTTCTTTTTCTACCAAATGTATCTCCGATTTTTCCTATTTCGTTTGAATATCTCTCCAAATGATAACTCTACAGAGCATTTGATAAGTTGCGTCGTGTGATTTACTTTCTGGAATGATGTCGTCAGGTCCAAATTTGCATTTGCATGGGATGTTTTAGAGAAGAAAGGTCTTCAGGGAGGTGTTAAACCAGAGGTAATCTCTTCAAACAAAAAATACTTGAAAAGCAACTGATAAGCATACAAGTAACGTAGCCAAGTGCGTGGAGATGTGATTTGGAAAGCAAACCAGACATCCTTGAAATAGCTGAGATGGAAAGGACAGCATTACCTAGGACATAGTATTTCCGCAAAAAAATCAGAAGTCGTTTGATTTTGCGCACAAAGGAGGTGTTCTGTCAGAGCTCTTGATAAGGGTATACAGCACATATTTCACTTTCGCAGACCAAGGTATTCAAGTCACAAGATTTATTTTGACATTGGCAATTAAAAGACAGTTAAGGCTGATGATGCAATGTAGCAGTTTTGCTCACAGTCCAGAAACATTTTGCTCAATAAGTCGAAGCCAAGTTGAATGCATAATTTGCATAATCAAGAATGTGGTCTTGGATGCCGATAATGGTAATATTGTTCTCCTCCCGAGACATTATTTTTGTCTGCTTCAAGATGATAATTGAACCCAACTCTCTGTGTACCGGTGCAAAAATGCTAATAAGACGTTTTTATGAATAGTCAGAATGCGCTATCAGAGCAAAAACTTTGCCCTTGACAAAGATGCACGGGAAACACAAGCGGCGATCAATACTCATTTTATGGATATAAACTCAGTCTTCTGAATTGTTAAAACATGGAAAAAGGAGAAGGAAAAAAGGATGATAAAAGGCTATATGTTGAGTGCACAGGCCTGATTTACCCCTAGCCAGATCGGAAGAGCATGAAGAAATTTGCTAAGATAAATGTTTACCTTCCCTGCAATCTTGTTATTATGAAGTTTTTATTTGTTTAGTAAATGCAGTGTTGTCTATTTTCTACGAATTAATAACAACCAAGAATTAAAAGTTAGGACCTATTTACCTGGTACATCTGAAGAGCTGGATAAAGACAGATTTAAATTTATCAATAAGACAATTATTACTTGAATGCTAAGCCTAAAGATGATACGTTTTGGATTGTTAGAGTTGGATCAATGTTCACTAAATTTGGTGAGCATATCGTTTTTTGGTTTAACTTTGTTTTATCAAACGTTTTAGGTCAGATGTTGTCCTTCTAGGATAAAGGATCATATCTGAGCAGCAAAAATTTCCTCGGCTTAATGCGATTTCTGACAATATCCAACAATAATTTTTAAAATTCTAATATAGCTTCCTGTAAGGTAATTGTAACAGAAAATCTCAGCTGAGAGGTACCAGCTCTAGTCACTAAGTCACAGGTCCGGATATTTTTTAACAGTGGAAATGTACAAATATGTAGCAATTACTGTATGCCGGTGTTTAATAAAATTCGACAAAATCTACTACAGGATAGAAGAAGACTAAAAAGTACAATGCCAACTTTATATTTTACTTTAAAGAAGTTACATTGCTTAATCGCCTGTGGTGTCACTGGAAAACTCAACAGATCTCACTTGAAAGTGTTTCTTTGACTTGTTTAAAGGCCATTGTTGCTTTAGGATAGTGCCAAGTGAATAAGAAAACAAAACCAATAATCCACGTTTTATACCAAAGGATATTTTATCTCAAACTGGCTTTACAAAATCAAATGATATCACCTGAGATACAGTTCAATAAAAAAATTTATCAATACTAGTTCATAAATAGACAGACTTTAGACTATCTTACAATTTTGATTATATCGTGTTTACCTAGAAGCCTTCAAACCTTTTTCCACAATATTGAAGCACTTACAGTAGAAGGTTATGCAATCTGTGCTAAGCTTGTTGCTGAATATTTGAAACTAGTGTGCAGTAGTGGCTGGATGGTTAAATCGACAAATTACCCTGCACGAACTTCGCTTTTCGAACCCGGCTTTTTCCCAATAAATAAAGGACCCAATTGGTTTCTCCGTTATAAGTGACATATTAATACTTTCTTACTTACTTATATAAACCTTTAACGTCCGTTGTTCCCGGCCTTCGGGGTTGGACGGTCGATGGTTTCCCTCCACCTGTCACGGTCCAATGCGATCTGTTCTGTTATATTCAGAGATTTTAAATCGTTTTGTACAGTATCGATCTAAGTTTTTTAGGTCTACTACGTTGGCTTCCACTTTCCAGTTCCTTACAATTATTAGCACATCTCTCTCGTGTCTTCTCGTCACATGCATGAACCATCAAAACCTTCGACGTCTTAATAGATCAGCTATCTGTTTCAGCCCACAATGACCTACTTCCTCACTTGAGATTCTGTCCTGCAGGCTGGTGTCTGTCATGTATTGAAGCATGCGACGATCACAGCTGACCAAGATCTTCTCCACTCGCTGTGTTAAGGGCCATGTCTCTGAAACATAGGGCATGACCGATCTGATACACGCCTCGTATACTAAAGAGAGTTGACTCAGGGGTATTCGCCTGTTACAAAACAGTCTTCCAATCTCACGCCATTTACTCCAGGCTGCAGCAACCCTCATTCGTGCAGCTTTTTCCGTTCCTTCCTCCCTATCTATAACATCTCCGAGGTAGGTGACAAACTATTACGTTTATACATATTTTCGGAGAATTGGAAGAAGAAGAAATCAACAAATTATAAAGTATTAAGAAAACACATCAAACAAGAAAAGTAACCATCTGCACTCTGGTTCAGGGCCTTGTTTTGGGCTAAAGACCTATAAAATAACCAAAATTAAATATGGACTTACACCTTGATATAAAACTACTTTTTGTATATTTTAACGTAAGTCATCATAGAAAAAAACCTCCACGTGCTTGCGTTTTTACTATCTAGGCTGCAATCACAAAACTTACTTTCCTTGGTATTTTGCTAAGCCATTTTCTAAAATCGTCAAAAAATTCTCACTAGCTTTCAATTAAAGTCAGATTGGTTGGTCAGGTGTCAAACCTGATATAGACATTGGCGATCATGCGACTCCAAGCCATCCTATCACTTCAGGCATGAATGCGTTCATTACAGCTCAGACTGTTGTTAGAAGCTCAATTGTTTAGAGACTGTAAAACTGTCTTTCTTTGTCTTCCTCTGGCTCTCCTGCCCCTGATCTTTCCTGACAAAGCAAGGCGTTCCAAGTTAGGATGTCTCATACTGTGCCCAGGAATTACATCTGCATTTGCCGTAATTTATTGATGAGTTATCTTTTGCTGTTGGCCAAGGCAAGGACTTCCTTGTTTGATTTGGGTTCTGTCCAAGGTTAAATTTTGTAGTTTTAAAATCATGACAAAAGGTGCTAATCAAATATTTAAGGTTTCCTGGCATTTCTTGTATTGTTTAGGGTTTTGAAGGCCATAAGGGTATTTTATCAAGAGACGTTTGTGGTTCCGTATTTTCTTCGCCTCATGTAGTTAACGAAGAACTATTCCAATCACATTATAATCATATTGACAGTGACACGAGTTATTATTTTATAGTGTTACATTGAAAGTTATATTTCGTATTCTATTAAAAAGTAGACTTGGTAAATCATTAAACCATTTTCGTATTCCATTTTGGTTGACATTGCTGTTATATCTATGTAGAAAATTGTAAAATTTGAATACTTCCAAAATAACAGTCAGTTTTTAAGTATTTCATTAAACAATGTCGAAATTTAAGCATAGCTATTTCTATTAGGTCTCTCTTAAATCTGGTATTTTATTATTTTTAGCAAAATATTTTAACGCCAATGGTGTCTTTTATCACATATTTTCACTCTTTGTTAAAAATTATAAATTTTCTTAACAGATGTTCTCATGCAGATTTTTACAGAGGACAAAAGGTATCAGTCATTTGTAAGAATTTTCCAAAAGGGAGATATTTATTTATCATGTCCAAAGGAAATAAGTCATTGACTCTTTGTGAAGTCGAGGTCTACACTATTGAAAATATTCATTATGGTAAGAAGACAAATGTTGTTTGTTGGTTTTGAATAAACATGAACTTGAGCTTCTGTACCTACGCCAGGCAGTTATTTTTTCCATCTATAACTAATCTTTCTGTTTATTGGATAAACAAAAACGTCAAGTATAAAGACTTGCCACCTTGATTCTACTTTAACCCAAAGTCAAATGTTCTATAAGTAGTAAATAGTCTTGTACTTTAACTATGATATTTTGATACACTTGTGTAGTTATTTTCTTTTTCTAGATGAAGATGACTTATGAGTCGATACACCAATTAGAGATAGTAGGAGCGGAATTGAGTTGTTTGAGTTTACTATTGAAGTAACTTGTAAAGGCAAGGTTGGAAATTAACTAATTATTACTAAAGTGCATGTGTTATGTCAAAGCACTAGGAGTTAAAATAAAAGAAGGCTAGATTGAAATGATTTGGACGTGTCATTTGAAGGGATTAATAGTATGTGGTAAGATGGAAGTTGAATAGGAAGGGATGTAAACAGAAAGGTGAAATAGAGACATGTTATCCACGATGGTAACACTTGATAGAGATAAAATGTAAACAAAATAAGAATACAGTTACAGAGAGATCTCATTCCTTTGATTTTTCAAGGTTTTCATTTGAAAGAAGAAATCTAAAAATTTTAAGGGTTAACCAAAATGCAGATTAAAATGTACATGGTATATGGGAGAAGGTAAAACGTGCACACTTAACACTATCTAAATCAAAATGTATCTTCGTTAAAGGTATTGATCTTTACCACTTTTGTATCTTACGTTGTTGCCACAGTAAAAGTGAAGGAGAAATGAAAAAGATATTGCAGTGGGTACAGAAAAATATACCACATAATACTTTTAGCAAACATGGTTTCAAGAACAATTTTCTTACCTCTTTTTGCCTGAGGCTCTCAATATTTTGTTTCTTTTTCCGAAGTACAAAATTAACTCTGTTAGAGCTATCCTGCCACTACATTACATTATACCATCTCTCTACGGACCTCAGTCACAGGTTTAGAAAGAAATTACTTCCCAGAATTTGGTAGAGCAAAATGTGGGATATTTGTGAAATATTGGCTTTGTGATTATTCGTTCATCTAAAATAACCTCCAATTAGCACAAGAAAAAGCCTCTCGCCAAGGAATTCTTTTTTACTTCAATAAAGTCTCAGTACAATTAAGAGAAAGAAAGCAAATCAATTCAATTATTAATAGAGATAATATTTTGACAGATGCTTTTTCAATGTAACACAGAAAATCATTGGTATTGTTATTGTTCATATTGAAGACAATACAAAAAGTTGTTTTAAATCAAAGTCTTGGTTTTATTCCAAGGTAATACAAAAATTTATAAAACTATACATAAAATGTGGAGAGGTAAAAATTTGTGTAACTACTTTGTTATAATAGGTCAAACCTGTACAAGTAAAGCACTTGGAGGAGAAGGAGATATATCTTTGGCAACGATTCCTGAGAGAAGCGGATCATCTGCTTCAATTAGTACATGGACTAATGGAAATATCAAAGGTACATTGAACGTTTGTTCTCTACATCGGTTTTAATAAATGTCTTTTTTTTATTCCTCAGACCTCCCATATCCGTTCTTCTATATCTTTATAGTTCTCTTTTTTGTCTTCCCCTTTCCCTACCTTCCTCTAATACTTTCTTTCCCTTCTCTTTCTTTCTTTCTTTTTTCCTTTGCCCCCCCCCCCCCATGATATGGTAAAATTCGTATGTCGTTAAGAAATTCTATCGCATCTAACTTTACTATTTCTCCTGCATATAAAAATTACCTTTATATCTTTTGATTTTCAACTCTCTGAAATACAAGAAATAGTTTTCCGATTAAATTCTTATAAATATTTGTTGGGTGATGATATAGTAATACTACTTTTTCTTTGTTTCTGTGTACTTATTCTTATTTCAAAATTTTGTCGTTATCTTGACCATTTTCTAAAGTGTGTCAATATTTTGACACCAACACTCCAAAATAAAATATTTCTTTTTATTCGGGCCTTAATTATTCAACAGTAAGTAGATAAAAATAGAAAAGCAATAACATGATAATTAGCTCCGTGTCAATACAAGTTAAACCCGGCAATACGTAAGCAAATTAACACACTATAGTGACAGGCTAGTATTAAAAGTAACGTTTTACATTATATATATATATATATATAAATATAATTTAATTCAGTTTGAATTTACAGGTAATAATATAATTAAAAAAACTGTGAGGAAGAGCATTTTAATTGAATTCTGCCAGCAACCTACAGGCATCAAGCCAGTAGGTATACTTTATTCTTCATAAACAGCAAATGACCATGCAGTTTTTAAAACAATGTGTATTTTGATTGTTTCTTTAAGTTTTGCGATACTCGAAGAAATGACAAAAACTCTTTCTGTAATATCACTTTTTTCCTCCATTTTTGTTGATTGTATTCATTGTATTCAGAGAATTTGAGGACCAAATAAATTTTTGTGAGATTTCTATAAAAGAGAAAGCAAAGGCTGCTTTGTTACTAAATGGAAGGTGCTTGCCTGAAAGTACGAAATGTGAAACCCAATAGACATCTCAGACCGCATATGGTATTCTCCTAATGGAATACACTTACTCTCCCCCTTCATGGTCATTTTTTTCTCCTTTTGTAACAAGCTTAATGAAAATTCAAATATTGGCTTGATATAGACTTTCCTTTAGCCAAAAATGGTACATTAAAATACTACTTCATCTTTGTTTCTAAACAGATGTGTGGATTTGTAAGCCAAACTAAAGAAAGCAAAGTAAATACCAAATGAAACTACCTTGAGCTGGATAAGATCTTATGCAATAAAATATTTCTACCTTGACGCTATAAATTTTTTTTTCGCCAACTTTTAAATTTAGGTTACGCAGCATTCGGAACAAATGTTTATATGTCGGAGATTTATGAGTACCTTGCAGAAGTAAACCATCCAGCCAAAGATGAACTTAAGGACAATGAAAACTATCAGCTGTCAATCAGGGCAGACACATTTTTCTGTGACAAGGTAAAAGTTAATATATATGTGAAGAAGGTATAATATAATATAATATAATATAATATAATATAATATAACATAATATAATATAATATAATATAATATAACATAATAAAATATAATATAAAATAATATAATATGATATAATATAATATAATATAATATAATATGATATAATATTATATAATATAATAAAATATAATATAATATAATATAATATAATATAATATAATATAATATAATATAATATAATATAATATAATATAATATAATATAATATAATATAATATAATATAATATAATATAATATAATATAATATAATATAATATAATATAATATAATATAATAGAATAGAATACAATACAATATAATATAATATAATATAATATAATATAATATAATATAATATAATATAATATAATATAATATAATATAATATAATATAATATAATATAATATAATATAATATAATATAATATAATATAATATAATATAATATAATATAATATAATATAATATAATATAATATAATATAATATAATATAATATAATATAATATAATATAATATAATATAATATAATATAATATAATATAATATAATATAATATAATATAATATAATATAATATAATATAATATAATATAATATAATATAATATAATATAATATAATATAATATAATATAATATAATATAATATAATATAATATAATATAATATAATATAATATAATATAATATAATATAATATAATATAATATAATATAATATAATATAATATAATATAATATAATATAATATAATATAATATAATATAATATAATATAATATAATATAATATAATATAATATAATATAATATAATATAATATAATATAATATAATATAATATAATATAATATAATATAATATAATATAATATAATATAATATAATATAATATAATATAATATAATATAATATAATATAATATAATATAATATAATATAATATAATATAATATAATATAATATAATATAATATAATATAATATAATATAATATAATATAATATAATATAATATAATATAATATAATATAATATAATATAATATAATATAATATAATATAATATAATATAATATAATATAATATAATATAATATAATATAATATAATATAATATAATATAATATAATATAATATAATATAATATAATATAATATAATATAATATAATATAATATAATATAATATAATATAATATAATATAATATAATATAATATAATATAATATAATATAATATAATATAATATAATATAATATAATATAATATAATATAATATAATATAATATAATATAATATAATATAATATAATATAATATAATATAATATAATATAATATAATATAATATAATATAATATAATATAATATAATATAATATAATATAATATAATATAATATAATATAATATAATATAATATAATATAATATAATATAATATAATATAATATAATATAATATAATATAATATAATATAATATAATATAATATAATATAATATAATATAATATAATATAATATAATATAATATAATATAATATAATATAATATAATATAATATAATATAATATAATATAATATAATATAATATAATATAATATAATATAATATAATATAATATAATATAATATAATATAATATAATATAATATAATATAATATAATATAATATAATATAATATAATATAATATAATATAATATAATATAATATGATATAATATAATATAATATAATATAATATAATATAATATAATATAATATAATATAATATAATATAATATAATATAATATAATATAATATAATATAACATAATATAATATAATATAATATGATATAATATAATATAATATAATATGATATAATATAATATAATATGATATAATATAATATAATATAATAAATATTTTAATATATTATATTGTAATATATTATTGTAATATATTATTGTAATATATTATATCATAACCTAATGAAACTTTTTTGTTATAGATAACTCGTTTCAGTGAATATGAAATACCTGGCCTTTCTAAATTTGAAATTAAAGTCAGAAAACTTGTTGGAAATGGATGTTATATTAATTTGTCACAGCCAAACCGTAAAACAAAGGATCAAGTACTCATAGAAGGTGGAGCATTAGGAACGCCAACAGAGGGTGGTGGGAGAGGACAGGATGGAGATAATGGCAAGGATGGCAGAGAAGCGCAAAGTAAATATGTTTTGATAAATACACTTAAAGATTATGTTATTATTTTATTTTTTTATAGGTTTATCAAAGGGCATAGATAAAGGGCATACAGAGTTTTTGAAGAATACCGTAAAAATGGAAAATCAACTCTCCTTAATGTATTTAAAAAAGGTTATAATTCCCCTTTTTTTGTTTCTCAGAAACCCAGCCAGGACAGGTTTAATTCATTTAAGTTGATATAGTTTGTGGCATTTAGTCAATCAATTTAAAGTATGCCCAAACAAATATTAGAGAAAAAAATGCCAGGTACCTTTTCCTAATGTAGCAGATATAGCCCCTGCAATTTCCAGTCCTACTTAAAATGTTGCGATCAAAATTATAAAAAACTGTAATTCCTTTATTTCTGTAGGTCGTCAACTATCTGCTGCAATGTGGTAGATAGAAGAAACTTCTTCACATCTCTAAGCTACTAAGGTCTACAACCGTTCTATGAAGATATCATATAAAAAATATTTTGTCCTGAACAAGAAAAAGGATACAGGACAAAAAGCAAAACACATGAAAAATTTATGAGTTCATTTACTAAACCAGGTAGCAAAAGTGCTGTTCAGGAGAGAAAATATACCTTTGTTATACGAAAATAACTCTTGTAGGATGTATTAAAATTTTTTCTAAAATACTTTTTCAAATTAATTCTATTCTACAAAAGAAATATTCTACTAATAGCAAAACTAATCTGATTTTATTTGTTTGGAAGTACTCCATCCTTCTGTACGTTTTATTTTTTCAAAGTTCTTCCTTTGATCAGTTGTTTGATCTTCAGTACCACTAATACTAATACAGCCCACTGTACTGGTTTTTGAATACGAGATATTTTAAGGTATTTCGAGGGAGTCAACTTTACTGTCAACTTTCAACAAAGAAAATGCGGGACACTATCGAAGGCCTTCTATTATTATTATTATTATTATTATTATTATTATTATTATTATTATTATTTTTAGTCAGATAATTATAATAAACCAAACTAAATAACTTTCAAATGTTATTAATTATACAATACTATGTAGATCATACAAATAAATCAGATTTGTTCTTAATTTCCTTGGGTTAAACCCTGCATGACCTTCGGCTGTCCATTAGTATGTATTTTTGCATCTCTGATACAGTCTTAATCATTATCATCATCATCATCATTATTACTATTATTATTATTATTATCATTATTATTATTAATATTATTATCAGTAGTAGTTGTAGTAGTAGTAGTAGTAGTAGTAGTAGTAGTAGTAGTAGTGGTAGTATTAGTGGTAGTAGTAGTAGTATTTCAACTACTATTATTATTACTTTGATGATTTACTCATATTGAATCCAAACTACAACATGCATGATTTAGCTTTACATCCAAGCTATCAATCAATCTTTTATCATTTTTAGTTTATATCACATACATTGAATCGGTGGGAAAAATTTCAATAAGAGCTAATGGTGGAAACGGAGAAAATGGATATCCTGGAAGTAATGGTGGTAAAGGAGGAATTGGTACAAATGTATGTGTTTACATCTTTATATTTCTGATATCATAAAACCAGCTTATCTTATAAACGTAGTCTTTACGTAGCATTTTTACTTAAAACAAGACCAGTACTACAACTACAGCAACTACTGTTATCATAGTAATACTACTATTACTACTTGTGATAATAAATACTACAG
Organism: Morbakka virulenta; assembly: GCA_003991215.1. NCBI lineage: Eukaryota > Metazoa > Cnidaria > Cubozoa > Carybdeida > Carukiidae > Morbakka > Morbakka virulenta. Next base: position 535,962 of record RDPX01000058.1, on the reverse strand, counting down.
TTGTCACTGTAATTTCTGTTATAGACAAAACTACTCCTATTATTGCTGACACATTAAGTATCATTACTACTACTCTTTGGTATCTCTCTGACTAGAAAGAGAACAGCATTAACAGTATTGGTTACTTTATTTAACAGTAGCATCTTGAGGGTTTTAGCAGCTCAATGTGAGCAAAAAAGTCTTTGTCACAGTTACTGAATGTGAAAGTAAAAGATGTGATCTCTATATGCAGTTGCTATTTCCTAAAAATGTCCTCTTCTCTGTTGGTTTTTTCATCCTTTCGTCCTCTCTCCTTTGGACTACTTTACGAACAGTACGAAACAAGCTGGTAAAATAATCTTCAAGAGAAATTTAGTAGCCTAAACTAATTTACAGAAGTTACGTTACGATTGTAAACGTCATTGGATCGCTGTGGCGACTACCTGGTGGAGGGCGTCCTCTGATGATTTTTGGTAAGGGTCCGTTGTCATTTCGTTGCAGATGTTCCAAAAATAGGAGACAATACCACGTAAGCTTTGTCCTGCAATGTGGTACGACAATTTGACGTATACAGAAAAAAGAAATCCCTTCAGCCTAAGCTCCTGTCTTACCTATTTTATCCAGACTCTGGGCAGTACAAATAAGTGTTAAAAGTAAATACCTGGTATATCCCTGTTTTGGTTTTCATAACTTGTTAGTTATTTTCCCTTATGTTCTTGCTCAGTTTCGGCTTACCAGCTACTACTTCTACTACTATTACTACTAATAATACTATTAATACTACTTCAGTTTGTGTCTTTATATAATAAAATCTCGGAGAAAACAGCAGTGGATGTTGTAACGTAATTTGTATTATATTTACTCACTCTTCTTCGCACATTTACAGATATGTATATGTGTAATATTATAATTTTTAAATTTGACTATGGTAAGTGATCTCATAATTTATAATATATGTGTGTAGACTAGTTTGACTATCAATTAAAATGTTTGTCCTTTCTTTAATTCCATAATATGTCTTTGTCAAAATGACATTCAACAATTTCGTATAAGGACAATTTACATCACACCACCTTTTCCAGGTTTGTGACCTAAAACATCGAGATTCTCAGGATCCTACCAATGATATAGGAAGATATTAAAATTGGAGGTCTTTTTGCTATCGGGCATTCGAGAGGAAGCATTCCAGGGATATTTATTGTGTCACTTACTCACTGTACTATCTAGCTTGGTGAAGTGATTACTTCGATTATACCTATTTTCAACCGTCAATTAATCAATTGGTCAATGAACTGTTTCGTAGACTATCTAAATGGAATGATTTTTCTAATATACATCTATCCGATATATAACGACAATTGTCAAAGACATTATCAAATAGAATGGAAACAGACACGCTTTGGCAAGGCAACAAATTGACCACAGTGGAAGTTTATCCAGTCATTTAAATTAAAATTGGTATACTATTTCCACGAATTACATTATCAAAAAGATTAAGCAACACAGACATTATTTTTTCAAAGTTCTGGTACCAGAATATATAATGAGGAAAACAGGAAACCGTAATTGGTGATACAGTTATTAGGAAACTAACGTTTTTGACCATATAAAATTACTTTTTTCCAAGTACTGTTGAAGTTTACAGAATTACCTATGTTATGTAAAGCACCAAGATCATTACTTCAAGAAAATTCTGGTATGGTTTCCCTTCTTCATTTCGCACACCATGCATCTTGTTGCTATGCCATCTCGCGGAACATTCTGATCGTTCACCTCCAATATGTCAATTCAGGTCTCCAGCTATCACTAGTTCTTCTGTATCTGGGATGTCTCTAGTCAATCTGTCTAGTTGATTCCAGAACCTCTATTTCTCCTCCTCTTCACATCCTTGCTGCCACTACATTCACTGCCTTTTCCGATATTACCAATCTCATCGTCACCATGCTGTCAGTGATTCTTTCTGTTGCTATCATCTTGTCTTGCCATTCTGTTTTCAGGCATATACCCACACCATTTCTTGGCTTCCTCCGCCACTATAGGACAGTTTGTAACCTTCTCCCATATCTCTCGCCTTTCCTCCAGATTTTCCCCCTGTCTAACGTGCTTCTTGCAAATACATTATGTTCGCCTTCCTTCTCCTCATCAGGTCTGCTATCTCTCTGTACTGTTGTAGTTTTCAGAATTATCTATGTTATGTAAAGCCAACACATTTTGAACAATACCATTATCATTTTACTTAGTTTTAAATAAATTAAGAGAACAATTACACAATCTATCCAAAATTATTCTTGTTATTTCGTTCATTTCACACAGCATCTTATAACATACATTTGTAATATGAAGTGAAAATCATATTCACTGAAGCATGAGGATAGAGTAAAACCAAGCTATTGGATTGCTTTGGAGTAAACATTGATAGTTTTAATTTTTTGTTGTTGTTCATTAACAAATACAAAGAAGAAACAAGGGTAGCTTGTATTAATCATTGCTTTATATCACTGCTTATCCACCATAATATGTACTTCATACATTAGGGACTAGAAATATGGAGAAAAAGATAGTTACAGACATGCTAAACAAAAAGCTAATTTTTATTGCATTCTATAAACTGGTCATATTTTAAAGGCACCATCAAATGTTCATCTGGTTAGTCGCAGAAAATTGGTGAAATAATTCGACTAACATTATAGGTTCTGGTTAAGATAGTAAAATGCAAACTCTGTTGTTTGTGTTTAACAACTCATCTCAGACAATTCTCTACGGCTGTTTATCAGTAAATCAGACAAAAACATACGTCATAGCACCTACACCTTCCATATCTAAGTCAGTTCATCGCATACAAAATAGTGTCTTGGAAAATGGATGAAACAAAACCCCAGAGTTCAAAATTTGTTGAAAATTGTTAACAAGCTCATCGTAACAAGCAATATGTCAAAATTCCTTTTTAAACAAAATAAATTACTTTGGTTGCTTAATTTATTGATAAAGAATGTAAAGTCTCTTCGATTATTACATTAGAAAATTACTGAATGGTTTCCATTTTTGTCTTAGCAATTTTTTAAATCTCTATTTTATTTGCAATGTTTATAATACACTACCAATATAATTGATTGTATTATGCAAGTAATCCTTTATAAAAGTAATCCTCCTGATTTGTTTTAAGTTTTAATGCTGTTAACTTTTAGGTCCATTATTTATAAGATATTTAATAGGTAAGCACTGAATGCAAAGGGATGAATTTTATTTATTTTCTCGTTTTTGATGGGTCAACTTTTGATTTCTTTGTCCGTCACATAATTGATTCTGTAATAGCATAAATGAAGAGGACCCATTTAACTTAATTTTCGGTTTATTCCTCTAATCTTCAGGGTAAAAGTATAGACGAAAATGCTTGTCGAACAGCACGTGGTGGCAATGGAGGAAATGGAGGAAATGGTGGAGATGGTGGCAACGGTGGAAATGGAGGTAGCAATTTAAATATTCTATATTTCTACTTTATTAAAATAAATATGAATAAATACAGAAATGCATTCTAGAGAAAATAAAGGTATAACTATTTTCCATGTTCCAGAAACATTTTTTCGGATTTTTAATAAAAATTCTTTGAATTACCTTAAGTCCACAATTGACATAACCTAATTTTTACACAGACTGACTATTCTCTACATCAAAATATCTTAAAAATTATATATGGTAACTTCATGTGAATGATCGAGATAAATTTTGCCAACCAAAACCAATAAAACAATTTGCACTGATATTAATGTAGATATCTTACTTTGGATCTTAATTCCTTCAGTGTAGTAAAATCAACGAGATAGCGATCTATCTATAGCAGAAATATTTTTTCTGTCTTGCAGTTAACCAATCTATTTAGATTATCATTTAGGGCTCTGTTACATGCCAATCCAAAGTTCTCTTGTATTTTCTTCTCTCTTTGTTATACCCATTTTCAAATCTGGTCTGCTTTATGATCTCCTCCCGGAATTCCGTGTGGCCTAATCCTGTCTTAACATCCCGGAATGAAGAAGCATTCAAAATATCATTATTGAGAAAGACACGAAGTGCACATTCATTACAATATCTATTCTGTAAGTCCGAAACAAAGAAGCGTGTTTATTTACATAAACCCATCCAGCCAACAGATGAATACGATCAAACGAACACATAAAACATAATATTTTAAGACTATGAAGAAACTAAAAAAAAACCCAAAACCATCAGATGGAGTCTCGAAACAATCGGTGGATCCCCATTCATCAACAAACACGAAATGCTTGAAACATAAGCACGTTATGATAATTATAAGGAGGCCTCCCGTCAAAAATTTGAATAAAATTATAAATACAAAAATTTCAAGATTGTTTTTAAAAAATAAATTTTAAAACAAAAATAAAACAATATATTAAATTATTTGGAAAGTAAGAAAGTTTATTTTCTATAATTTAACCTCCTATGTAATATAAGTCCTCGGTAATATAATGGTGAGAATTTCCGTCAGTCACGTGGAAGACAAGGGTTAGATTCCCCACCAGGAGAGGGGAATTCCTTTATTCGTTTTCTTTTTACTATCTTCTTTTCCTTGGCAATGTACTGCAATAGTATTTTTATTTAAATGGTGTACCAACACATTTTAACACCTTATAATTGTCTTGATAGGAGTTTTTAGCCTACTACATTGCACTTTTTTCCCGAGCAAAGCTGGTGTCTTCAAATAGCATAAATAAAAAGTCATTTCTTACATGAAATAATAAAAAGCCACCATATCTTTGTATAAATAAAGAAGCAATATAACATGTTTCTACAAATCACATATTCTTTTTTCTCAGCCACAATATGGCATTTATTATAATCGTACCAAAGAAAGCAAAAGAAGTTCTAAAATAACAAGTTTTAAGCAATGGACACTTTTTTAGTTCAAGCCTCAAAATAGCATTACTTATAAATTATCAAAGAAACAAAAAAAATATTCCAGAATAAGACGTTTTCTGCAATGGACACTTTTTAAACTCAAGTCTCAATATTTCATTCTTCATAAATTTATCAAAGAAACCAAAAAATGCCTCGAAAATAACACACTTTCTTCAAATGTCACATTCTTAATTCTCAGCCCCATTATTTCGTTTATTGTAAATATAGCAAAGAAACAAAATAATAAGTTTTCTGCAAATGAAAGATATTTTATTCATAGTCTCGCTATTGCATTTATTATATTCATAGAAAAGAACCCAAAATTTGTTCCAAAATAGCAAGATTCCTACAAAGAACACATTCTTTTACTGAGCTTCCATTTTGCATTTATTATAAAGATACTTACGAAATCAATAAAATATTCCAATATAAGACGTTTTCTACAAAGGACGCATTCTTTATATTTAATTTCACTATTACATTTATTATAATCATACTAAAAAAACCAAAAGAGTTTAAAAATAACACCTTTTATTCAAAGGACACATTTTTTATTCATAGTCTCACCCTTGCATTTGTTATAAACATACTTAAGAATCCAATAAAAGATCCAAAAATAACACGTTTTCTGCAAATGAAACATATTTTAATCATGGTCTCGCTATTGCATTCATTATAAACGTTTCAAAAAAAAGTCTGAAAATAGCAAGATTTCTGCAAAAGACACATTTTTGAATCATAGTCTCACTGTTGTATTTGTTATAACATACCAAAGAAACCAAAAGAAGTTCCAAATAAGCATGTTTCTCACATTTATTATAAACATAACAAACAAACCAGAAAAAAGTTCAAAAATAACACATTTTGACCAAAGGACACATTCTTTATTCTTGGCCTCACTGTTGCATTTATTATGAACATAGTATTGAAAGAAAAAACCCTAAAATAACACGTTTTCTGCAATGGACACTTCCTTTAATTCAAACCTTAATATTTTATTCTTTATCAATCTATCAAAGAAAAAAAAGGAGCTTCTAAAATAACAAATTTTCTGCAAAGGACACATTTTCTGCAATGGACACTTTTTTAATTCAAGCCTCAATATTGCATTCTTGTACATTTATCAAAGAAACCAAAAAATATTCAAAAATAAGACGTTTTCTACAAAGGAAACATTCTTTATACTTAGCTTCACTATTACATTATTATGAACATACCGTTGAAAGAAAAAAAAGTTCAAAAATAACACGTTTTGACCAAAGGACACATTCTTTATTCCTGGCCTCACTGTTGCATTTATTATGAACATAGTATTGAAAGAAAAAACCCTAAAATAACACGTTTTCTGCAATGGACACATTTTTAATTCAAGCCTCAATATTGCATTCCTTGTACATTTATCAAAGAAACCAAAAAATATTCAAAAATAAGACGTTTTCTACAAAGGACACATTCTTTATACTTAGCTTCACTATTACATTATTATGAACATACCCTTGAAAGAAAAAAAAGTTCAAAAATAACACATTTTGACCAAAGGACACATTCTTTATTCTTGGCCTCACTGTTGCATTTATTATGAACATAGTATTGAAAGAAAAAACCCTAAAATAACACGTTTTCTGCAATGGACACTTCCTTTAATTCAAACCTTAATATTTTATTCTTTATAAATCTATCAAAGAAACCAAAGGAGCTTCTAAAATAACAAATTTTCTGCAAATAACACGTTTTGTGCAATGGACACATTTTTAATTCAAGCCTCAATATTGCATTCCTTGTACATTTATCAAAGAAACCAAAAAATATTCAAAAATAAGACGTTTTCTACAAAGGACACATTCTTTATACTTAGCTTCACTATTACATTATTATGAACATACCCTTGAAAGAAAAAAAAGTTCAAAAATAACACATTTTGACCAAAGGACACATTCTTTATTCTTGGCCTCACTGTTGCATTTATTATGAACATAGTATTGAAAGAAAAAACCCTAAAATAACACGTTTTCTGCAATGGACACTTCCTTTAATTCAAACCTTAATATTTTATTCTTTATAAATCTATCAAAGAAACCAAAGGAGCTTCTAAAATAACACATTTTCTGCAATGGACACATTCTTAATTCAAGCCTCAATATTGCATTCTTGTACATTTATCAAAGAAACCAAAAAATATTCAAAAATAAGACGTTTTCTACAAAGGACACATTCTTTATACTTAGCTTCACTATTACATTATTATGAACATACCCTTGAAAGAAAAAAAAGTTCAAAAATAACACATTTTGACCAAAGGACACATTCTTTATTCTTGGCCTCACTGTTGCATTTATTATGAACATAGTATTGAAAGAAAAAACCCTAAAATAACACGTTTTCTGCAATGGACACTTCCTTTAATTCAAACCTTAATATTTTATTCTCTATAAATCTATCAAAGAAACCAAAGGAGCTTCTAAAATAACACATTTTCTGCAATGGACACATTCTTAATTCAAGCCTCAATATTGCATTCTTGTACATTTATCAAAGAAACCAAAAAATATTCAAAAATAAGACGTTTTCTACAAAGGACACATTCTTTATACTTAGCTTCACTATTACATTATTATGAACATACCCTTGAAAGAAAAAAAAGTTCAAAAATAACACATTTTGACCAAAGGACACATTCTTTATTCTTGGCCTCACTGTTGCATTTATTATGAACATAGTATTGAAAGAAAAAACCCTAAAATAACACGTTTTCTGCAATGGACACTTCCTTTAATTCAAACCTTAATATTTTATTCTCTATAAATCTATCAAAGAAACCAAAGGAGCTTCTAAAATAACACATTTTCTGCAATGGACACATTCTTAATTCAAGCCTCAATATTGCATTCTTGTACATTTATCAAAGAAACCAAAAAATATTCAAAAATAAGACGTTTTCTACAAAGGACACATTCTTTATACTTAGCTTCACTATTACATTATTATGAACATACCCTTGAAAGAAAAAAAAGTTCAAAAATAACACATTTTGACCAAAGGACACATTCTTTATTCTTGGCCTCACTGTTGCATTTATTATGAACATAGTATTGAAAGAAAAAACCCTAAAATAACACGTTTTCTGCAATGGACACTTCCTTTAATTCAAACCTTAATATTTTATTCTTTATAAATCTATCAAAGAAACCAAAGGAGCTTCTAAAATAACACATTTTCTGCAATGGACACATTCTTAATTCAAGCCTCAATATTGCATTCTTGTACATTTATCAAAGAAACCAAAAAATATTCAAAAATAAGACGTTTTCTACAAAGGACACATTCTTTATACTTAGCTTCACTATTACATTATTATGAACATACCCTTGAAAGAAAAAAAAGTTCAAAAATAACACATTTTGACCAAAGGACACATTCTTTATTCTTGGCCTCACTGTTGCATTTATTATGAACATAGTATTGAAAGAAAAAACCCTAAAATAACACGTTTTCTGCAATGGACACTTCCTTTAATTCAAACCTTAATATTTTATTCTTTATAAATCTATCAAAGAAACCAAAGGAGCTTCTAAAATAACACATTTTCTGCAATGGACACATTCTTAATTCAAGCCTCAATATTGCATTCTTGTACATTTATCAAAGAAACCAAAAAATATTCAAAAATAAGACGTTTTCTACAAAGGACACATTCTTTATACTTAGCTTCACTATTACATTATTATGAACATACCCTTGAAAGAAAATAAAGTTCAAAAATAACACGTTTTGACCAAAGGACACATTCTTTATTCTTGGCCTCACTGTTGCATTTATTATGAACATAGTATTGAAAGAAAAAACCCTAAAATAACACGTTTTCTGCAATGGACACATTTTTAATTCAAGCCTCAATATTGCATTCCTTGTACATTTATCAAAGAAACCAAAAAATATTCAAAAATAAGACGTTTTCTACAAAGGACACATTCTTTATACTTAACTTCACTATTACATTATTATGAACATACCCTTGAAAGAAAAAAAAGTTCAAAAATAACACGTTTTGACCAAAGGACACATTCTTTATTCTTGGCCTCACTGTTGCATTTATTATGAACATAGTATTGAAAGAAAAAACCCTAAAATAACACGTTTTCTGCAATGGAAACTTCCTTTAATTCAAACATTAATATTTTATTCTTTATAAATCTATCAAAGAAACCAAAGGAGCTTCTAAAATAACAGATTTTCTGCAAAGGACACATTTTCTGCAATGGACACTTTTTTAATTCAAGCCACAATATTGCATTCCTTGTACATTTATCAAAGAAACCAAAAAATATTCAAAAATAAGACGTTTTCTACAAAGGACACATTCTTTATACTTTGCTTCACTATTACATTATTATGAACATACCCTTGAAAGAAAACAAAGCTCAAAAATAACACGTTTTTACCAAAGGACACATTCTTTATTCTTGGCCTCACTGTTGCATTTATTATGAACATAGTATTGAAAGAAAAAAGCCTAAAATAACACGTTTTCTGCAATGGACACTTCCTTTAATTCAAACCTTAATATTTTATTCTTTATAAATCAATCAAAGAAACCAGAGGAGCTTCTAAAATAACAGATTTTCTGCAAAGGACACATTTTCTGCAATGGACACTTTTTTAATTCAAGCCACAATATTGCATTCCTTGTACATTTATCAAAGAAACCAAAAAATATTCAAAAATAAGACGTTTTCTACAAAGGACACATTCTTTATACTTTGCTTCACTATTACATTATTATGAACATACCCTTGAAAGAAAACAAAGCTCAAAAATAACACATTTTGACCAAAGTACACATTCTTTATTCTTGGCCTCACTGTTGCATTTATTATGAACATAGTATTGAAAGAAAAAACCCTAAAATAACACGTTTTCTGCAATGGACACTTCCTTTAATTCAAACCTTAATATTTTATTCTTTATAAATC
>RDPX01000058.1:469712-517758 GCA_003991215.1 Morbakka virulenta | reverse complement strand
ATATATATATATATATATATATATATATATATATATTGGTACAGTCCAAATGAGCCATACACAAGATTTCGATATTGGACCATATATATAAACTCCGATTATGAGTCTCTAAATCTTCTTATAAATCGTCACGAGGTAGATCTTAAAACTGCTTTCAATCGAATATAGATTTTCTTCTTCCGATTCTAACCATAATCTCCTTAAAATTCTAGTCCAAAATTTTGGGTCCCAGACCCTCATTTATACATAATTTGACCAGAAAAGCTAGTTTTAGAACAATAGATTATACGCCCAAATACTACCTTATATGGACATTCGTCGAGTTCTCAGGCAGGTTCCAAAAAACACACGTTCTTATCACAATCGAGCTGTAATGTGACCATCACAATTCTAATAACTGTTTGACGTCACTATATGAAAAAATATTTTGTTCATCAATTCTTGTCAATAAACATGCCAAAACATTTCTTCTGTCCACATATGAATTGTTTGCTTTTCTGTGAAAAATTATAAATCATAAATATAGTACAAAGTTAGTGCAGGATAAATTAATTTAATAGCAAAACATAATGCCATCGAATACTGATGTAAAATGTAAGACTTAACAAAAAGAAACTTTTTACATGGTAATTTATTTAGTTTTCTTATAACATATATTTGAATCTTTTAGATATGTTACTTTTCTTCTATGCAAATATGTTCCTTTCGTCTATTAGGAAGAGGTGGCAATGGAGGACGATGGACAATTATTACCCCCGAACAGAAGCTCGGTAGTGGCAAGATAATTTTAAATGGTTGCGGGGGAGAGCCAGGAAATGGTGCAAATGGTGGTCGAGGAGGAGATGGTTTGTTTCATATTATCTCTTCCTTTTCTTCTTGAAAATCAGCATTACGAGTAACGTACATATAATCTAGGATTTACGCATTAAAATTAGTTATTACTTTGTCAGTCTTTTTATTAGCACGTTTAGAGTCACCTACCCTTTTACTTCCAGAACATTGAGTTACAAATTATCAATTTTAAAAAAATATACTACAATAGGGGTTAGCAAATGGATGAGAATAAAAACGTTAAGAAAACCGAGTCAAGGGAAAAGTAACAAACTGAGCTGATAATAAAGAGGAAAGCACATAAGAAAATTTCCCATGTTAACACCTATTAAATGCAAAGGTATTGTTTTCTTGCAAGATTATAGCCAGATTATTTTCCTATAGTGGTGAGTATGTGTTCGACTGTCCCATCTACAGAGAAGCCAGCACAACTTTCTGTAGTCAATTTGTTTTCCAAGAACCACTAATTTGAAGTCACCTCCGATTTTATGCTTACGGTCAGTAAAATAAATTATTCTCAAACCACTCTTCGTGTTGTCTTATGCTTCTTTAATAACTAAAATATGACCAAGTGGGATTAAGGGTATTACTTTTCCAAAAAGAAATATCTTTTTATTTTAAAGGTGTTTGGATGAATCAAAGGAGTCTACAGTTTCAGGCAGAGTTTTGTAAAATACGTTGTTTTAAGTAAATAAAGGAAATATACAATGATTTTTTTTAAAGATATTCTAAAATTTTTTGCTATTACCAATAAATTCTACAATTGAGCAAAAATTCATAAAAGATTAAAAAAAATCAATTTTTTAAGAGCTGGAATTAAAACAAATATTTAAATAAATTTAAATATAAAATGGAAATAATATATATAAATTTCAATATATTTATATAAATATTTTATATTTTAAACCGAATATATTTAATTAATTTATTGAGAAAACAAAAAAATAAAAAATGTCCATCCTGAAACAAATTTCTCTCTCTGAATATTGTATTTCTCTAATATTGATCTATGTTTTGTTTTCTTGAAGGCTTATGTGTACTCACCGCTGTCAAAATAACACTCTAAGATAATATCAAAATAAGGTATCCTGCATAGTTTTCCAAATGAAATAAACAATATAATTGCTTTAAGTATTCGAAACCACTTTTTCGATAAAAAAGAAGACAATATTATCAGATAAAAATGTTGCCCTCGAACTAAATGAAATTTGATTACGGTAATGAAATGTGAAATTAACTGAATTATACTTCAGGTGGACGCGGAGGAATCCCAGGAAGGGGAGTTTATGCTTATTATTCACCGGGAGTGTTTGGCAATCTCTGTCACAGTATCCCTGTATTCAGCGGAAAGCCTGGAAGGACAGGCAGAAAAGGAAACAATGGAGGTAATGTTAACACATGCATATTTTTAATTTGATAACATTTTAGTAATTATGTTATTGAATGAACAGTGTATCTTTGTAATGAGAGTTTATACTCCATTTCTCTCTCCCTCTCTCTCTCCCCCCCCCTCTCTCTCTCTCTCTCTCTCTCTATATATATATATATATATATATATATATATATATATATATATATATATATATATATATATATATATATACATATTTCTCTATCTCTATCTCTATCTCTGTCTCTATGTATCAAATGTACCCTGACATTGTCTTGGTGGCAAACGGTTGCTATTTTTCAACATATCTCTTTTTTTTCTGCAACTCTTTTTTCTTAATAATTTTTCAACATTTTTTGTTGTGGTTTTCCCACCGGCACTTCATCTGACTAAGGTATTTAATAAACAATGATTGATAACGAATTTGCTATTTTTACCTGTGTGGACTTCCAGGTCAAGGAAAGCTACGGATCAAACATTCGCTTTTTTGTTATTATCGTCCAAACTTTTCTTTATTGCCTTAAACGTATTACCAATATATATATACATATATATCCTGGTTTCAAGAAGCTAGTCAAATCGGCAGATTCTGAACTTTAAAGCGGTAGAGTCAGGCAATTTGATAAAAAAGTTTTTTTGTGTTTTTTTTGTATTAATAACTCTGACAAGTCATAAAATGATTAAAGTTTTCAAGCAGCAACTCATTGAGGTAATTTTTCTCTTTCTCCATTTTGTTTTCAAACTTAAAAACCAAGATATTGTCTTTTTTATTTAACATTGTCTCTTTTTTTTTCGTCATTCCTGTATATCAGCTTTTGAGTGATATACAGGAACCGATTTGAAGAAGTACTAGCTTTAATGTTGGTTACGGTTATAGAAGGGCGCTTGAACGCTAATACAAATAAATTTTATGAAAATGACAGATGTGTCATGAAAAAGAATATAGAGCTTTACTGCTGAGATTTTTTCTATCGAGAATGGTGAAGAGACAACTTTTCCGGCAAAAATATGCTGGCTGCATATCCATTGGCGGTGCAAAGAAAAGATAGGTACGTTTTGGACTAAAGTTAGCAGCTCTCAGACTGACATTTCCAGAATAACTGGAAAAAGTATGTGGATTCTGATTTCTCGATCTCATCGTGATACTCAAACTTCGATTTTTATTGTTTGTATTAGACAATCACGAGATATAGTGGTCTGACTACCTCGTCTCTGGTTTCCTCTTTGATATATTATGACTAGACTTGCGCATTTTCAAACTAACGTCCTCATTCTCTTCAGTGATAATAGAAATACTTTATCTTAGAACAAAGGTGATCACGATTGGTATATGTTATTAATTTGAAAACGACACCCCGTTGGAGATATACTTTGGAACACCCATGTGTAAGAAAGCCCCACTAAATTGGTTGCAACAGTCGTCCTCTTTATTCAAGCTGTTACAGAATAATAGGTTACCAAATTACTAAAAAGCAGTTGGGAATAAAAGACTGGATAAAAGACACGGCTAATGAGTAACAGCTCCTAAAAAAATTGTTGAACAGCATCTTAATTTGCTCTGGCAATTTGTCCGTAATATTTGTTGTTAAGTAGTGTTGTTATATGTATCGAAAAAATTGATAATACTCTGGAGCAATTTCTAAATTTTCTTTATTTCAATTGTGTTTTACTGCTGATTCCTAAACATTTTGACATAATGAATCCAAAAATACCTTCAGGTTTTTCCCTATACTTTCATATTTTCTCAACACAATACTACTTGAAGTTGCAATTTATTGCAAAATCTAAGTCAAGAATTTGGAAATTAATAAGCAAAAACACAAAAAAATTTAATAAAAACTTTCTTTCTAAGTGTAATTAATACTCAGAAAATTTGGTAAAGTGATATTTTTTGGCAAAGCATTTTGTTTTTTCAATCCTGAAGCGCAAAATGTTTCTTCATTAAAACGACTTACTCTTAATATGATAGATAAGTTGATAAGTACAAGCTTAGTTTACCGTATATATTAGTTTTAAACAGGAAGTAATTTTTTAAAATATGTTTATCCTTTATATATATATATATATATATATATATATATATATATATATATATATATATTACGCTCCCTTACGAGTTTGGTTGAGCTCTCTATCTGAGATGGGAACCTGTCGTTTGCGTAATGCGGAGCTCACTACGCATGCGTAGTTTGAGCACTCTGACAGGATCCCACAATAACTTCTTAAGCTGTGCTTGCTCCGGCAACATGGCCTGAGAGTTATGTCNTAATGCGGAGCTCACTGCGCATGCGTAGTTTGAGCACTCTGACAGGATCCCACAATAACTTCTTAAGCTGTGTTTGCTCCGGCAACATGGCCTGAGAGTTATGTCTCAGAAACTCTGTGCTGCACTGATGAACCCACAAAGGGCGAAACGGTACTGTATGTAGCTTGAGTATATATATATATATATATATATATATATATATATATATATATATATATATATATACACATATATATAAACGATAAACAGGTTCATGCTTTCTCAACATGCAGCTGAACAGAAAAAATTGCTTTCTTCTTGAGCCTGTTTTTTGTTTCTTCATTACACAAATTTTCCTCTTTTTAACTAGCATTTGTTACATAAAGTTTTAAAGGCTTTTCTTGCATGTTTTATTCATAAAGTCATTAAAGAATTCTGTCTGATGAAGTTATTTTGCTCTCCTCGTAAAATGAGGCTTGTAATTTTGAAAGCTGTTAATATTTTTAGTTAATATTTGAAATATGTCTGACAATTGGATTTAAAGGTTGTTATTGCTATAGGGTGATAATGGAGATAAGCTTCGACAACCTATAAAGTGCTACCAACGGCATGCATCCATTTCCTGCTATTATCCTGTGGCTTAGATATAAGCCAGGCTGATCTTTAAGGAGAAGGAAAACACTTATTTCAAATCTTCTACTCCTTGCGGCCACATTCAGACATAAAAAATGCTTAAGAATTCAACTCGTAGGAAGCATCCAGAGTTCGAGTCAAGGCAATTTGCAGCTGTCTAGAGTCACATTTTGGCAACTTCTACTATTCCGCTGCAACCAGTCGTATTGGGACTTCTTTCCCGTTGGATCTTTTCAGCAACGTGGAAAGGGAGAAAGAGCTTCATGGACCACAGTCTTCTTCTTCTCTGGCCTTTATCCGACGTTTGTCAGGTCTGCCGCTCAACACCTTTTTCTCTCAGTCTTTCCAATCTTCCTCTCTCGCTCCAGCTTCTTTCATGTTTCGTTCTATGACGTCCCTCAGTCTAAGCTTTTTTTCGTCCTCTAATTCCCCTTCCTGTCACTTGTGCCTGCCATACTGCCTTCAGAATATTGTCATTTTTTCTCCTCATTACATGTCTATGCCATCTTAACCTTGCTTCTCTTGTTTTCGCTGTTATTTTACTTACCTTTAATCTTCTTATATCATCTTCTTAAATCTTCTTATGTCATCACTCATCGTGTGTTCGTGCAAGGATATTCTTGCTAGCCACCTTAGCATTCTCATCTCTGTCACTTCTAACATTCTCTTTTTTACACATTTTATAGGTACAACTTCTAGACCAGAAAGTAATACTGGTTTTAGCACTAATGAATAGTTCTTCGTTCAATTTTATTGGCATTCTCATGTCGCATTCCATGCCACTCACTTTTCGACACGTCGCCCAAGCTCTTCTTACTCTTGTTTTAACTTCGTCTTGACAACCCGCTTGCCTATAAATGGTTATTCCTAAATAGCAGAACGACTCCACTTGCTTAATCAATTCCCCATGTCTATCTCTAATGTTAATTATTATTTTCTCACTCTTTGAAGATACCATCGTTTCTGTCTTCTTGCTATTCATTTTTAACTTCTCAATTCCATCGCTTCCAGCCACCTACGAAGCTTCAAGTCCAACTTTTTTCTATTATTTGTTGTTATGGCCAGGTAGTCTGCACAGAACAGCTACTCTGGAAACCCTCTGCTTACGTCCTTTGTTATGGTATCAACTACCAGAGCAAACAGAAAGCGTCTAAGTGAAGAAGCCTGATGTAATCCGACTCTGACCTTGAAGTTTTCCAATACTCTGGCTGCGGTAATTACTTTGGTCTGGCTGTTGCTGTAGAGGCTGGCTACTACTTTTAACATTTTTCCGTCATCCCTCTTTTTCTCAAGAATCGAAGTACTACATAATGTGGGAGGCGATCATATACTTTTTCCAAATCAACAAATGCCATATTCAGAAGTTTGTTACCTTCGAGGTATTTTTCTTTCCTCTGTCTGCAAATGAACATCGCGTCGGTGTTTCCAGGCATAAATGCGAATTGCATATCATCAATTTCTATTTGCTTTCAAAGCCTCTTGTCGATTGTCGATTCCTAGACTTACATCACAATTTCTAACAATTTAATGCCCCTATAATTTTCACACTCTGCAGTACTGTCTTTATTTTTAAAAATAGGAATCAAAGAAGTGAGTTCCCAATCTTTCGATATTTCCTCTGCCGCCCACATTTTTTGTTGAAAAGTTCAAATAACCAGTTCAATCCCTCATCACCCAATACCATTACGCTCTCTATCTGCAATCTAGTTGGTCCCAGTGCTCCCCCCCTCTCTCCTGCTTTACACATTTCATAGCTGCTACCACTTCTTTTCTGATGTTTATCTCTGGGCTCTTTTTCAATACTTGCAAAGCGTACTCTCTTGCTTTCTATGTTTAGAAGCTACTGAAAGTAAGATTTCTATCTTCTTCATATTTCGAATTCTTCTCTCAATACCTTTCCTCTCGTATTCTTTATTACAGCTGTTTCGGAAAGATCCAATTTTGCTCGGTCCCGTGCCTTGCTACCTTAAAAATTTTCTTTTTGCCTTCTTTGTTTTCCAACTCATAGAAATGTTGTTATGACGCTTGTGCTCTCGCTTTTGCAACTTGCCTCTTGGCAATATTCCTCTGTACTTGATAGCTGGAAAGTGATTCTGGGTCTTTATTTCTTTGCCATTGCTTGAAAGCGTCTTTCTCTTTCTTAATTGCCTCCCGAACTTCAGTCGTCCACCACTGTTCATCTCTATATGAGGGTTTCCGTCCTTTCTTGATCCCACAGGCCCTTTTTGTTTCTTCAATCACTACTTCTTTTATTTGGTTCCACGTCTATCCTATGGATTCTGCGGGTGCTAGATTTCTTCTTCTTTGCATTCCTCTGTTCTTGAAGTTAGTTGAAACATCTTCATCCTAAAGTTTCTACACCTGTATTCTGGGTTTTCACAGTCTATCCACCAAATTTACTTCACCCAGGCTTTGCGCACTAAAGAGAACACTGAAACTTCGCTTACAGGGTCTTCACAACGAGGAAAGAAGCAGTTTACTGGTGGAAAATCTGAAATAGATTTGCGTAGAGTGTGATGACAGGGGCTGCTTCCGACGGTGACAGATGTTATTGCATCTCTTTGGATAGCTACCATCCACCTTAAGCTGGGTAATCTCCATCTAGTAAGTTACCGGATTTGCCACGGTTTACTAACTTCACAGGAAGCGTAGTGTCTGTTATGAAAAACGATAAGCAGATCGAAAATTTGCATCAAGCAACAAAAGCAATAAGACCCCTACCCTTAAATTGCGCACCTGGAGTATCAAAATCTCTGACCATGAAATGGAGGTTATCTACTTCATATACATCGGCTAAAGGACTTTTGACACTGACTATCATGATTCTAAGCTAAGCAACCGCATTAGAAAGACAGACACTACACCGTCCAGAGTTTCAAATACAGTGTAGTACAAAAAGAAGGGGAAGGCATACAGAGCGGGTCTTAAACAAACGTTCGTATAGCAGCAAGTTCTGGACTTCCCATTTATTACAGGTAAAGCAGCTAAATACTTTTCATATTCTCATCATTAAACTCACCTTCACAGTCCTAAACAACAGAGTCTTGAAGCGAGGTAACATTCTAAGTATGTATGGAATTATTAAATACAGACCTTTGTGCTGGCTTGGTCATGTTGTGAGGATGGATGTTTTCAAGATCCAAAAAGGTCTCCTCTATGGAGAACTTGTGCAGGGAAAGTGTTCCAAATTAAAGACCACATCTGCATCACAATAGTATTTATAACATGAATCTAAAAGCTGTAGGAGTTGACCTGAAAGAAGGTAAGCATAGAAGTCTGAGTGTTCGGCCAGAAGACAGGCTGTGCAGAGAGTCGTTGTCCACTTCTTAAAGACACTTGCCAAACAGACGAAGAGAAAGTCAAGAAGACAAACCAGTGACAAATTACATTTGTTCCCAGTGTTGAAAGAAGTGTGCACTGGAACCAAATTACATTCGTTCCCAGTGCTGGCTGGTAATGACCACTAGAATGATAAAATAATTAAACAATTATTGTTTCTTGTGCTAACTTAATGAACAGTATTTTCTATACCATAATCAAAATTTTTTTCTTAACCCTGTCTTTTAATGATCAACAACACCTATTTCTTTTCACTTTACCACAATTTTCTCTCTTTTTTAACAAGTATCTGGTACAAGTGGTATTAAAGGCAAGTCTGGCGTATTTTTAACAAAACCTCTTCAAGCAAATGAAATGGATGAATCTATTTCTGGCCTGATAGCACAAACTGCAGATGAATATTATCTAAAGACTACTAACAGCGAACAAGCTCTCAATATGTACAGACTTTTGGTGAAATACGCAGAACCAGGTTACACTAAAAACTGTAAGTATTTACAACCAAAATTATTACTGTTTATTGTTTGTTTTTATTGTATTTCATTTCTAATGTAGAAGGAAGAATTCAGTTTTAAATCACAAAATTTTTGAAATCATAATTGCCATTTTCTCCATTACTATTTGATAAAGCTACCGAAAGTGTTTTTTACTTGTGGCACTATAAATGGCAAAGGAAAAAGCACAATTGGTAAATTCTTGGGTTTTTTCTATTGTTGGTACATAAATACCTACAAGCTGGAGTTATTACATTTTTCTAATTCTCTCTTCCAGAGCGAATCTAGGTTATTTGTTGAGAGGTGCTCAGATAGGAATCGAGAGCAGAGCACAATGAATGAGGGGTTCTCGATCTTCAATACTACAACTAAAAAATATTTCTGCCTCTGCTCTTTAAAATGCTGAAAACTCTTTTCAGCCCATCACGCTCTGAAAATTGGTCTTAACCCTTTGCTGATGAAGAAAGTAACTTACCAATTGTCGATCCTTACTTGACATTCATAAACATCGATTTTTACTTACCGTGAACAAAAAATGGATATAACAGCCCAACTCAAAATATTCTCCGTTTAGCGTTTTAGGTATCATATATATATATATATATATATATATATATATATATACATACATATATATACATATATATACATATATATACATATATATACATATATATACATATATATATATTATAAACAGTGATGATTGATAAACGTAGAGAAACCATTTCCTGGAAGTGAGCAGCAAAGGTATTTTCGTAGTGGTGTCCTTCGGAGTTTTCAGACTCTTTTGACAGGCAATCACCAAGGCAACAACAAAAGATGAAATTAAAGTCGATCTTAACAGACTGTAACCTTCGGGGTTTAAGTTTTCATTTTCATTTCATTTCAGCATTCTTTATCACCTCCAAAGATGAATCTTAGTATTCCTAAGCCATCATAATTCTCAAAATTGTATTGACTGATTTGTTGACCTCCGACATTTAAACAACTAAAACTGAGCTAAGCTTAACATATCACCATTCAAAATTTGAATAGAAGGAGAAGGATATTTAAATAAGGATTATTAATTTCAACATAAACTTAACATTGTCTTTGACTACGATCTCGAAGCAAAAAGCAAAACCCTGTTAACTTTTCTAATATATTGAGTGTAATTAGCTCGTTGCCATATGCTGGACCGGAGTCCATGCAAAGAAGTGAGTCAATTCTGCGTAAGCAAATATATCTTTCAGAGTAAAAGAGGACATCCCACCTACCTTGCCTGAGAATCTAAATAAAATTTTCTGTTCATTTTCTCTTGTCTCTGAACGAAAAAGACATAACCAAGAAATATTTATTTTGCCACTAGACCCTAAAGACATCAAGCCTATAAGGATTGTAAACCGTTTTACTATTCAAGATTATACGTAGCTGGTTAATGATTTTAAGATTTCTAAATACTTATTACGATAATATCTAAAACACATTTCCTACTCAAACGTAGACTTGGAGGCCAAAATTACCATAATTGCTGAAAACACTTAAAGGCTCAAAATTAGTGATTGAAAATGCCTTAACAATTTCATGTCATGTAATGCATAAGTTAGCAATTAGGTATATCCTACCATTTCAATGTTTTAGGAAATAAGTGACATTTTGTTTGTGATAATATTTTGGTGTTATGTTGGAAGTACAATGAAGTGCATTGTCGATGCAGCCAATTGATAGAGCCGAAACAATTCTGCTAGAAAAATTATGGCATTCCAGCATTCAGGGTGCGAAACTGTAAACAAAACAACTGATTGGCATAATGGTTAACCAAAAATAGCATATCGAGGACATAAACTTGCAAAAGGCAGAAGGCGTAGAATTGCTTTGTACCCTGCAACATAGGTACATTTATTGGTTACAGAGAAAATGCTTCTTTAGACATGCCACCTATCATACCAGATTGAAAAATCTGATCTACAGCTTGCAACACCTGGCATCAGTAGTAGGTAGTAGTAGTTACATTAGTGATGTCAGTTCTGTTACAAAGTACGTAAGAGTACAAGGATATCAGAGAATAGATGTTAGAAGTCAAATGAGGCTAAAGTCTCCTTCACGTAACTAAGTTGGCTTCCAATACTAGCAAAATAATAGTCCATACAACCCTGAAGTTGCTCAAATAACACTACCTAATATCCCTTATAATACAACAATTTCTTAGTAATTAAAAATGTTTTTCACTAATTGGGTTAAATTGTACGTGTGTCATAAATAAACTAACTTCTTTCTATTTTACATTTAATAAATTGCTATAATCTCTATCAACTAAATTAGTCAAATTATTTGAGGCCTGGTCCTCCCTGAACTTCTGTAAGTCTTTTTTTAAGTTGTTGAGTATTACTGGTTTTTCAAAATTTTATTTCATTCGAGCTTCACTTGTCATATTGTTTTATATTAATTCTGGCTTTCAACATCTTCCTTTGCGCAATTTCTTTAGTAAAGTAAACAGCTGCTATAAAGATACAGAAGCTGTTTTAGAGAAGCTCCAGCTTCCAGGCCTCTGCTTCAGCGCATATGGGTGTATTAAGGTTACATGTCTTTTCTCTTTTTCCCTCTTTAGATAGCAATTTAAGAATGAACTCCATGATGGCAAACATAAATTTTTATGGGTTTAAAAATGACAAAGTGGTTGCCGAGGATTTAGGAAATATCAAGAAAATGGTGCGTTACACGCTAAACCTGGCACAAAGTGAAAGCGAGAGAATTGATAAACATCTCTACAGGGGATCACAAACTCAGAAAAGCAGACTAAATTACGACGCTCTAACTGGTGCTCTCCTGGCAAACAACGAAGGTATAAAGAAGGAAATTCAAAAATCTTTGACAATTCAGAAATCTCATCGAGCTGAAATCATTAATGTAAGTGCATGTAACTTGTATCTGACAAATAAGTGTGTATTAACAAAAACTAGTTCAATTTCAAACTTGAATTATATTAAAAGAAAAAGGAAATAGTGCAAAACCATAACAAGAAAGAGTAAAATTTTTTTTATTTGATTGTCTTGAAATTATACGAAGAAAATATGTTTCTTTTTCCCTCCTTTTAATTGTTTATTTTCATTTTATCACATATGTGGTTGACAAATTTTCTAACGTTATTAGGCATGCAGGATCTAGGATATTTTTCTCTTCGGAAAAATTTTTGGTTCTCATTTTCTTCTCTTTTTTTTTTCATTTTATAACATGCAAGGACAACAAATTAATTAAATTCTCTGTTGTTTCTATCTGATTTATCTTTAAAATTTATATTTATATATTTATATTTATATTTATTAATATATATATATATAGTATAATATATATAATATATATTTATAATATATATATATATATTTATTTATATTTATATTAATATTTTTTGATATTGCATGTACTGCAATATCAAAAAAAGTTAAAAAAATTATTCACTTATCTAAATCTACTTTTAATAAACGTGTTGTTCATTGTCAGTCATTAAACTAAGAGGAAATACATCAAAAATATTTGTACAAGCTAAAGTAAGAGTAGTAAACAGCGTAATTAACTAATAGAAAAACAAGTGAAATTTGCCTGAAAATAAAATTACTCCGTCATTGTCATAACATAAAAAAATGTCAAAACTTAATTAATAACTCCTTGTTTCAATATCTCTCCTTGGTATTCAACAAAGTTTTAGTTCTCGAATAAACAACACCTCGAAGGTGAGATGGTATTCTAAGCTACCCAATTCTCTTTCTTCCTTCTTCTATCTATATCCCACTTTCAGTGTGGGGTTTGCTGCATCAGTCAATCTCATTCAAGATGTTCGATCCAGGGCGTCATACCCTTCTGCCCCAACTCCCTAGGCTACCCAATGATGATGTTAATATCTTGACATCTTTAATTTTTAATTCGGAAGCTGAACCAATGAAAAAAAACCCCACCCACAGCTGCTTATCTTTATTTGTGCTTTTTTAAGTGTCTGTCCGACATAGAAGGCTTATCATCCTGGACGTGTGATTTGATAACCCAGTCTGCTTCTGAGTTGCACCATAGACTTACTTTTTAACCTTAGTAAGACAGTTTTTAATTTCTTGGGAGTCACAGTTGCTTGAGCACCTGAAGCTGATGTAACTGAAGATTAAATTTGTTTTATAAAGGTATCACTTTCTAATCCTTTGTATCGGATTCTCAAAGTAACTTCAGTTGATTGATTAGCAGATGGTTGGTTTTCGTTCTTTTGGGATTCTATTATCATAACGTTGTTGTCATTACGGAATCGCAGAACTCTGGAGGGTACTGGTTTTGTTTCAGAATATGCCTAGCTTTCTTTAAACTTCTGTCGAAAAACATCCAATCCAAACATGCTATGTATATTCCGAAAACAATAGCGTGGACAACAGACCAAGGAGTGAAAGTTAAGAATCAAACCCGTGTCCATCTGTTCGCTATAATACATCGATCATAAGTAAGTCCTTGTGTGCAAAATGCATACACCGATAAGAGGAACGTTTACCATTGTTTTAGTTTCTATGGTAAATTTCTATTAATTTCGTCTAGGTTACCTTGGATTTGAACCCCTTCAAATGGTATTGCAATATGAGTTGGAAAATGACTTGAATAACTCGTAAGTTCTAAGTTCCTTGCTAGAACAACATAAACGAGAATAAAGAAAAACAAAAAAAAGTTTAAAAAATAGAGATAAAGACAGTAGGAAACGAGAGGTTAATCAGTTCCCACCAAAAATTTTCAAAGCGTAGCATAACCATAAAATCGTAATAAATTATTTATGAAAAAGCTATTGTGTACATTTCCACATTTGTGTACATTTACGTTGTAAAACTCAATTTACTATTTAATTATTAATTTTTAACTATAGTTGGCCTTGACATGATCTGATATTATTTGTATATACTCTACTCATATATTAAAAATTGTTATTTAGACTAAAGGAAATTAGTTTCGTACCCTTACGTACATTGTTAAAAACGTGGTTGAAACATCTGTTTTAGCGGCATGTAATCAAGCAGAAACCTAGGCTCACAGCAAGTATTGTCTCAGCAAAACTCCCAGTACCATTAATGAAAATCTCGACAAATGAATAGTTTTGTTTTAAGGCCTAGACCAAAGTTTGATCCTCTTACGTCACATGCATAGTATTAACAGAGCCATTTCTCAGCCTTTTGGATAAGATCAAGTGTAAAGCTCTGGTCTTTCCTTGATCGGGTCTTTAGAATACGGCTCAAACAATCAGAGCAGGTGGTCTTGAGAGACTTCAGCATTGGCTTTAGATCAGTCAAAGAAGAAGGACCTTCCCACGGAGGGTCCTCGAGGGTGATCCGTATATTTTACATTTTATGGTGTCTTGCATGCTTTCTGTTCCCCTTTTACATAACCTGTTGCTTCCTTTAAGGTATTCCATACAATCTAAGAAAGACAAATATGAGCCTTTTGTTTACCAGAGATTCCATTTTTATTGCAAACATTTCAAAGAGATAGTTAATATGACAACAGTGTATATGAAAGGGAAGAGAGTTTACTTTGAAAACAATTTTAGGAGCTTGAGTTATCTTGCCTGTCAGTGAGCAGTGATATATTAAAAGGAGCACACGAAATGCAAGTTTTAATGCTTTGCCAAAAGAGAGAAATAATGACATCAATACGCTTAATTTCTGATTGAAAAAAGGAAAGAATCGAATGGTTGTTTTCTGAAATGACAACTGAAAGTCAGTTTGACTTCAGGAATACTCTTTTTTGTAAGCGCAGAGCAAAGGTCAAGTGTGAAACACAATATAAGACTGACCTTTATGAAACATCTTATATTTCATGCCAAAAGAAAATAACCATAGATTTTCCTGCTGTTAAGAAGGATTTGATTACAAGTCAGACGATATTTTGATTTTAAGAAGCATTGTCATCTAAACGTAAGCTGCATTATGATGTCATCAAAGATCTTCTTTAGACATTTGAGGTTACAATAAATAAAACTGGGGGTCATTGTAATGATGGTGTTGCCTTTGTTTCCAGCCATGTAATTGGATTGCAAAAAGAGGAATTGCCAGGATGAAACCGGTGTTTTGCATGTTTATTCACAAACTGAAGCTTGCTGCACAAGATGAAGAACAAGAATGAGATGACAGATCTTTTAAGGCTGACACAGAATTTCACATCATTCATTCGTTGGTTACCAAAAGATTTATCTTAGTTTAATCAGTTTGGCTATTGAAATAGCAAAAATGGGAAGAACTCAATTAAAATATTTTGGTCAAGTTATTTGATGAACAGGTTAATCTCACATCAAGCAACAACAAGCAATTATAGGAAAGTTATGGAGTAGTTTCGTGATGTGAACGAGCACTACATGACACATTTTAGAGTAAAATCAAGTGTTTTTTTATTTTATGAGCAGGTTCAATACTTAATCGAGATATTGAGGTTGCTTTTACTATCGCTGAGTGTGGAGGAGCTCACCTTTTCTTCAGGAGGTCTGAGAAACAGTTGGACAGCACCTTCAAGTTATCTTGGGTGGAATACAGTCAAATGATCTTTTGAAGGATCTGCCGTTTACTAAACAGTGTAAAACGTCTAAGAGAACTGATAAGGTAGAAGACGAGGCATATTTTTCGACGAAATCAGTAGGGCCTTGACAAAAAAAACAAAAACTTTGTCATGTTTGATACAGAGCCAGAATGGACAAAAGGTCATCTTACATAGGTAGAATAATTTCCTCTTTCAAATGATAAGGATACAGAAAACAACGAAGAGATTTACAAAGATGATGTGAATAGCCAGAGATCGGTTCCTCATCTAGACATAATTCTTGACAGAGTTTGGTGCAAAAATATTTGCTTGAAAGGAAATAATCGTTTACATTTCTCCTTAAAATAAAGGAGAAGAAGCATTTAGAGCGATGTTTTCGAAAGTCACCTTGTAAAAATTCATTTCACTTTACCACTATAAAGCTGCTTTGTAGAAATGTTTTGTTTTTTTTAATCAGACGTCTGAAAACTTATCTAAGTGAGTTTGTTAAGACGCTTTAATGCAGTTGCAGAAATAAACTTACACAAACAGATTGCAAATGATTTCAAAGCTGCTCCCCATATAAATAAATTTAGTTTGAAGACACTTGTATCTTAAAAGTACCCTTTTGTATTTGCTTAAACTTTTTTATTAGTATTCATTTATACTATCTTATTCTTTCTTTTTCTAATCAAGAATCACTTTATTAACATTTTAATAAAAAGGGTGAGCGATCATTATAAAAATTACTAATTGTCTTTTGACTCCTTGTAAAATGTCAAGCTTTGCTTATGGTTTGAACAGTATAAGATACCACTAATAACTAAGGTTAGTCTGCTTTTATATTTTAGAGCATTGCAGAAATGGAAAATGAGATGAATAGCTTAATGATTTCATTAAAAGAATCAATGGAGAATGCTGTTAAAAAACTAATAGCTGATACCGTTATTGATATTTTAAAAGGCTTTTTCCTGACGAATTTTCTGGAACCGTCAGTACTAGTTGAATTAGTTGCTAAGGTACGTTAAGATCTAATACAAACATTATATACAGGGTACAGCCAGAGGAAAATCTCAATAACTCGAATAATTCTGTATTTTGTAATTTGAAACCAGTATTAATGTAGTAAAAACGATATTAAGACATCTATTTTATATGGGGTGATGCTAAGGAGTATTGAAGATCATTTTACGCTTTCGACTTTCTTTAATTTCAAAGATCAAATAAAAGAAATTATATTAAAACCATACTGGCATTCGAAAAACTGCTAAAACAATTAGCTTTTACTACGCGTCGTCTGACGTCGCTAAACTCAATAATTATTGTAATCTTTTATCATCTCTTAAAGATAGCTCCTTGTCATCGGCATAACTTAATAACATAAAGTAGGGCGGGGAGGAAAATTTCTAACTATATTTAGAAGGGTTAGATTTCACTGGTATTTTCAGGAATATTTCTTGAAAGTAGAATTATGTTTAAATGCACTGGCGCGATCTCTGTAAAATTACTTAAAACATTCGAGGTATTTGATAAGAGTTCGTGATCAAGTAACAATCTGAAAAGTATTTCCCATTCAGGGTTCTGAGAAGTAAGTTATAATTTTCAAGTAGGAATCTTTGAAAGGATTGTGCATTGCCTATATAGCTATCTGCATAGTTTTAATCCAACAGGAGATTTATGTTCTTAAGAAATTACGTATTTAAGTAAGTAAGCAAATGTTAGTAAGCTACATAAATATTCTATATTTCTTTTCACAGAGCTACGAAATCAGTAGACAAATCAAATCATGCAAAACCAACTTTGATATTAAGGCCCTGAAATCAATGTCAGAAACTGCTCTAGCAGTCAATGATTTTGTTCCAGAAAATTTGGACTGGGACAATATTGAACTTTCAAAATTGCTACCAAGCAGTATTGTTGAGATTGAAAAGGTAAATCAAACAATATTTCCTAAAATACATAATGTCAAAAAATGTACAGTATGTTGAGAAATGATCCTCTTGACATGTTTTCTTCCCTCTGTTCTGAAATATGATGATAAAGCTGTTGCTATCCTTTATTTTGGTTATTATTATTATTTTCTTGTTATCACAGGTAAAAGTTCCTGGTACGTTCGTCCCGAAAGCAAGCTAGAACAACTAGCCTCAGGTTTCGAGAACCTTTCTCAATGTTCTTGTAGTTCCCAACAGCACCGTTTTCTGTATCACTTCAGTCCTGATCTTGATCCCGATTTTTTCTATGTACTGCTCTGCTTCTTTTGTGACACATCCCAATGCACCAACTACAACTGGGATGACACTTACTTTTCGAAGGCGCCATAACCTTGCAATTTCTCTTTTCAGTTCTTGATACTTTTCAATTTTCTCTTGTTCCTTCTGTTTTATCCTTGTATCTCCTGGTACGGCTATGTCAATGATCAAGCACTCTTTTTCTGGTTTTAGCTCGACAACAATGTCTGGTCGCCTATGTTCAATTTCGTAATCTGTGTTTATGTTAAAGTCCCACAGTACCTTAATGCTTTCATTTGCAGTAACGCCTTCTGGCTTATGATTGTACCACTGTTCAGCCCTTGGTAAGTCATACTTCTTGCAAATCTCCCAGTGAACTATCCGTGCTACGTTGTCGTGTCGTCGCTTATATTCCTTTTGGGCTAACTTGCTACATTCGCATATGATATGGCTCACTGTTTCTCCTTTCTCACCACACAATCTGCAAGTCGGCGAATCTCTTGATTTGTCGATATGGTGTTTAACGTAATTTGTACGTATCGCTTGCTCTTGTGCTGCCATAACCAGTGCTTCAGTCCCTTTTTTCAGGTCTCCACTTTTTAGCCACAACCATGATTTCTTCCTGTCTACGATCCCATCTGTATCTCTAAAAAACTGACCATGCATTACTTTTTCATGCCATTTGACTTCTCTTTCTCTTCTTCGTTGATCTTTATACTCTGATGGGTTACTGATGTCATTGTTCATTTCCTGTTGTTCATGTACTGCTTTTAATAACTGCTCTTGACTATTTTTAACATACCATCTAAGGCTATTTTCCTCTGACTGGATGGTTTCTAATACACTTTGCAACCCCCTTCCACCTCTCTGTCTTGCAATATACAATCTATCGACGTCACTTTTTGGATGTAATGCTCCGTTCATTGTCATAATTTTCCGAGTCTGTCTGTCGAGTTTCTCCAGTTCCTCTTTCGTCCACTTCACTATCCCAGCCCCATATCTCATCACGGCTACTGCCCAAATATTCATTGCTGAGACGGCATTCCTACTGTTCAAGTTTGATTTCAATATAAGTTTAATCCTCCGCTTGTATTCCTTCGTGAATCTCTCTTTCATTTTTTTCTCCTTTATCCCATCTAGTTCTACTATACCCAAGTATTTGTAACCTTCTTCGTTGACGCTTTTCATCTTCTCTCCATCTGGTAGTTCAATTCCATCACAGATGACCATCTTTCCACGCTTCATGATAATTACACCACATTTTTCTATACCGAATCGCATACCAATGTCACAACTAAATCTATGAACTGTATTTACAAGTGATTCTATGTCTCCTTTACTCTGCTCGAATAACTTAAGGTCATCCATATACAGAAGGTGATTCAATTTTGGATGGTTCTTTCCCAAACTATATCCTGCTTTCATCTTTCTCAAAATCAGTGACATTGGTATTATTATTATTATTATTATTATTATTATTACTATTATTATTATCATGGGGTAATGTCTATGGGTCCACGTTTGTGCCCCTGGATAACCTCTCTTTGTTGAGAGGTGGGCCGAATATAGACAGTCCGGAAGTATTTCTGAGTTATTGTTTGGGAATTCTCGTGTTGTTTCCATGAGTTTTCTGAAGAAAAAAACGACTGAAGGTGAACCTGAAAGTCTAAGGGTCTCTGACGACCCACTGGAAAGAGTTCTTATTAGAAATGGGGACGTTTCTAGGCCGGAGGCAAGTGAAAATGTTGAAAGTCCCAAGGATGGCAGTCGCACGGAGGAACCAATGTGTAGGAAGGGATGAAAAGGAGAGAAAAGAGGCAAGATGGGGCGGACTGGTTTGTCCGCAAGCAAATGGAGCAATTATGAAAGAAAAGTACCTTGGGAGTATTTCGTGAGAAGTGGTGGTCGAAGGGCAGATGGCTACATTGGAAAAGTTAAGAAGATGTGGGATGCAAGCGATGTCAGTGTGAGGAGTGTTGCTAGTTTTCTTTCGCAGCTAAAGCAAATTGAAGCCAAAGGGTTGTTGTCAGTCGTAGAGCGCGGCGAGATAGAAAGAATGGTTAGAGAGGAAGCTTTAGTTGAGGAGGAGTCTAGCGAAGGAGAAGTTGAATTTTTAATCAGGTCGAAGAGTGGTTTAGGTGAAATGGAGATGAAGAATGTCGTTGTGGCTAATGATGCTGAAGGAGATGCAGGGGAGACGGATTTAGGAGTAGTTACAAAGAAAGTAGATGTATGGAGAAGGAGTGACGATGTGAGAGCGTTGACTAACGATGAAATTGGAGCCCTGGCATTGCTAAGAGGGGTGTACCATAGCAAAGATGTTGTTTAAGTACCAAGTTTGAAGGCTCAGGATGGTAGGAAAATAGAGGAAGAGTTGAAGCTTGTCGACGGATTGATGCACAATTTGGTAAGAAACGGTATGATTGTTACTGAGATAAATCGGCTACTGTATGCTGAATCATATGTGGTTGCATCCCGGTTAGGTGTGATAGGAAAAAACAAATCAGTAAGAAAGAAGAGGCCATGGTGGCAGAGTAGGCTGGAAAAGAGTATTGGCAAGTGGAGGAAAGATCTTTGACGAATTGAGGATATCAAGCAAAGAAATAAGGTTCGTCAGGTTGTTCGTGGTAGGTTGAATAGGAAGTATCAGCTTGTAGTGAATGGAACGGTGACAGTCAACACAATGTTGAAGAACAAAATTTCTTCCACTAGTGCTAAGATTAGACAGTTTGTTGGGAAAAGCCTTGCCAGGAGATAGATCAACCTTTTCAAGAACAATCAATCTAATCTCTACAAGGAGCTTNAGTTGAGGAGGAGTCTAGCGAAGGAGAAGTTGAATTTTTAATCAGGTCGAAGAGTGGTTTAGGTGAAATGGAGATGAAGAATGTCGTTGTGGCTAATGATGCTGAAGGAGATGCAGGGGAGACGGATTTAGGAGTAGTTACAAAGAAAGTAGATGTATGGAGAAGGAGTGACGATGTGAGAGCGTTGACTAACGATGAAATTGGAGCCCTGGCATTGCTAAGAGGGGTGTACCATAGCAAAGATG
Source organism: Morbakka virulenta (assembly GCA_003991215.1). Taxonomy (NCBI): domain Eukaryota; kingdom Metazoa; phylum Cnidaria; class Cubozoa; order Carybdeida; family Carukiidae; genus Morbakka; species Morbakka virulenta. The sequence goes on along the minus strand of RDPX01000058.1, from coordinate 497,042 downwards.
TTGTTTAAGTACCAAGTTTGAAGGCTCAGGATGGTAGGAAAATAGAGGAAGAGTTGAAGCTTGTCGACGGATTGATGCACAATTTGGTAAGAAACGGTATGATTGTTACTGAGATAAATCGGCTACTGTATGCTGAATCATATGTGGTTGCATCCCGGTTAGGTGTGATAGGAAAAAACAAATCAGTAAGAAAGAAGAGGCCATGGTGGCAGAGTAGGCTGGAAAAGAGTATTGGCAAGTGGAGGAAAGATCTTTGACGAATTGAGGATATCAAGCAAAGAAATAAGGTTCGTCAGGTTGTTCGTGGTAGGTTGAATAGGAAGTATCAGCTTGTAGTGAATGGAACGGTGACAGTCAACACAATGTTGAAGAACAAAATTTCTTCCACTAGTGCTAAGATTAGACAGTTTGTTGGGAAAAGCCTTGCCAGGAGATAGATCAACCTTTTCAAGAACAATCAATCTAATCTCTACAAGGAGCTTAATGGCAATGGTTGTAAGATGGAGTCCTCCGTTCCTAATGCAGACGAGGCAAGAGAGTTCTGGAGTAGTATCTGGTCCGAGGAAAAGGAACACGACAAGGAAGCAAGTTGGTTGGGCGATGTAAGGGAAAACTTTGCAGACGTAGAGAAACAAGAGGAGATTATGGTGTCTCTGCAAGATTTTAAGGCAGGGTTAAAGAAGATGGCGAACTGGAAAGCCCCTGGCCCTGATCGGGTCAGAGATTACTGGTTCAAAAAATTCCCCTCGCTACACTTGTCTATTGCAACAGCTCTGCAGGAGTGTTTGACGTCAGGTGTGGTACCCGGCTGGATGGTCAAGGGGAGGACAGTTTTAATCCAGAAAGATTCTGTAAAGGGGACAGTAGCTAGTAATTATAGACCGATAGCTTGTCTACCATTGACGTGGAAGCTTCTCTCTGGAATCTTTGCTGAAAAAATCTACGGTCATCTTCTAAATAACAATCTACTTCCTGAGGAACAGAAGAGATGCAGGAAAAAATCGCCTTGCACCAAAGATCAATTGTTGATCTATAAGGCAATTTTGCACGAGGTCATGGCTATGAAGAAAAACCTTAGCATGTGCTGGGTTGATTACAAGAAGGCATATGATATGGTCCCTCACAGTTGGATTTTAGAGATGCTTGACATGGTAGGAGTTGCAGAGATTGTGAGGAGTTTGCTGAAAGGAAGTATGGATGAATAGAAGACAGTACTAACGGCTAATAACGAAGTGCTTGGTGAAGTTAACATCAATCGGAGAATATCCTAAGGTGACTCCCTTTCCCCTTTTATCTTTGTTATTGCAATGATCCAGCTGAGTATTTTACTCAACAGAGAGAACCTTGGATATTTCTTCGATCACGGTAGGGTGTTGGTCAGTCATTTATTGTTCATGGACGATTTGAAGCTGTTTGGACGGAGAAAACGAGAGTTGGAGGCATTGGTCGAAGTGGTGAGGCTTTACTCTAGGGAGATTTGGATGGAGTTTGGGTTAGATAAGTGTGCTGATTTGGAAATTAAACGAGGTGAAAGGGCTGAATGTGAGGAAATCGAGCTATCAAGTGGGGAGTTGATGAAGGAGGTTGATGAAGATGGGTACAAGTACCTGAGAGTGCTAGAAGGGGCGAAGGTAATGTAGAAGAAGATGAAGCAGAAAATTGGGAATGAGAATGTACGACGTGTGAAATTGCTGGCAAAGTCGAGGTTGTATGCTGGGAACCAAGACAAGGAAGACTTTAACGATGAATGGTGCTTTCTATAAGAATAGTAGTGTACATCGGAAGAAAGGATAGTCGTGGCTTGATCAGAAAATTTGATTTTACATTTCGATATTTATGTTTATTGTTTTGTTTCCTTTCTCAATCTTTTCTCGGAAAACTTTTACCCACATGAAGTAAGCCACTTATAAAGAAAAACCGAATCCCTAAGGAACGTCTGGTAATGTTTTTATTGTCTCTTGTGATTAAAAATAAAATTATTAAAAGGGATACTCCTCAGTATTTATTTGTGATAAAGAAGATCAATAGAAACTAGAATTATGATACTACGTCGTTTAGACTATCTGCTGAAAATGTTATTTCTGCATCAAATATGATGACTGTATACAAAAAGGAATTAATAGAGTTGTTCCTCAAAGACAATCTCCTATACAACACATTAGTATCAATGATTAATTCCAGCATGATAAACGTCTTTGAAAATTAAGCATTAAAATCTTTGGTATAATCCAAAATATACCAACCAGTTCATTGTCGTGCTCAGAATAATTGAGAAGACCAAAATCAGGATTGTCAAGAAGTTTAAGAGGCTTTTGGTTTAGAGGGCAGGAGCGCCATTATAACTCAAAGCCTTGAGAGTCTTGAAAAATACAAAATATATCCAGGATAAGTATGAAACCTGACATCACTTGTTTTAAAATTGAATCCAAGGTGATGAAATCTTCTTACAAGGCCAACGTATTTGACAGCATATATCCTAAGGACTATTTTTTATGTTTCTTCTTGGTAGAGCATCCTAAATTTCCACTGCAGTAATGTTTCTCTAGGTAAAGTACATGCTACATAAAGCTGTTTTAGTTGATAATGTAAGAACTTTTCTTTAGATATAATTTCTCTCTCTCTCATATAATTTCTCTCTCTCTCATTCTCTCTTTCTCTCTCTCTCTCTCTCTCTCTCTCTCTCTCTCTGTCTCTCTCTCTGTCTCTCTCTCTCTCACACACACACACTCTCTGTCTCTCTCTGTCTCTCTCTGTCTCTCTCTCTTTCTCTCTTTCTCTATCTCCCCCCCCTCTCTTTGTATCCCTTTATCAATTCAATATTTGGCTTTCCAATCTTTATTAACGTACACAGTCACCTGCAAGGCTTCAGATGTTTGAGGCCTTAAATTTGTTATAATTTTCTAGAAAGGTCCTTCCAGGACTGTCCTAAACACATTTTCCGGGAACGTTACCGGATATCTTCAGGCATTTCCTTTTTAATTAAGTGGCCAATAAACTTCATCTTTTTTTCTTGGTTGTTGTACAGTAGTTTGTTCTTCCCTTTAACCAATTTAGAACCTCTTAATTCCGTATTTTATCGACATTCAAAATCCAAACCAGTCTGTGGTAGAAATACATCTCAGTAGCCTCGAGATGGTGGCTTGTATTGCCTGTCGACATCCAATAATACAATATCACAGCCTTACAGAAATGTTGATCATACACAACATTTTAGTACGGTACACGGATTTCGATTCAGATAGAAAGTTTTCAATCTGTGAAGATTAGTCGAATTCTCGTGTAAAGCAGCATTACCAACATAACATCCTCTTTGTTCACTTTCGGCCAATAATAAACGTTTTTATTTAAATGTTCTTTTTATTAGTTGAATAAGAATTGCTTATATTCCTATTTTCCCGACATTTATGTTGTCTATTATTAAAGAGGCCGGATTAGTTGCTTAACGTACAGTTTCAATTTCGTTCTTTGCTGGTGCTACAATTATGTATCTTTCGTTGTTTCTGTATAGTGTTCCTTTACCCTTTTGTTTTGTTTTTACTTTGAATCTCTTCATTAAGGAATTATTATGGCTTGCTTTTTCTTTGTCAATATATGAATATAGGTTAAAATGGCAGACATCAAACCTTCATTGTACTGTCTCTTAAATTCTGGTAAAGAAGGATCTCATTTGGAAAGTGTTCTGGATAGCTATATAGCTTGTGGAATCGGTCGTTTTACATTAATTGGGAGTTTGTATCAAACAGATTTGAACATAGCAGAAAGGCAATTAAAAATCACTTATATCGGAGAAAGAAATACTGCAATTAGAAGAATAATGGAAGATAGAGCATTTTCAAATAATGAATTGAATATCAAAGATCAGGTGGCTTTAGCTGAAGAGTTAATTAGCACATTCAGAGAAACAGAGAAAACAGTGTTGTCAACATTGTATATGTATGCAGACAGTTTGAGGTATGTAACAAAGACACAGTACAAACTTTTTTATGAAATAATTAAGGAATTTTTACTTACAATATTCCAATTACCTTCGAAAATGTGAATGATGATGAGGACATTGCCATTCAATGAGTGTAAATAAAGTAAATACGTTTTTTATACGACATCTATCTTAATTCAAACATTTCACTATGATTTTTCATTATATGCTCTTAGGTACATGACAAGCAAATTAAATGAACTTACAAATATACAAAAAGAAATAGTTTCAAGGAAGCCTAAACTTTAGGTCGTATGTTATAAATGTATTACAAACCATTGGCTGCNTCTCTCTTTCTCTCTCTCTCTCTCTCTCTCTCTCTCTCTGTCTCTCTCTCTGTCTCTCTCTCTCTCACACACACACACTCTCTGTCTCTCTCTGTCTCTCTCTGTCTCTCTCTCTTTCTCTCTTTCTCTATCTCCCCCCCCTCTCTTTGTATCCCTTTATCAATTCAATATTTGGCTTTCCAATCTTTATTAACGTACACAGTCACCTGCAAGGCTTCAGATGTTTGAGGCCTTAAATTTGTTATAATTTTCTAGAAAGGTCCTTCCAGGACTGTCCTAAACACATTTTCCGGGAACGTTACCGGATATCTTCAGGCATTTCCTTTTTAATTAAGTGGCCAATAAACTTCATCTTTTTTTCTTGGTTGTTGTACAGTAGTTTGTTCTTCCCTTTAACCAATTTAGAACCTCTTAATTCCGTATTTTATCGACATTCAAAATCCAAACCAGTCTGTGGTAGAAATACATCTCAGTAGCCTCGAGATGGTGGCTTGTATTGCCTGTCGACATCCAATAATACAATATCACAGCCTTACAGAAATGTTGATCATACACAACATTTTAGTACGGTACACGGATTTCGATTCAGATAGAAAGTTTTCAATCTGTGAAGATTAGTCGAATTCTCGTGTAAAGCAGCATTACCAACATAACATCCTCTTTGTTCACTTTCGGCCAATAATAAACGTTTTTATTTAAATGTTCTTTTTATTAGTTGAATAAGAATTGCTTATATTCCTATTTTCCCGACATTTATGTTGTCTATTATTAAAGAGGCCGGATTAGTTGCTTAACGTACAGTTTCAATTTCGTTCTTTGCTGGTGCTACAATTATGTATCTTTCGTTGTTTCTGTATAGTGTTCCTTTACCCTTTTGTTTTGTTTTTACTTTGAATCTCTTCATTAAGGAATTATTATGGCTTGCTTTTTCTTTGTCAATATATGAATATAGGTTAAAATGGCAGACATCAAACCTTCATTGTACTGTCTCTTAAATTCTGGTAAAGAAGGATCTCATTTGGAAAGTGTTCTGGATAGCTATATAGCTTGTGGAATCGGTCGTTTTACATTAATTGGGAGTTTGTATCAAACAGATTTGAACATAGCAGAAAGGCAATTAAAAATCACTTATATCGGAGAAAGAAATACTGCAATTAGAAGAATAATGGAAGATAGAGCATTTTCAAATAATGAATTGAATATCAAAGATCAGGTGGCTTTAGCTGAAGAGTTAATTAGCACATTCAGAGAAACAGAGAAAACAGTGTTGTCAACATTGTATATGTATGCAGACAGTTTGAGGTATGTAACAAAGACACAGTACAAACTTTTTAATGAAATAATTAAGGAATTTTTACTTACAATATTCCAATTACCTTCGAAAATGTGAATGATGATGAGGACATTGCCATTCAATGAGTGTAAATAAAGTAAATACGTTTTTTATACGACATCTATCTTAATTCAAACATTTCACTATGATTTTTCATTATATGCTCTTAGGTACATGACAAGCAAATTAAATGAACTTACAAATATACAAAAAGAAATAGTTTCAAGGAAGCCTAAACTTTAGGTCGTATGTTATAAATGTATTACAAACCATTGGCTGCTTTCTGTAATGTTTGTTATAAATCTTTAATAATCAAGATTTATATTTATAAAATGTTTATGAAAATAATGATAACAATAATGATGATAATAATAATAGTGAAGATATTATTATTTACATAATAATAATTATTATTGTTATTATTAGTATTATCATTATTATTATTTTGCTGTCAATAAAGAACAACAATTTTGGGGCCATAATTCAGTTCTAAACGGTGTTCTCTATTACATCACTAAATCGATTCTCTTTATCTAAACTAAATTACATAGCCTCTTCAGTTGTATTTTCCTCTCCTGAATCGAAGGAATCAGAAGAAAGAGAACGCCTGTGAAAACTGTGTTAATTTTTTGAGAGAATAGGAAAAGATATGATGTTTTGATTATTATTATTACTATTATTCATTTCATAACAAGGATAATTTTTGGTTTAATTTTCTTGAAGTTTCAGTAACTATTGAAATAAAAGTTACTTCCATTTTCCATAGAACTTTAAATTTTCTTGTCAAATCTCGATATTTCTCTTTTTTTTATTCTTTCTTTAATTTTAAATCTCTGATCTCCAGTTATTTGAAAATCCACAAGCTGGCAATTCTTTTCTTTGTCAGTAACTATGGTGTCAGGCTTTCGAACGTCTACATGATGATCCATCTACCCTTCAAACTTCTACAACAACTGGCTTTTATCGTTTTTAATTACAGATTATGGTTTATGTTCATATTAGTTATCAGTATGGCTAAGCTCCAGCTGCTTCCATAGTTATCAATGGTCTGTTATTCCTACCCGTTTGTGTCTTATTTTGTATTCTTTCTGTGCAAGTTTTATGCAATCACAAATTACATATATTACCATTTCTTCTCTTTACCTTCTTTTTCTTTTCTATTTTCTTGAGTTTTATTTATTCTTGCATTGATCTAATCTGTTCAAAAACATTGACCTTGTGCAATGGTAATGGGTGATTCAGTTACTCGTCTCAATGTTCCACTTCTGAGCTATGCCTATGACATATCGTCTGTTATGCCTTTTGTTTGCCCTATGTACTGTCCATGTATTTGTTTTTATTTCCACCTTAACCTAAGATCATCATGGGTTTCCTCAAATTCTTTATAACAATCCTTTGCACCTCGTATTAGTCTTCCATTACTTTTTTCAGAAATACTCACTCAAAACTGAGTATTGAATTTTCAATGCACTCTTTGATGTTAATAACCCCACATCTCCGTCTTTTTTCCCTACATATTGTCTGTCATCATTTTCCTTTCGATGAAGAACTATGTGCTTTGTTAGATGTTTCCTGACTCTCTTGACCATTGATTTTAGATTATCTACTTCCTATCCAGGAAGGGCACGTAATGCTCATTAGTGATACTGCCCATATAGTAATCTCTTTTATGAGATTCTTGCTGTTTAACTTAGTTCTCAGTACTTTTCTTACTTTTTTTCTCCTTTATCTTAATTTTCATAATTGCATCGCTTTCTAAGTCTCCCAGATATTTTTGTCCTTCCTGAGCATTTAATGTCTTATTGACATTGCCATACTCCAGCTTTATTCCATATGAATTTGAAATTTTTTCTCTTTACAGTCTGTTTTTTTCGACAAAAGAGGATGTAAAAACTTTTAATGGAACCGTTTCAAAAGTAATTGGTCGAAAGTTAGAAGAATCATCGGTGTTACCCCTCTTACGTATTAAAATCGTACAGGTCTTTTTCCATTCAGGAGAAACATTGCTAGAAATCCATATGATTTTATTTCTGTGAGGAAAGATCGTAGATAGGGACATCGTTTAAAGGAACAACCAAGGTTCAGCCTTAAGCCCCTTCCTATTTGCCATGGTAATAAATACTATCAATGCTGCGGCAAGAACCGGCATCTCTGAAGAAATCCTATACGCTGATAATCTCGCTATTACAGCCAAGAGCAAGGAAGAGCTTGAGTGAAGGGTTCTACTGTGGCAGGAAGAACTGGAAAAGAAAGGACTGAAAGTCAACAGCAAGAAGACGAAAGTAATGGTGGCAATCAAAGCAAGACAAGTTGTGTGCATTAAAGACACAAAGAATGTGGAAATCAGCCAAGTGGGAAGATTTTGCTATCTTGGCTCAGTTATATCCAAGCAGGGTGGATGTCGAGAAGAAATAGATGCCAGGATTAACAGAGCATGGAGAATGTGAAGAGACCTTAGCGGGGTAGTTTGTGATAGAAAGATGCCTCTGAAGCTGAAGACCAAGATCTACGCAGCAGTAATACGACCTGTGTTACTGTGTGGATTAGAGAAAGCGGCATTACGAACTGCAGAGGAAAGGGCCCTTGAGGTGACAGAGATGAAAATTTTAAGGTGGATATGTGGTATATCACGTCTGGAACACCAAACCAACGACGACCTTCGAAGGTTTGTCGGTGCGCCAAGCATGTCCAGGAAGACCAGAGAAGCAAGGTTAAAGTGGTATGGGCATGTAATTAGGAGGAATCAGGAGAACCAAATAAAACAAGTATGGCAGGAGGCAGTTCAGAGGAAAAGGAGTATGGGAAGACAGAAGCTGAGATGGAGAGATGTTGTAAGGGAGGACATGAGGCAGGTTGGAGCATATCCGGATGACTACAAGGAGCGCAGAAAGTGGCAGAGACTGTGTCGAGCAGCCGATGCGTCCTGCTGATGGAACAAGACCACAAGAAGAAGAAAGTATCTTTAAAGTATTCATAAATTTAATTGTTCATAAATCTAATAACGCATGCGATCATTGAAGGTTTCAACTCAACAGATGCAAAAATAGATTGAAAATAGCTATTGGCAATTTTTCATTGTTCACTTGACTTTGGGGTACGTATTCCCTCTTTAATTTTAAGCTGTTCTCCACTGGGCAATATTGTTGCAGGCTCACTATTGTTTGAAAAGTTCTCAGGTATTTGTTCAAACGTTTCTTCTTCAAAGCCTCTAGTTACTCGACAGTTCTGTTGATGAATTCTTAAACCTTTGAATAATTTGCACACTTTACCGCATTAACATTTAACACCAGTTGTCACATTAGCAGTACAACTGTCCCCATTGTTTTTCCTAATGAATGGTAAGTTAATTTCTCCATTGGTACTGCAACTGTTTTCCTGTAATGGCCTTTTACATCTCCAGATATGGCATCCAAGTGATTGAACTTCCTTTCCACAAAAGGTGCAAACCACGTATAATATCAAAAAGTATCGAAACATAAACTTAAACATTTTCCAATAAAATCCTTGGGGGACGACAAGTCGATTGATACAAAATTGTACTTGGTAGATTTAAAAACTAGGCAAAAACTTGTGATTAAAAGAGAGCAGTATACACAGACGTCTGCGCGCCACTGCTCAACAGCTAGGAATCAAATAATAATAATAATAATAAATCCGCGTGGACTTGAAATACCAGGTGGCATCTGGCGTGGAATAGTCAGCAACCTTGACAGTAAGGTTAAAATGTAACCCGCTTTTGTATGGAAACCAGAAGAAACAAATCATGCCGCATCGGCCGTCGCACGTATAACCAAGGGTTGCGTCCTTCAGTAGGAAACCAGGCTGGGGTGTTCGAAAAATCTGCTACTGAAATGAATCCCTCTAAAAATAAACAATAAGGTAATCAGAACAAGGATCCCCCTAACCCTGAACCTGTAATGATTTCTAACATCATCATCATCATCATGGACGGAAGGCTCATGGTTGAGTCGCCGTGGCTTCTTTCGTCATGGCTCTCCACTTAACCCGGTCTTGTGCCGCCCTGTATGCCTGGATGACAGTTAGTCAAGATTCTTCTTTGATGTTGTCCATGTACCTTGTTCTTGACCTGCCCTTTTTCCTAGACCCATAGACCATGCCCATGATTAGCGTTTTCTCCAGAGTCTCGCTCCTTAGTACGTGTCCCAGGTATGACAGTCTCCGGTTCACTAAAGTCTGTGAAAGACGCTTGTCGCATTCTATTCTGCGCAAAACTTCCTCATTAGTTACTCTCTCTGTCCAACTTATCCTCAAGGCTCTCCTGTAACACCACATCTCAAAATTTCTGAGTCTTATCCTGTCGCTCTTCTTCAGAATCCACGTTTCACTACCATAGGTTGCGATGGGGAAGACTAGTGCATTCAGCAGTCTCTTTTTCGTCTTCTTGGATATCGATCTATCTCTCCAGACCGTTGTGAGAGCTGATGTTGCATTTTTGGCTACAGCAATGCGCTTTCTTATCTCTGGGGTGTCATTGTAGTCATTGGTGAAGAGTGCTCCCAAGTAGGTCATTTGATTGACATTTTCCAGTGGTTGTCCATTTACAAAAATGCTGTGTTCATTCCTGGTGTTTTGGCTCATGATTTTCAGCACTTTTGTCTTCTTTGCATTTAGTGATAGTCCAGCATTTTCTGAGGCTTCTTTTACTCTATTTACCAGTTCTTGTAGCTCCTCCATTGTGCTTCCTATCAAAACTACATCATCAGCATATCTGAGGTTGGAGATAGTCCTGCCCCCTACTTTCACACTGCCTTCATATCCTTCTAGTGCTTCTCTCATAATGCACTCTGAATATATGTTGAATAGGTGTGGGGAGATTACGCATCCTTGTCGTACCCCCTTTTCGATTGGGAACCATTCAGAATCTCCATAGGTCGTGCGCACCTTTGCTTTCTGGTTTTCGTACAATCCCATCAGCAGTTGGATGATATGTACAGGGATACCGATTTGTTTCATGTCTGTCCATAGCCTGTCATGCGAAACCATATCAAAAGCTTTAGAGTAATCAATGAAGCATAGGAAGATGTCCCTATTTCTTTCTCTATTCTTTTCTATAACCATCTTCAGGTTAAGGATTTGATTTCTCGTTCCTCTGCCTGGTCGGTAAGCCGCTTGTTCCTCTGCCACTTCATGATCCAGTGTCAACTTTAGTCTTTTTGCAACTACTTTCAAGATGGTTTTGCTACTGTGACTGATCAATGCAATTGTTCTGTTATTGCAACATTGTAATGTATCTCCTTTCTTTGGTATGGGTATAAAAACCGAATTCAACCAGTCTTGTGGCCATTGCTTTTCTTCCCAAATCTTGGTGCAAAGTCTGTGATAGAACAAGACGCCTGCTTTCCCAGAATTCCTTATCAACTCTGCAGTAATTTCATCATCTCCTGCGCTCTTGCCTTCCTTTAGCTCTTTGATGGCTTCCCTGATCTCTTCTAGCAATGGTACAGGTTCGCTGTCTAATTCTTCCATCTCTTGATTCGTGGTTGGAATAGTGTTATTTCTCTTGTATAGATCTTCACAATACTCTTTCCACCTCTCGCGCACTTTTTTACCATCACAAATGATGTGCCCCTCTTTGTCTTTGATTGTATCAACCTTAGGCTTAAATTTCCTGCTTAGGTTCCTAACTCCCTGATACAAGTCTTTGGTGGAATTTGTAATAGAATGCTCCTCTATGGATGAACACTGCTCATTGATATACCTCTCCTTATCGCGCCTCAGTAGTCTCTGCACTTTTCTGTGTTGGTCCATGTATATATGTTCGTCCTCACTGCTGTTCGATTTTCTAGACTTCAACTCTCTTCTCTTCCCTACTTCAGCGAGTGTCTCATCTGAAATCCAGGGAACATGCTTGCGTTTCTTGGTGCTGATGTGTTCTTTTGCGGATTTGAGAATAGCTTCTTTGCCTTCTGACCATAGTTCATCAGGTGTTTTCTCATCCTCTTCCTGGAGGAGTGCTTCAAATCTGTTGGTTATTGACACCAGATATTGGTCACTTAGGCAGTTGTAGTCCAATTTCAATGGTATTCGATTGTTGTTATTGAGTTTTGCCAGCTTCATCTGTAGATTTGCCACTAGTAGCTGGTGATCGGTGTTACAGTCGGCTCCGGGGCGAGTTTTCACGTCCTTGACACTACCTTTCCATTTTTGCTGGATGATGACATAGTCGATTTGGTTTCTTGTTCTCCCATCTGGGGATGACCATGTGTATTGATGTCGGGGATGGTGCTCGAACATTGTGTTTGCAATTACTAAGCCATTTGTGCCGCAGAAATCAAGTAATGTACTGCCTCTCTCGTTTCTCTCTCCAAGACCATGTTTATCGTGGGTACTTGTCGAGGTATCAGATTTTCCAACCTTTGCATTCATGTCTCCAATTACCATTAGCATGTCCCTGTTTGGAATAGAGTCGATCGTGTCTTGGAGCATGTCATAGAATTGTTCCAGTTCCTCGTCACTTGCAGCACTAGTTGGGGCATATGCTACGACTATGGAGAGATTAAATGGGCTTCCTTTGATCCTTAGGTGCAAAACACGGTCACTAATTGGGCTATATCCTATGATGGACTTGGATACTGCCTCTGATATAATGACTCCCACTCCGTGACTGTATCCTTCGCCTTCCTCCTTACCTGAAAAACAAATAGTTTTCCTTTCTGATCTAAAACTTCCTTTCCCTCTCCAGTTTGTCTCACAGATGCCCAAGATTTGAATGTTGCATCGGTCCATCTCATCGCACACTATCTTCAGCTTTCCAGGTTCTTTCATCTTTCTGACGTTCCATGTTCCAATATTAAGAGGCTTCCTCAGTTGTGTTCTTCCAGAAACCAATTTGTCATTGCCAGCCTGGTCGCCTACTGTGCAACGCGTCCCTTGTTTACCCACGCGACGGACGATGTGGTATGGATTTCTTTGTTTCGTAGTCATGACGAAAGAAGTAGTCTGGAGGTGTTTGTAGTGCTAGTAGGGTCCCCAACGTCCTTTCTACCACCGCAGTCCCTACATTTAGGGGATGCGCCCAGCCGTTGTCCTGTTTGTCGGATCTTCCGCCTGACCGCCTGATGCATCAGCTGTTGGTCACGATCTAGGGACTCATCCGCCTAACGCATCATCCATTAAGCTGCTGCCCTCAACTTCACCGTTACCCTGGTAGGGGAGCTTTAGGGTTGCTCGACTTGCTCAAGGTCTTCCCCAAGACTGCGTAGGGAAGAAGCGCCTCACACCTCCTTGCAGGTTATTGGTTGTCTGTGAAAGCCAACCCCCGCTGCGTACCCATATTCTAACATCTCAACACAAAAGACAAAAGACATAAATGGTCCATAGAGGATTACAAAAACGTTTTACGAGCAATTAATGGAACAGACTTACATTGAATTTAGAAAAATAGTAGGCAATGACTTTCAAAAGAATTTTGATAGTAATAAACTTGAAAATGTGCGCAAAGACGTATTCAAGTACAAAAGTCTAAATGAAGCGCAAATTGACCAACTTCGAACTGATAACAGACAAGTTGATGATAGACGTTGTGGAAGAACAAGCTGGAGATGCAAATGCAGAAGCTATTGTGAGAGTAGTCAGGGTGAATGAAAATGAGATAGAAAATGTGATTAATACAGTTGGAAATGAAGAACAGGATCAGAACAATAATAATGATCAGCCTGAGATAAATGACTTTTGAGAAAACAACAGAGCCAACATTGCGGAAGCATGTGACGACATCATTAGGGAACTAAACAAAACTGAATTTCCAAAAATGGATGATAGAGAATCACTACCTAAAATTGCTGCAAACTCAAAAGCTAAAGAGATGATTAAACTTTACAACGTTGCTTTAAGTGAAATCATTAATGAAACCGAAACCAGAATTTGCAGTTTTAACAATCTTATATATTCAACTGCTACAGATGTCACTGCCCAATTAGGTGTAAAGAAAAAAGTTAAAAAACACACTAATAAGTCCCCTTCGTGTAAGGTAAAAATCCAAAAGGAAATTGAATCTCTGCAAGCCGAGATCTCAATTTTAGATGAAATCTCAAAAGGAAGGGCTGTTAAAACTAGGAACAGTAGGAAAGTTAAGACAAAAAATCGGTTTACAGATGAAGCATCTATAGCGGAAATCAAATAAACACTGAAACAAAAATTACAAGTTAAAGCACAACGATTAAGAAGGATTGATACGGGAAATAAGTTCTATCATCAAAATAAAATTTTCAAAACCGATGCCAAAAAGATTTATCGCGAAAGGGGGAAAAGTCAAGTTGAGATTAAGGATTCCCCAAAAGGTGAGGATGTTGAAGAGTTCTGGAATAAGATCTGGGGTGAGGAAAAGCTCTTTAACAAAGAAGCAACCTGGATAGAAAGAGAGGAAGAACGAGTGAGTGACGTTGAAAAACAGGATTGGGTGACCATTACTATGGATGAAGTCCAGACTGCATTAAGGAAATCTAAGAAGTGGACGTCCCCTGGCATCGATAAAATTCCGAATTTTTGGTTAAACTTACTGGTACCTTCACACGCAAAATTATCACATTCTCTGAAGATGCATCGGAATTGCTAACTGAAGGCTTCTCTTATCTTTTACCTAAATCTGATGACACTAAAAACCCTAAAAATTATCGCCCTATTACTTGTCTTACAACCACTTACAAGCTATTAACCTCAGTCATTACGGAAAGAATGTACAACGTTTTAGAAACAAATTTCATCCTATCTCAAGAGCAAAAAGGATGTCGAAGGAACTCATACGGATGCAAGGACCAACTATTGATCAACCGAATGATACTCGAAAATTGCAGAGAAGAAAAAGAAAAGCCTTAGTATTGCTTAGATTGACTACCGCAAAGCCTTTGATAGTGTTCCACACGACTGGATCTTAAAAGTCTTGGCATTTATAAAATTTCTCCCTATATCTCAAACATTGTCAGACACAGTATTGGGAAATGGAAAGCACGTATTCTTCTTTCACACGACGATGGAGTAGCAGAGTCTAATTTTATTCGTATCAAGCGTGGAATGTTTCAAGGAGAGTCTCTATCTCTACATCTCTTTTGTATGTCACTGATTCCTTTTTCAAACGAGCATAAGAACACCGGCTCAGGATATAAGATCTTTGATAAAGTGATAAACAATCTATTTTACATGGAAGATTTGAAGCTGTACGCGAAAAATGATCAAGAACTTGAAGGGTTATTAACCACAGCAAAAACGTTCAGTAATGATATATGCATGGACTTCGGCCTTGATAAATGTGCGAAAGCTACATTTGTTAAGGGCAGGCTTAGAAAGACCTCGTCCATTAATCTCGATGCAGATACTATTATTAATGAACTAGATCAAGAGAACACCTGTAAGTATTTAGGTGTTGAGGAAGGTGATGGTATTAGCCACGCAACTATGAAAGAGAAAATCCGCAAAGAGTATTATTGTATGATAAGGCTAGTGTTGAAGACAGAATTAAACTCGAAACATCGCATTGAAGCAATCAACACTCTAGCGATCCCTGTTGTACAATATAGTTTCAGTATAATCAATTGGAATCTCCCAGATCTCCAAACAATGGACAGGAAGACAAGAAAATTACTAACATCTAATCGCATGCTCCACCCTAAAGCTGACGTTGATCGTCTCTACTTGCCTAGAAGCAATGGGGGCGGAGGCTCATACAACTAGAACTGTCGTTTAAAACTACTATTATTGGTATGAAACAGTATCTAGAATGTACAAATGACTGGATGTTGTCCCTAGTCCATCAACATGCAATTAGTAAGAAACTACTTTCTATTACAAGAAATCTAATGCTTTTGAACGTGAGTTAAAGGAAGATCCAATGGTCGAAGCAAAACAAGTACCGGTCACCAAATTGGCCAAAAAGGCAAAAGAAGCTGCCAATAAAAATGGACAAGTCCAACTTTCCCAACAATGGAGCCAGAAATCCCTGCATGGATGGTACGTTCTCCGAAGGCAAAACGCTGATGTAGATCAAGTTGCAACCCATCAGTGGCTGAGGAGTTCGGAACTGAAGGCAGAGACGGAAGGCTTCGTCGTTGCAGCACAAGATCAATCTCTCTTTAGGCGGAACTATCAAGCTAACATCGTGAGGAACGGGGCCGATCCTAAGTGCAGATTTTGCGATCAGTTTGTTGAAACTATCGACCACTTAGTCTCGGGATACCCGGTATTGACACCGAGTGAATATGGGAAACGTCATGATAGGGTTGGACAGTATTTGCACTGGGGAATATGTCAGCATTATCACGTAGAAACACCTACCAACTGGTACTAACACCATCCCCTGCCAGTGATTAATGGTCCGAATGTTACCATCTTATGGGACTTTCCGGTTAATACTGATAGAATCATTCTAGCTAACCACCCAGATATCATTATTAAAGATCACCTAACGAAAACATGTACATTGATCGATATGAGCATCCCGAATGATAAAAATATCTCCGTCAAACAGTTTGATATGTTGAGCAAGTATAAGGATCTTGAGATCGAGATTGCTAAAATGCGGAATCTTAAAACAACTACGGTTCCAGTAATAATAAGAGCCTTAGGAATGATTAAAAAGGGAACAAATGAACATCTTGCGAAAATTCCGGGCAACCATAACCTATAGGAGATACAAAATATTGTCTTTACCAGCACCGCGAATATACTAAGAAAATCTTGGTCAACATAAAAAAACAATTTTATACAAGACCTTTTATACTTTTTTGATACAATTTTTAATCCTTTTTGTATTATA
Source organism: Morbakka virulenta (assembly GCA_003991215.1). Taxonomy (NCBI): domain Eukaryota; kingdom Metazoa; phylum Cnidaria; class Cubozoa; order Carybdeida; family Carukiidae; genus Morbakka; species Morbakka virulenta. Next base: position 480,678 of record RDPX01000058.1, on the reverse strand, counting down.
CTTTCTTTTATACTTCACATATATTGAACAATTAAGTTGCTCGTAGAAACCTTTGCTTGCCTCAGGCAACTGGGTGTGACCGGGTAAATTGTAAATAAACAGCATTCATAAGAACATAATAATATAAAAATAATATAATAAAAAATAATAATAAAAATAATAATACATTTTCTAAAAGCAAGTGCAGTAAAGTAATGAGCAAATTGGTGATCAAGACTTATTATAAACGTACAGAACTACCTGTACTTCAGCATAATAAAAACACACACTGTCGATGCGTAAATAAATATATGTTAGTGGAAAGTCAGTAAGCAGAATAAGCAGGATAAGTGATAGCTATTAAAGTCAATGCTCATTGCTCATTTATCTTAAACTAGGTACAATGACGTTTTAAGTAGGAAAACAACAAATTTCATCCCCAGTCCAAATTCACCCAAGTATTATTTACGAAAAAGAGACGTTGCTGATCCAAATATAGCCAAAGGCAATATGTAAAATAATTACATTATTGTATTTACAGTAATAATTTTTATATAGTAATTATTAGATGCTAAAATGATAATTGTCATTATAATACTTATTATTATGATTATTATAATACTTACTTATTTCAATCGAGCACTGTAAATGGTAGCAGAATAACACTATTATCTTCGTTTGAGGACTCAAATAATAATAATAATAATAATAATAATAATAATAATTATAATAATAATAATGCCCTTTAATGGCTTCTGCCATACACAACAACATGGGTCTTGGAGCCTATTTGTTGTTGTTTTTGTCACCAAACAGGGAAATAACAAATATCCAGTCTGAATTCAATGCTGGATTAAAAGAGAAAGTGCTAGTACTAAAATATATTCTTATGTATTGCCAGCTATCAGGCTAGGAGTGGGGAGTGATGTAGTCATGATTTGTTGTCATACAACAATAACCGTTTGAGCAATGTGCCTTTCCTCACTGGTTGTGAGGCCCCTCTTGCAAGGATGAAGTTATGTAGCCATATATATATTTGGTCTTATATTTTACTTCACTCTTGTGGCTACAGTACATGTGCCTGCATACAATTTTTCTGGCTTGTTGCTGGGCCCTAAATGAGGGGTGTTCGCCCATCCATCACTAGATGATGTGTAACAACTCAAAATAACAATAATAAAGGCCATTGGTAATATTTGTTGCTGGTTTTGTATCAACAGGATTTCTCAGATGTCGAAAGCCTTCCTTAGAATCTCAGGAGCATGTAATATCACAGTTCTCTCAAACTCAGTGTTCCGTAGCAATATTCCACTTTCTTCTAATCTTTTATTCTATTACGTTGATGTTGCTACAACCATTTTTATTATAGTTTCTCTCCTACCCAATAACAATTTTATTTGGCGTGCAAAGACTTGATATTTCTCAATCCTTTATAACTACTGAGAATTTACTATCGTATTATAGCGTAAAGGAAAGTCTATGATTTAAGCACATCCAGTTACTTTATCTGTCACAATCATGCCATACATTTAGCTTCAAATATATGGTCAGTACAGATGTTGAAATCCGACAATATTTTGTACGTTATATTTTCCTATGGTGATCCTAGATGATGTTTGTACCATTTTTGCTTTACATGATTTAAATTCCTATGACATGCGTCCCAATAGATTTGTTTCCAGTCCAGGCAAAATGTTTACCCTTACCCACTTTTGTGCCAATTTACTGCATTCATAAACAATATGATTCACAGTATCACTTGATCAAACGTTCTGTATTTACTTTCTTCTGGTGTTTTGTCAGTCTTTAATTTAATGATATTGGTCGATATGACTTGTTCCTGTGATGCCATCATCATAGATTCCGTTTCTCTTCTAATTTCTGTATATTTAAACCAAGTCCAACTATCTTTGTATGCTTTATCATCTGTCAGCCCCAGAAAGTATCTCTACAATAATACTTTCCTGCATACTTGATATCTGTCATTCTTTTTCTGCAACATTAATTCAGTTTCACTTTTTTCAGCATATTTCTTTGTCACTCCTACAACCAACATTGTATTATTGTTGTTTACAAATCCCAGTAATTCCAAAAGTCACTATTATTAAAAAGAAAGCATTTATATTTTATCATATTAATGCTGGAAATTTCAAATAATTTTTTAGCAGTTTTATGAAGTCCAGATTAACCGGAATCCTAAAAAGTACACATCTGAGCATTTTAGTCATAAAGTGCGCCTATTTCTTAGGTTACATATGAGAGATAATTTCCCCGCCAACCATTATTTAGCTACCGTATACTGGCACAAAGTTAAAGTCTAGTACAAGACATTGCAGACTCATATTTAGTGATGAATATTTTCGGAGTCGTAGTAGTTGGCGCAATCACTTCAATCCGTGGTTTAATTTCAAAATAATTACGGTTTTCGAATCCAGCAACGATATCATTGGTAGATGATAAGTGATACAATTTTATCAGTAAATGTTGGTAGTTATTTTAAATTATTTTCTTGAACTGAAGTTTGTTTACTATCGATAATTTATTTGTTTTTTCAAGTCAAATTTTTAAATTGAGGCTAGCAATTTAACTTCTTTGCACACTTCCTTTGACTTTGCACTCCCACAGCAAATAAATATTTTCTTGAAATCTGTGTTTTAAAACGTCGGGGTGATTTGAAATTTGTTTTTTTCTCTCATTAGGTTTGTATCACTTTGGGAATTTACAGAGTGTCTAAAACGTTACCACCCTTACAGAGTCAATAATGAGGATTCCTTTGACGGTTATTTGCCTTTAGAGAGACTTCGGGAAGAAATAGAAAGTTATGCGCGAAAGCTTGAAAAAGCGCTGTCAAACAGTGCAAATGAACAGACACTGCAGTTATGGAGTTTTGAATTCAACCACGATGATAAAAATAATATAGTAAGTCAGATAATATCGACATGTAATACTAACTTAATAGTTTCATCATTAACTTACCTAAGACAAAACAAGATTTATTTTGAGATTTGATAAATTTGACCAGTTGTTAGAAGAGATAATCTCTCTTACACTTAAAAATATTTGTACTTATAAAACAGTATATGCATAAAAGCAAAACAAAAACTAATAGAATCCAAAAGACAATGACATTTATTGACATATTTTGTAACATTTCATTGCCTTATCCGTCAAATTGTAATAAGGGAAAGAAGGAGTAAGGATGAAAAAAAAGAAAGCAAATTACATATTTAGACATTCTGACAAATAGATTATGGAAAAGATAACACAATCTCATAGACTATTAGATTCCAAATAATGTGATACAGTCTATACGCAAACTATTACACTCACGACGCCCAGCGTTGTAATTGAAACAAAACAATGTATCCTTAACCTTGAGATTTAGGGCAAAATCAGGTTGAGAATTTAAAAGGCGTTGCCCAGAAAAGAACAAATGCTGCAACTGTCACTTCGCTATTGATAGCATGTGGAGATTTTGAAAGTGTATATGAAAAAGAAAGAAGAGTTGAAGGAACATCTGTAAGGTTGTTTTCCTCCTTAGAAACAAGAAAGAACAGGAAACGTCGAGAAGATGAGTGAAAGACTATATTGTTAACATAAAAGGTTAATTGGATTTTTCAAATCAATCAGCTGCTTTGTGTACCTAATGCGTATGTGTATTGGAAAGACGTTTTGCGAAGAAAGAATTGACTTCAGTGTGAAGTAAGTTAGAAACAAAGAGTTGTACAGAAGAGGAAAAATATATTTTGTATTTTATACCACTTTTCGAGCCTACACTCTCTTGTACGAAGTTATACTTGGGTATCGAGATTCTAAGCATGCCCTGACCATTAAACGTGTCTTGGGTACTGTCCATCATTTTTATGGTTGACATTGCCAAAGATATAAACATATTGAAAAACAAGCACCTATAACATTGATGACGTTGATACTAAGTTGAACATGAGGGAACGAGTTACAACACATTACACTCTGGAGTAAGGAAAGTGGTAGTTGATGACACCACAACCGCTCCATTTGTCGAGAAACTATCTTTTGGTAGTTTACTAACTAAACCTAAAGAGGCCTTTCAACCTCTAAAACAGACTTAGCTTTACCATGTATTTCAATGTTCAAGTGTTAAATAAATTTTTATGGTTGAAAATATCTATCTTGTACAATTCCCTCTTTTTGGTTCGGGCAGCTACGCCAACGGTCATTCTAAGGCTCAATGTATTCTTCTGTTCAGTGTGGGTCAAAATATCAGATTTTTCACCAGACATATAAACAAATAACATGGTCATTGTGTAGCACAGTGTTGCAAAGTATTCTGACACCTAATTCGAGCTTTTTACTCTGCTTATTAATTTTTTTCCTGATTGCAGTTCTCTAACTTCATTAACATTGTCACATTCCTTTTCTTTTTTGCTCTATCGGCGGATCAAGCACTTGATATACAGTATAAAATAGCCTTTATATAGATCAGGGCTGCAAAGTTTTCTAAAAAAATACTTGAGCTCCCACACAGATTGCACAACAATGTACAGACTAAGACTTTAAATATTATATATATTTATATGCATTTTTTTACGTCTACATAAATTTAGCTGATAAAAATAACTCATGACTATACTCGGAAAGTTTAGCATAGATATTATAGTTCTGTGTAGAGTAGATGGGATTAGAACGCACAAACTACTAATTGTGATGCCTAGTGGGTTGAACAATGTTTTAATGAGTAATCTTTTGTCATTTTGCTACGGCAATGACAAGGATAGTTTTAGGCATGCGCAAATTTAGAAATTAAAAATTTACATATGTACGAAAATGTCAACACTTACTTTTTGCCCTTTGTATAAATACTTTTCAATTACTTTTATGCGTAAGGTTGAAAATATCAATATCAAATGGTGCTATTTAGCCCCAATATTATCTGGAAAATTTTTATAATCTCCTGCAAAATATTGCTTTATAAAATGTAAAGGATAATAAATGCATGTGATTGATTGTTTGCCTTTATTCTGTTAGATCATTAATATGTAAACTAGTACTGGTTTGGAAACAGATTTTATCCACAACTGTGCCTTTGTTTCATCTTAAAAATAAAAATGATTTAGTACATGATCAAAGCACGCAATATATGAAGTCAGGAAGCAATAGAAAGTTAATCTTTGCATTTAATTTTTAAGAAAGTTTAGGGGTATTAATAGTGCACTAGATGCTCTAATTAAAGTAGGACAAGGCTAGATTGACCAGTTTATGACGTTTTGCATATTATGACAATGAATAAATTTTAATAAATTGGTAGACACTGTATTATGTATTGTTTGACATTAAATCTCGATTTCAAACTTCTAATTTTTTAATTAATTCTTATTGAAAATACGACATAGCGTTTTACTTGGTGTTATCTTGTCCTGTTTTTCCTCCTCATACAAAACTCCAGAAAAAGGGAAAGATTCCACAAATAAATTAGAGGTTACTAAAACCGTTAGTTTTTTGTGAATATTGGAAAACAAACCCAGTTCTTATTGCCATCGAATATTTATTCAAAGACATAATTTCTATAAGATATTTTAGAATACCCTTTAATGGTTAATCCTATAATGCGCCTGTATCCAAAAAAAAATACCAACTGGCAATAGTGAGTTATAAATCAATTTTTTAGCTTTCTTGTTGAAAAAATTAAGATGAAAAAATAAAGATGAAAAACTTAAGATGAAATTACCTGTTATTTCAATAACTTCTTGCTTACAGTAACTTTTAATAACATTTATTTGTGCTCCCTTGATATATTGACTAAAATTAGGATTATCATTTTGATATTTCTTTTATATATTTATATATTTTTTCAGTGCAAATAAAATTTACAAAAAGGGACGTGGATATTGAAAATCGAAATCTTATCGTGCTTTTGAAACTAATTTGGGTAATTTTGGAGGATCCTTTGAAAAAAACAGTTCGCCCTCATTTGACTTGTTTTTGGGGGGATGAAAATCTATTGCTTTTCCAAGCTTTTGCTTTTTCTAGGTAGTACTCGTTCAACTAACATTCTGATTGTAAAAAAGTTGACATTATCATGAAATTTGTTTGTGGTTTCTTCCGTAGGTGATAGACAGCTTACGTAAAACGGGATATGCCAGATATGACATTTCTGCAGAACAGTTATGTGAGGATTATTGTGCAAATATACGTTTTGAAAGGGTAAACAACTCTTTTTTAATGCTTTAATTCTTCGTCTTTGTCATTAAGTAGATACAGATTTTTATAAACAACTTTAGTTTCATTCCTCACGTTACTACTCAATGCAATTCTTTTTCTTCTTCTTAACTTTTCTGGTGACTCTGATCTTGATCCCTTCAAGGTTCTTTGTTAACAGGTATCTTACAATTAAATCTTTAACTAAACTTAACTACCCCATACATGGTTTCCTTTCCGGTTGACTTCAAATTTTCAGTAACTTTAGTGGGATGTTATGAAAGGTCTACGTTTTTTAAATGTGTGTTCCTGTTCTTCTTAACAAATCAAACGATGGCTTTTAATCTTAATCGTTACTTGAACGACAACACGGATTAGCTCTGTATCACTATAACAGAATAGAATTTTGTTAAATGTAAATTAAGATAGAAGAAATAACCACTGTAAAAAGTAGCTGGTGCATGATTGTTGTGGACATCGTATGTTATTGTAGTTTTCTGATTATCTACTACGTTACTACTAATTTTGCTTTCCACTACAGGGCTTTGAATAATCTGTTACTAATCAAGCGTTATTACATTATTTATTAATTCCAACGTTATTAACCGAAATACGAAGGCAACGATGGTTTTGGTACAATGAAATAGGATAAAGCTATGAAAAGATTTGTATTGTCTGAAGATTCATTCATTAAGTATGCAGTATGTATAAGTCTGGCGATGTTTAATATGTCCACTTCCTACATATTCTGTGCTGTTTTAGACATGAAAATTGTATCGTCAGAACAGTAGCTAGCTGTTTTGCCTGAACCATATTCCCTTTAAACAAACGTTATTATTGAGTAGAAATTTGGTCACATAATTAATTTTAAGTGTCAGGGTAATAGAGTAGCATTATCAGTATAATTATCTATTTATCTATCCATTTATCAATCGATCGATTGATCCATCAATAAATCTATCCATCTATCCATTATTGTATCTATTCATTTATCTATTATTGATATAAAAATAGATATATAAATCTATAAATGTATAAATATATATAAAAAGAGAGAAAGGAAAGAGAGAACACCAATTGTAGACAGAGATCAATAGAGGGATATGAATCTAATGAATATCATTTTTCTGTGACGCGAGTTTAATTATTCTTTCTTCTATTCGTTTTCTACTCATGAATGTCAGCAATTCAAGATTTCAAAATTAAAAATGTTTTTTTCCTTAAAAATCTTATGTAGGTTATTGTCATCTTTTCTTGTTGTGATTAAAACATTTTAAGTCTTAATTTTTTTCTAAAAGGTATATGCAGAAGTAGAATTTAATGATATCAAAGCTTACAAACATGAAATAGTTGTACTTCTTTTCAAACACATGGGCAACAATAAATTTTACAAGAAGACCATTCAGGATGAACCTATTGTTCTTAATCAGGGCAAAATGTTGGAGAAATATATAACTATTAATACGACCAAAGCTGTGATTCCACCCTGCAAGGAGAGAGGTATGTATATTTATAACTAATAGATTTGTAATCCAGATATTATTATCTAGGGTTAGTATTATGGCAATCCTGGTAGTAGCAGAAATAAAAGTTAAAGCTTCAGTAAAGAAAAAATGACTGCTAATGGATATTAAAAAGATGCTATCGAAGCTTAGAGAACAGAACAGTTAAACTAGATCAGGATAAAAAGCCTATTAGAAAATAGAGAAAGGCAGGGTAGAAACACTTTCGATTTCTATACAAATGTATTTAAACCATTTATTTTTATCTTAAAAGCTAAATCTGCAACAGATCTGCAGACAAAGCCTGGGTATTGCCTGAGTATATTAAGGAATGAAGTACAGGTGATGTGCGATAGCAAGGTCATCAGCGTATACAGAAACAGGAATGGTCTTAGCATTGGTGATAATTACTGTGATATCTCTTTCCATATTGTCAGTGAAATTGTCTTAAACCAGATTTTCTGAGGAGCAGTTCTGGCTCAGAAAGCAGAAAAATGCGGAGTGTATTATTCTATGTCTTTTACAATTAATAACTTTTTCAGAATCTTTTACATTATTAGCAATTTTACATCATAAACAAATTTCTAAATTCTAATTTACATTTACTGTACATCGGCTCTGGAAATTCTAAATGTTATTGTACTTTAAAGAAAACCTCAAAAATTGCTTTTTTTCAACAAGGTAATCCCTGCAGGATAGCGAATCAAGAGCTTGAGTCTAAGTTAATAAAGTTGTGTTCTATGGATGACGATAAAAAGCTTGCCTCCAAGCGTTTTCAGATGACCTATAGGGATCCTTGCAGGAGTCCTTTTGCTACGTATGGTATCAGATTTCCCATCGGGAGAAGCAAAAATGGGGATTTCTTTAACAACCCAAAATCATTTAATGTAAGTTTATTTAATTTTTTTTTGTTTCTTCCCTAGTAAATGTTGGAGAAACTAATCTTCTTTCTGTCTATTTGAATACCAGTAGATATCAATATTAAACTATTAAATATCGTAAAGGATAAGGCTATATATATATATATATATATATATATATATATAAATCCTTTAAGACGAATTTCACAGGAAATGTGCTATTGCAAGATCAGTAATTGTCAGTTTTACCTCCATTAATACGAACTATCAATTTTAACGTCAATTTATTGCATCAAGCTTCAAATTTTAAATGAAAATAAAATTGTATTTTTAATACCAACGAGCTGACTTATATGATGCAACGTATAAAAAAATATTTCCAATATAAAACCTTATTTCTTTTCTATAAATTTAGCAATCTTTCAAGTAGACAGCTGCTCTGTTCATGTGTATGGTTTTCTCTCAGTCTAAATAAATTTGTTCTTCATGATGCAATCAGCTGGGTTCAGTAAAAGTGACTTTATTAATTCTTTTTGTTGTTGTTTATAACAAATTGTTAAGTATGCAGTATTACAAGACATTTTGCATAACCCGAGAATTTGTGGAAACGGCGATGCAAGAAGCCTACAACTGTGAGACACGGGTAACAGATGGCGATGAACCTCTCCTGAGAGCTAAATGGAGTTACCATTAACAGAAATAACCGACCTGTGACAACCTGATATCTTTACTTAATGGGAATTTTGTTCTACAGTCACGAGAGTAATATCTTTATCTTTTACTCTTATTTCACAGTTGTAGAGTAATTGAATTACCGTTTGCACAAATTATCGGATGACGCAAAATCACTTGTTGTTGCAAATACTGCGCACTGGACGCTTTATCATGACGACACCAGAAAAAATTAACCTATTTGTTTTCACCAATCTCAGCTAATTCATTATCAAAAACATATTTATTTCGAGATATAGAAAATCAGACTTATGAATACACAAGCAGTCCACGCAGGAGAATGCGAAATTTATAGGAAAAAAAATTTACATTTCAAAAATAATTTTCAACGTTGTACAATCTTAGCTATCTCTGTAGTCTTACAAAGACTTGTTTATTTTCTTGCATACTTTTTTGAATCTTGACAAATGTACTGACGTTAAAATCAGATTTCTTGTTGGCAGGTGTATAAATGACAAGTAGCTCCAGCTCTGCTTTTTGATTAAGAACAATTGACCTCTGTTAGGTGCCTTTTTTCTTTGTAAATTTTATTTTCGTAAACCTTTCTTAGCATGGGATTCCTATGAAGCGCATCTTACAAATAATGAAAAAAATGTTTGAAAAATATTTACATTTCACGGCGTGATTATGATTGCTGGATAAATAAAACGTACATTTACCGGTCGTTGTGTAAAATAAGCATTTTATTGGAAATACTCAATCTCTTTTTTAATGATTAGTCGCCAAAGGAAATTACGTCTATACAGATGCTGGTGATATGAAAAGATTAATAATCTAATAAGTGATTAAATCTTGAAGCCATATATCTTAATAAGCCCCCATAAAATGGTTTTGTTCTAACAGTTGGTGGGAATCAAGGCTAGTTGTTCTCGGGTGTCCAACAAGGCAAAAATAGGAAACAGAAAAAGCTTTATTCGAAATTCAAATACCAAATTTAATTGATGAAGATCTCCAACTCAATTAGTTTGAAACAGAGGAAGAAGATAAAGCGGACTGCACAAAGTTTTAATTAATATCAATGACGAAGAAAATATAATTGTATAAATAAAATCTATTTTTATGACAACAAATTTTGTAGATTTTCGAAATTTTAATAGAACAAAACAGTGCAGTTGAATAAACGTTAAAAAAAACCAATAAACACGCTAAGAAGTTACAAGAAGTATTAAGGTTAAAGTTCGCTGTGTTCCTTTCTTAAATTTCCGAGCAATAATAAAAATGTGCTTTCAATAAAATTAGAAGACACAACTGATGTATTGTTTCCTGTAAATCAGAGTGTAGTCTTGGATTCTGAGAGGATAGCAAGATGTTATATTTCAAATAGACACAAGGCTAAAATGGAAGTTTATTACCGTCGCACATTATTATAGGAGCTATTGTTAAAGCACTATTTTAGAAGAAAGCTCTCTTATTGATAGGTGCGTTTAATAAAAAGGGTTGTTTACTTGACACATTTTGCTAACCAAAAAATTATTAGATATCATTATTTCTATTTCCCTTGCTTAGGCAGGACACTATTAGATTGACCTTGATGTAGTAATGAGAGATTTCTTGGCTCGATATCAACAAATAATCTTCTTCTTCTTCTTTGCAGGTTCCCAAAGATCAGGGGTCTGCAGCACGAATCTTCCTTCTCCATAGTAGTCTTTCCATTGTCTGTTCATCTCTCACTCCTTTCTTCTCCATGTCTCTCCTGATGGTATCTCGCCATCTCAC
>RDPX01000058.1:445676-461865 GCA_003991215.1 Morbakka virulenta | reverse complement strand
GCATTCCTTTGCAACTGGTTAGTGATAACGGACCTCAGTTTACGTCGTCAGTATTTGAGAAGTTCATGAAATCGAATGGAATTAAACATGTGCGATCATCAGCCTGCCATCCTAGCTGAAATGGAGGGGCAGAGAGGTTTGTGCAGACGTTGAAACGGGGCCTAAAAGCAATGGGTATTCAATATGGAGATGCAGAACAAAGGCTCCAAGAATTTTTGCAGAGATATCGATCGACCCCAACAACAACAACTAGAGTTACACCAAGCACTTTATTTTTGGGAAGACAGATTCCCACACGAATCGACCTATTAAAACCGGAATACGCCCTATGTCACCCACTAGGAGAACAAATGAAACAATACGACCAGAAAATGCAGGAGCAAGGAAAACGTGGACGCCAGGAACTGAGAAAACTTGTTGAAGGTGATCGAGTCTTAGTTCGCAATTTTCCATACCCGTCAAAGTGGACCTCGGGGAAAATTATCGAGAAGAAATCCGATCAAACGTATCTTGTCGAAATGAATGGTAGAGTCATTAAGAGACATATTGACCACATCAGTAAATGTCCAATCCAAATCGAGCAAAACGACGACACCGAAATCGGATATCAGGAAATCCCTCATCGACCAAATCCTCAAGCAAATCAGGACAACACAGTGGTACAACATTACCCTCGTGGAACGAGGAACCCAGTACGGCGTTATGGTATAGATGAGTATATGTGAACGATAGAAGGGGGAGTGTGTTGTATATTTGTATATTTATGCAATGACGTAATGTCTTCATCCGCCATTATTAATATGAAACAACAACGCGTTTGGACGAACAATAGAGACAGTGTTGAGTAGGACAGAGCACAGAACGGGTTGTCGAAGGAAAGAAATTATTATCAAGAAAAACACCTTCTAGTGTCTCTTTATTGTATGCAATACTGTGTAGCTTGATCTGCTTCTTACATTTTCAAACATTTAGTAACTTTACGCTGTGCATGGTTGTTTTCCGGGAAAATAAGTGAATAATGTGGCTGTAATAAGATCTGGTTGAGAAAGTAGTGAAGATTTCTAACATTTTTAATCTTCCAATTATACGCAGGAAAACAATGCTTACTCTCCCTAAAAGGTTTCCTTGGGATATCTCAGAATAGAAGCCAGCATTTATATTAATTTTCTTTGTATAGTGACGATTGTATTATTTGTTAGACCATCCAGACATTTTTTGTTTCAACAATTCAACAGATTTCACTACTACTTCATCTTTCCTTCTCTACAAATCTGATACTATCCTTCACAGTCCGACTTTTTATAATCTTTCTCTAAGCAAACTAAACTCTCTTCGGATAGATTTCTACTTTCTGAAACTGCTAAAACCGAAAACCTATACTGGTATTAAGATATGCGTAGTAAATTCTAGTGATGGTTAGGCCTTATCCTGTTAAGTAAAACGAAAGAAATTTTTAAAAAAAATAATCGTCTATGAGTTTTACTTAAACTTGTATTCTTTTTAAAGAAAATGTAGTTGAAGTAAATACACAGAGAAAATTCAAATATGAAACAATTATTAAGTATTTTTTTATATTTATCGCATCTTCGTTAAAAATATTTTGCGAACAGATTAGTTTAATTTCAATTTGTTCTACAGAATTTTGGATCTTCAGGATAGTTCGTCCACATTCGAAGTCCAATTACCACACGCAGGCTCTTTATATTTTGGAGCTAAAAAAAATAATTGTTTAGATAAAAGGTTTCAGTATCGTTTCTTAAGTTTCGACCAATATTTAATCAAGGCTGACATTTGAATACGTGATATCAAGTTATTGAATATAATGTTATTTTCATATTTGGTACAAGCATCATTGAAATACTAAGGAAACTGATAAATATAGTCTTAACAATATAAGTACTAGTACTAGGAATGGTAGTAAGAGTAATGGAAAAAATCTAGTAATGATAGTAGCAGCAGTGGTAAAATAGTAGCAATAGTACTAGTAGTAGTAGTGGTGGTGGTAGTAGTAGTGGTGTTAGAGGTAGTTGAAAGAGTAGTTATAGAGAGAGAGTTGCAATGTTAGTAGTAGTATAAGTTGTTGTAGTAAGAGTAGTAGTAGCAAAAGTAATATTGGTTGTTGTAGTTGTAATGTTAGTTAAACTTGTAGTAGTAGTAGTAGTAGTAGTAGTAGTAGTAGTTGGGGTAGTGATGGTTGTGGTGGTGGTAGTGGTATTAGTTGTGGTAACACCAGTTGTTGTAGTAGCATTAGCAAAAGCCGTTCTAGTAATATTGGAACTAGCAATTTACTTTCTGGGCATAAACTTTCACAAATCATCCTGCTACTCTTTGTTACTAGTTATAGCATCAGTAGCCAAATTAATGAAACGACACTATTTTAGTTGCGATTTACCACATATGAAATTTTGATGCTAAACCTCCAGGAAATTTAACTAAATTGTTTATTAAAAATAAAAGTACATAGAATAGTAATTAATGTAAAAGAGGTTTGCAACATACAAAATTTGTAAAGTCACCTAGCACCCATCAGTCCTTAGAAGAGTTGGTTTCTGTATTTTCCAAACACCATACCTTATTTCATGCCAAAATACCGGTATTTTTAACACATAATCTTATTAAGTTACGGGGTTTTACCTTACGATGATAGCTATTTGAATTAGTTACCGATTTCTTTAAATAAGAATCCAAAACGCTTATATTAAAATCGTCCATCGATGGGAGGAGCTTATCCTTAAGGGCCACTTATATTAAAAGAAAACAAGAAAAATGCAAAATTAATGAATGTATTTACTATATGCGGATGTAAATAAAAATATTTTGAAAAAGAAATGAAAAGGCAACTAATCAAGGGTGAAAGTTTAATCGAGTGAATACTGCATATTTACTATAAACTACAGTACTACTTAACTGTAGCTGAACATTTGAAAGATATGTATAGAAAATAATAAAATATTTCTTTTGTCTCTGCTCTAGTACTCAGCACTGCTCTGATGTATTTTTTTGTTGTCATTCTGTTTACTAAAAATCATTTCAAAATACGAACTTCTCGTTTAAATTAACTTTTTACTCATATTATCGACTTAAAGGAAATGTCTATGACTTAAATGATATTGTAATGTTGAATTTAAGACAGAAATATTGAAATAGCGTTTATACCTACTTTATATCTTATGAAGTAATTATTTTCTTGCTAAAAATCGATTAATTAAGAATTGCATGTTTCTAATTATTACATTCGCAATAATACCTTATATACAAAGGTGTCGATTTTCAAAAATTTGTGAGCAAATTTGATTTTAGAATTGCTGGAGAAGACCTGGGCAACGATTGGTCACAATATCTTACACACATAAAAAAATATTTAGTTCTTTTAATATAAATAGTAATGTTTAATAATAATTTCCATTGAACTGGCTTAGCTATTGAGCTACAAAGGGTAAAAGCTCCTTTAAGATGCACCCAGCATATACACGCATACATTCATGGAAAATCCGAATTTACAATTTTAATAATTGCAGCTCAAATTCTTATATGTTCTTTGAGGGTTTTCTCTCAAAACCTTAATCCTCATCCAGTTGTCGACCCTCGTTGTAATACAGCTTTCTATTAGTATAGTTTCGTTTCCGTGACGCCTAAATTGTGCAACTCTTATTTTTGAAACTTTTTATCCATCATAACTAGGAACTTTTAAAGTTTAGTGTTATTTCTTGTGGCTTAATATTTTAGTGCATTCAGTCCTATACCATTAGAGAGTGGCTTTATACATTATATGGCTTCACTATAATATATATGTGTATATTTAACATATATATATATATATGTTAAATATAGCTTGAGTAGCTTGAGTATATATATATACTCAATCTGCAGACAGTACTGTTTCGCCCTTCGTGGGCTCATCAGTGCAGCACTGAGCTTCTGAGACATAACTCTCTGGCCATGTTGCCGGGGCAAACACAGCCTAAAGAGCTATTGTGGGATCCTGCCAGAGTGCTCAAACTACGCATATATATATATATATATATATATATATATATATATACATAAGATATGATAAGTTGGAAAGAATAAAAAAACTACACAGTCAGACTGTGTAGTTTTTTTATTCTTTCCAACTTATCATATCTTATATTACGCTCTGCATTTATGTATTGAGCACTTTAATACGGATAACCGAATCGAAAGCTTTATATATACATATATATATTCTGTTGGTATATGCAGGAAGGACTGATTGGACTCTTAGGAAGGCAACCCAATCACAGACCAAAGATTTAAACTTACATTTAGTGTGTTTGAGTTGTGTAACAAGCCCCCATTTCTACTCCCCGCAATGGGAATTTTGATCCCATATGTAGCAAAAGGACTTCTGCAAGGATCTCTGTAGCTCATTTGAAGACGCTTGGTCACAAGCTTTTTATCGTCATCTATAGAACACAGCTTCAATAACTTTGACTCCAGTCCTTCATTCGCAACCCTGCATGGTGTACCTATTAATGAAGAAAAGATCCACAGCATTTCCTGAAATGTTCTCTAAATTACTTTTAAGTGCTGATTTTCCTCACCTGATTGACATACATAGATATTGATAAGTTTACAATACTTTTTAGTGCTAGGTGATGCGTAATAGTAAAATAAAAGAATATGAATTTAAAACAACAATAACATGGAAAACCATCACTCTGTGTTCTGAAAACATATTTTGTTGTGAAAGAACTCAAAATAACGAATATTCCTTTTTCTAATTTCTATTAAAAGAAGGTCACATAACCAATTTTAATGAATATTTACTGTTAGATTTGTGTTGTCAGGTCAATAAATATTAATTGGAATTATGGCTCTGGGACACTTTCAACTGCTTAATACATTGGTTTCACACACAATAGAACAATAATTTACTCAATCAACTGCATGATTTACATTTTAATGTACGTAGTTAAATTCTTTATTTAATATTATTTGTTAATTCTATATTCAAATAAAATTTCCATTACAATGTATAAAAATAAATTGTACTGTATTTAAATGTAAAAATAAATTGTATTGTATTTAAATTTCCTTATTATAATATAGTTTAAAAAAATAATTTATTGTAATCCTTCTCAAAATGATTAAACTTATATTAATAATATAATATAAATATAAATATATATATATATATATATATATATAACAAAGCACATGGTAATGCAGTTTAATATCTTGATCAGAAATAACATTTTCTTTATAGAGAGCAAAAAGAGCAATTGATCCTCTCAATCCAGCTCTACCATTGGGATCACCATTTGTCATTTGAATAGATCCTGATGATGTTCTTACACCAAAATACACCAAACATTTGATTTTTTACTTCCTGCTGGAATATTCCAATCAACTGCAAAACATTATCATTTATTAAGTTCTCAAGGATTTGTTTCATTTTGATAATTAACTACAGGTGTTCTATTAATTAAATTACTTGATCCTCTAACAATTTCATCATTTAATGTTCCACCAATAAGTAAAGCATCACTTACATAAAAAACAACCAACTTATCTCAACCACCATCACCATAGCCGAATAAAGCATTTCTTGTAATATAAGAGCCTGTGTAACTATTTATTTTATATATAATGAACAAATTTATAATTGTTTAGTTAAACCAACATTAATTCAAGATAATTCCTGTTGTTATTTCTATCTGCTTTAGTAGGTTGATTTATGTTCTTCTTGTTGATTATTTTTATTATTTCAATGTGACTTTATTAATTGTACTATTTTTATTAATTTACTTTATATTTTATTAGTAATAATTTCAGTGTTTTAACAATTTAACAACAAGCCTCATTAACTGAACTTCTTAATGCTTCTTTAGCAGCTTTTTTTACTGTATCGTTAGCAGATTTTGTTGCTACGTTTGATACAACATTTTTACCAATAGATGATAAGTTACCAATTATACCATCAACATATTTTATATTACTAGGATTAGAGGACCCTCCTACTAATATTCTGAATAAAATACTGGCTTAATCCAATATTAGCAGGATGATAATCGTCTTAACCCCCACTCACAGGTTGCTCTTTCTTACGAAGGCAGCTCCTAACTATACAGCTCCTAAAGATATTTAACCTACTAAATAATAGCAAACAATAAAACTTGATAATTCATTATGACTACTTACCAGCAACTCCTGTTTTCAAATTTTCTTGACTGACATTGATGCTTTCTATATACCATATTCTATTCAATATACCTATTTTTATTTGTCGATTTTTCAACTTTCATATCAAAACAAATATTAAACACTTAATTACTTATTATAAATAACTAACAGGTAAGTCATTATTACTAATTTTTCAACTCAACACAAATGACTTTAGGCATATTTACTGCATTTTTTTGGTTTATACCATAGACATGTATTATTTCCTTAAATACTCACTAATTGTCAGAATTACATAAATGTGATTATAAATGAAAGTATGAGCCTTGTCACAAGTAACTATGAAAATTTTCGTGGCGATAGCTTGAACAAAAGACCCCTTCCGACACTTTTTGTTGCTGAATGAACACTCACCTCCAGGTGTAAGATATAACATAGATTTTCATGCGTTGGGTATTTGTTTATTGCCCGACTCCTCCTTGTGCTAGGCCTCCTGGCTGGCTTTGCTCGTCAACAGGACAATTATTGATAGGATGATCTCTATCATTATCTATTTCAACATATTCATAAATATGTGGATCTTGTATAAATATGTTTCTCATTTACTCTTAATATATATTGAATTACAAATTTTTAATAATCAAAATCCTTAATATAGGTAGGCTGTTGAAATTTAATATTCAACCAAAGTTACCTCTTATTGTAATTCGCATTTTTTAAATAATTTTGGTGTCATTTTTATTATAATACACGTAAGTTGCAATGGATAAATATACTTAATGTTCCTTGTTATAATAGGTAAATTATTATAACAACTAGATGTTGTTTAAAAATGTTATCAAAAACGTGTATCTGTCAATATATACGTCAGCAGTCCCGTGAATTTATCACAATTTGTTTCGACCATATCTCATACGCCTGTGGTAATGGCATCATAATATCCAATGGGACGATATTTTGTGCAAATATTACTAATCAATTCAAAAATAGGATATCAGAGATACTCTGACAGACTAGCATTGACAGTTAAAGCAAACTTGAAGAAGATCTATCTTATTCAAGTCTACATGCCAACATCAGACCACCCCGATCCCTGAATTGATATCATATACTATTAAATCCAGACAATTGTACATCAGACACCAAAGCGTGATCAGCTATTCATACGTGGTGACCTCAATACAAAGATTGAAGGCCTCCACTCCACATCCGAGGTCCATTGGCTGGCACAACCTAGGGGATCACAACAACAAGGCCATCACTTTTGCGAACTTCTGCTCGAGTAATAGTCTAATAGTCATAAACAAGCTGGACTTTAAAAAAAACACAACAGTTTCCTAATGTCTCATAAAGCTGAAACGTGGGCTTCATTTTATGAAGTGCTTTTTAATGATCTAAGGTCAGGACCCCAGTTCTACTCTGAAATCAGCAACGAACCTAAAATTCCATCAACAACTACTGACAAGATCGATCATGCCATAAAGTCCATGAAAATCGGCAAAGCAACAGGCGCGAACAATATCACTACTGAACTCATTACGACAGGAGGTGGTGCAGTTACGTCATCGTTAAAGCATCCCTTTAATCTCATTTTGGCATCAAACCGAGCGCCCATAGACTCCCTCAACTTAACCATCGTAGTTATCTTAAAACAAGGCGACCGCCTAAGATGGAAAAACTAGTGACCGATTAGTTTATTCAGGCATATCCACTCTCTTTATGATCATCATATCCAACCGCATCGGAATTGATAGTTGGTCATTGATCCCCATTTCTCTAGCCACCTATCGAAAAGGTAGAGGAACAGATTCTATCCCAACAGGAAATAATCAAAACATCTACGAACGAAGACTATGGCAAGCACTAGATAAAACTCCGATCAACTAAATATGTATCGCTCTATTACAAGCCTTCTACAAAGACTTCCAGGCGAATCCAAAAAGAGAAGCAGCTCTGGGTACTCAATCTGCAAAGAACGTATTGACAATCTTGCTTATTCAGACGATACAATTGCCATCAATGAATCAGCAAGTAAGTTAAAAACCTACGTTGACCCCTGCCATTGCACGCAAAAGA
Organism: Morbakka virulenta; assembly: GCA_003991215.1. NCBI lineage: Eukaryota > Metazoa > Cnidaria > Cubozoa > Carybdeida > Carukiidae > Morbakka > Morbakka virulenta. The sequence continues at coordinate 453,642 of RDPX01000058.1, read as the reverse complement.
TGTTGGGTTACAAATTAACCTCAACAAGACAAAATGCATAAAGACAGGAAAAGATAACGTACCTATGCACATCACTGTAAATAATGAAGTTATTGAAAAAGTAAGAACCTCCAAATACCCCAGATTTCGTATCTCTTCTGATAGTAGAAGAAACTGTTTTTCAAAATCATATTATGCGAATCATGACCGCCAAGATCTTACATGACGAAATCCGGATTGCAAGCCCTCTCCAGAAAACACATCTTGAAGTCATTGTGAATGTCGTCAAAGAAGGAAAGTTACTTTTTTGGGGCACACTAAACAAAACACCAACAACAGCCTTTCAGCATGCCTCGAAGGAACCATCGCCGGAAAAAGATCACGGAGACGGCGAAACGACTTTACTTAGAATACATCAGAGATTAGACAAAACTCGTCCATCCATCTTTGTCCAGTTTAATCCAACTACCACACAACAGATAGGAGTTGAAAATGTTTTACCTTTTGGTTTTGTATTCCCCACTTGGCAGAGGAAGCAATTGATATTGGTTAGACACATATGAAATATCCTTAATCAATAAATATATTAAAGAAATTATAAAAAAAATGATAATACTGGAGTTTAATTTCCAGTATGTGTAAACCAATATAATAAGATTGAAACATAAAATAAAATAATAATGATAATAAAATAATAATAGTAATAATAATAATAATAATACTAACAATAATAAAAAAAATAAATAATAATAATAATAAAACTGGGTATTGACATTAAACTGCATCCAGTTGTGGATTTTCGACGTGGTAGAATGAGGTTACCCTTTGCCACAACTACCACAAGGTCACCCTTGCTCAAGGTGTAGTACCCGTTAGATCTCCCCGAGATAAAGAAGTACCGTATTAGCATCCGGCAGGGTGTAGTCGGCCTCATGGGTAGAGAAGACTCTTACGCTTTGTGTGGCAACCTGTCCAGTGATGGTGTCATTATAAAAAACCCGGTGGCTATGCACCTTAAAACGCAACCTCATTTGATTGCCNATAATAATAATAATAATAATAACAATAATAAAAAAAAAAATAATAATAATAATAAAACTGGGTATTGACATTAAACTGCATCCAGTTGTGGATTTTCGACGTGGTAGAATGAGGTTACCCTTTTCCACAACTACCACAAGGTCACCCTTGCTCAAGGTGTAGTACCCGTTAGATCTCCCCGAGATAAAGAAGTACCGTATTAGCATCCGGCAGGGCGTAGTCGGCCTCATGGGTAGAGAGGACTCTTACGCTTTGTGTGGCAACCTCTCTAGTGATGGTGTCATTATAAAAAACCCGGTGGCTATGCACCTTAAAACGCAACCTCATTTGATTGCCATGTCAGGTCAAATAATTAAAAAGAACAGCGTGGATGGGGCTGGAGCTTCATGTGGAAGCCACTCGCCTGGCAGGTCCCCCTAAGACAGCAGCAGGGGCCGGTCGTCGTCCTACTACTGCTAGAATGGGATAGAATAAAGAGTTAAACATTGCTGTTATGGACTGTTATTTTTTAAGTAAACCGATGGTAGAACAACGAAGAGCTATTAAAGGATATAAAAAGGGTATGCATAACATATGGAAAGAAAGGCAAGAAATTTAAGTAACCGAACAAAGATTGTGTGATCAAGCAAGAATGATTCGATTGAATGGTTGGCCTTCAGACCTTGAAAGGGAGGAGATTAAAAGAATGGTTTTAAGAGATGAAATTTAAGCAGAAGAAGATGGATTGATGGAAGAGTAGATTGAAAGTGAGGAAGTGATTGAAAATCCAGGCGAATAGGTTGAAGTGGACCATGTCATAACAGTTGAGAACTTCGATAATGTGTCAGAAGAGGATAAAGAAACTTTGGACAAACTCAATAAAGTTTTAAGTGATCATCTAGACGAATAACTTAATGGGTTCAAACGAGTTGACAGGAATAAATTGAAAGACCATGTACAGAAGGTGAATAGAATTTTGTCTAAAATTAGAACTAATAATCTCACTGAGACCAATAATTTAATCAAAGCTTGTTCACTTCTCATTGGTCGAGAATTTGGACTGAAGCATTTTAAAGCAAGAAATGCTAGGAAAGAATTAAATAAAAGAAAGAAGAAGACCTATTAGTATTCTTGACACTGCTAGGAAGAATGAATTGAAAAGGATAAGAAATTTGAAGGAATTACAGTAGAAAGAAAATATCTTATTAAGAAGAAAGGATCGGGTACTGTAATAGAGGAACTAAAGCAAAGCCTCCAGGCCAAGTCTCTGAAAATAAAACGTTACGAAAAGCGAATTGAACAATTCAGAATAAAAAACAAATTGTTTCATAGTAACTAAAAGAAGGTGTATTCAGAGCTTAATGGCAGAAAATTTAGTAATGTAAAACCTGACGGTGGTGAAAGTAAGACATTTTGGAGTTGGATTTGGAACAAAGAAGTTACTCATGGAAATGGAGAATGGCTTAAAGAATTAAGGGAAGAAGGGACAAATGACGTGAAACAAACTGACTTACAAATCACAGTTGAGATGATTAATAAACAATGTAAAAAGATGCCTAACTGGAAAAGCCCTGGTGCAGATGGTGTCCAAGGGTATTGGCTTAAGAACTTTACGTTACTTCACGAGAGATTAGCAAAGCAAATGAATAATTTGAAAATTAACGGAAATGAAATCCGGAAGTGGAAGACCACTGGAAAAACTGTTTTGTGTGAGAAAGATTGTACGAAAGGCATAGAGGTGGACAACCATCGGCCAATTACGTGTCTACCACTAATGTGAAAACTCCGAACAGGTTTAGTCTCAAATTCTTTGTACTATTTCCTAGAGATGAATAATAAATTACCCACAGAGAAAAAAGGATATAGACGAAAAAGCAGGGGGACGAAAGGTTATTTGCTTATTAATAAAATGATAATACGTTATTGTAAAAGGAGACATACCAATTTAGGAAAGGCCTGGATAGAATAAAAGAAAGCTTGCGATATGATTCCACACTCGTGGATATTGGAAACATTAAAATTGGTAAAAGCAGCGGATAACATCATTGAGTTTCTAGAGAAATCGTTGAGAAATCGAAAAATTGACCTCGATAGATTGCATATTTCAAGACAGAGAGGAGGAAGTTGGTTGCAAAGTGTATTAGAAACCATCCAGTCAGAGGAAAAAAGCCTTAGATGGTATGTTAAAAACATTTAAGAGTAATTATTAAAAGCACTACATTAACAACAGGAAATGAACAATAACATCAGTAAACCATCAGAGTATAAAAATCAACGAAGAAGAGAAAGAGAAGTCGAAGGACATGAAAAAGTAATACACGGTCAGTTTTTTAGAGATATAGATGGGATCGTAGACAGGAAGAAATCATAGTTGTAGCTAAAAAGTTGAAACTTGAAAAAAGGGACTGAAGCACTGCTTATGGCAGCACAAGAGGAAGAAATTCGTAGGAATTACGTTTACACCATATCGACAAATCAAGAGGTTCGCCGACTTGCAGACTCTGTGTTGATAAGCGAGAAACAGTGAGCCATATCATATGCGAATGTAGCAAGTTAGCCCAGAAGGATTATAAGCGACGACACGACAACGTAGAACGGATAGTTCACTGGGAGATTTGCAAATAGTTTGACCTACCCAGGGCTGAACAGTGGTACAATCATAAGCCAGAAGGCGAAAAATGGAAGCATTAAGGTACTGTGGGACTTTAGCATAAACACAGAATAAGAAATTGAGCATAGTGGACCAGACGTTGTTGTCAAGCTTAAACCAGAAAAAGAATGTTTGATTATTGACATAGCCGTACCAGGCGATACAAAGATAAAACAGAAGGAACAAGAGAAAATTGAAAAGTATTAAGAACTAAGAGAAATTGCAAGGTTATGGCGCCTTCGAAAAGTAAATGTCATCCCAGTTGTAGTTGATGCATTGGGATTTCTCACAAAAGAAGCAAACCAGTATATAGAAAACATAGGGATCAAGATCAGGACTGAAGTAATACAGAAAAAGGTGTTGTTGGAAACTGCAAGAGCATTGAGAAAGGTTCTCGAACCCTGAGGCTAGTTGTTCTAGCTTGCTTTCGGGACTAACTTACCATCCACTTTTATCTGTGATAACAAGAACATAATAAGGTTCTGTATGAGTACTATAGTCGGGGTGATATTGTAAAGTGATGGTCCAATGTCTATAAAATGCCCTAGACGGCATGGGTAATATACAGCCCCTGGTAGCCAAGTCCAAATCCTGGGCTTCATGTAGCAGAACTGTTTCAAACTAGGAGAAAGGCGGGTCTTGGGCGCCTTTAAGTAACCTATCCACTGGACAGGATGGGCTCATTAGCGTTGTCAGCAGTCATCCTAGGAGAAGGAAAATCTTTTACTTCAAAACACTGGTAGGACAAGCTCGTTAGAATTGCAAGCAGTTGTCCTACGAGAAGAATACACTCTGATTTCAAAGCCAGGGCAGGTGAGGCTCTTTAGTCTTGGCTGACTGCCTGTCTAGTGGAGGTTACAAGATCAATTATGCCCACAGCCCGAAGGTACCGTGCCGATATGGGTGAATGGCTGCAGCGTTATGAAGTCACTGATCGCGGAACTTGCTGGAAGTGGCTCCCCTATCAAAATTATAAGCCTTATCCAGAAAACTGGGCAACTCTGGATGGACTGATTAATTCCCGTGTGTATATCAACCATTTTATGGAGGACATAGATAATAATCAATTTCAACTAATACATGATATTGATAATAATACAGTGGCACAAATGGATCCCAAAAATAAGGCAATTCATAACAATCAAAACATTGTTCGAATATTGAACAACCGTGAGTGGACCAAAGAACAGAAACACAGAATAGTCGAATTAAATTTACAAGAAAGAAAAAGAGGGAAAAACTTTATGAAACGAGTAAAATACAGATGGGATCCAGAGTATCCAGAGTATCCAGAGAATAGAAGGACAGCACAGAATTTGATGGAAATTGCGAGAAGGCTTATGAAAGAAGAGTGGGAAAGGCAGAATGAACCTGGCAACCCATCACGCTTCGCAACATAGACGAAGAGGAACGGGCAAATGGTAGAGATTTCATGAAAGGTGTTAAAGAGAGAGCGGATGTAATATACCCAGAGTACCAATCAGCAATAGAGCACAATAATTCGAAAGGAATTTTCAGGGCTAATACAAGATATTCATTGTTAAAAATAAGCACGTTATGAATATTATTTTGTTTATTTAGTTTTAGAATTTTTATTTTTTTAGTTTTATTACATAAATCGATTCACAACTTCCCTTGTCTCTTAGGTTTGAGAATGGTTGTTTCATGTATCGGAATAAATTTTGTATTTTTAACTGGCAATATTTGGTAGTTCTTTACTATGGCTTGCACCGAAGGTTTATTCATTCAATAATAATAATAATAATAATAATAATAATAATAATAATAACAATAATAATAATATGTATGTATCCCTTTGGCATACATAACAACATGGCTTTTTGTGCCTATTCATTGTTGTTTTTGTCACCAAACAGGGCAATAACAAATATCCAGTCTGAATTCAATGCTGCAATATTAGACTTAGTACTTGTACTAGGATATCTTTCCATGTATTGTTAGCTATCAGACCAGGAGTGGGGAGTGCTGTGGTCATAAGTTGTTGTCATACAACAACAACCGCTTGAGCAATGTGCCTTTCCTCACTGGTTGTGGGGTGGCACTTGCAAGGTTGAAGTGATGTTGCCATTTTGATTTGGTTTCTATTTATCTCACTCTTATGGCTGCAGTACATGTGCCTGCATTCAACTTACCTGGCTTGTTGCTGGGCGCTGAATGCGGATTTTTCACCCAACCACCAATAAATGGTGTGTAACCACTCGATAATAATAATAATAATGAAGAATGCTAGGCAAAGTACAAAATAGATACAAAGATAAGAACGTTCATGACGAATAATATGCAAACCTGGAGAAAAGTTCTAGAATGCAAAGGAGAAAAGCTTGGAAAAGTAAAGATCAGTACAGGAATATTTCAAGGTAACAGTCTCTCGCCACTTCCGTTCGTAATAGCGATAATATCACTGACATCAAAGAGAGAGATCAATCATCTCCTTTTCATGAACGACCTAAAACTGTTTGGCAAATCAAAGAAAGATGTTGAAACACAGTACGAGGGTTCAGTGAAGACATTAGGATGCAGTTCGGAATAGACAAGTGCGCCATCTCTGTACCAAAGAGAGGAAAGTTGGACAGTCAGAACAATGACATCATTCTGGGAAATCAGAAGAATATATCATTACATGATTCAAACAATTGCTACAAATACCTCGGAATTTTAGAACTTGATAAAATCAAGCCAGGACACGAAAGACAGGATAGAAACAGAATACTCACATGTAAGATGGCTACGTAAGATCTTGAAGTCTAAACTGAATTCTGGCCACCTGAGTGAAGCAAGCAACAACCGGGTTGTATCATTAGTCAGATAAGGAGGAGGAATTCTAGACTGGAACCAGCAGGAACAGGAGAACATGGGCAGAAGAACGAGAAAGCTACTGCATTCCTATGGGGCATTACATCAAAGGGCGGAAGTGGACCGCCTCTATGTGCGAAGAGAGGATGGCGGGAGAGGCCTGATGAGCAGCCTAGAAACAGTCAGGTATGAAGATCAGACCCTGATTAGATAAGTAAATGGCAAGAACACGTATATCGTAGCGACAATACAGCAGTACACAGGGAGGCAGATTGAAGATAACAGGAATGTATTCAGGGATAAATAGAAGGAGAAATGCAAACAACGGTGGCATAGCAAGATTATGCATGCACAGCATGTGAGACAGACAAAATTATTTTCGGCTCAGAAAAGTAGGCAGTGGCTTAAGAGAGGGTGTACGAAGCAACAGACAAAGAGCTTACTCGTTGCAGCCCAGGACCAAGCATCAAATACCAACTATGGAAAAGCAAATGTCGAGCAAAGCAGAGATTCAGCTTTGTGTAGAATGTCCAAGACCAGGGATGAGACTGTTTTACATATCATCAGCGAATGCAACAAACTAGCCCACACTGAATACAAGGTAAGGCATGACAAAGTTGCAGGTGCAAAATATTAGAGCCTCTGTAATCTGCACAGACTACCTCACAATAGAGCGTGGTACGACCACAATGCAGAGAAGGTTGTCGAAAACGAAGAAGTGAAGGTTCTGTGGGACTTTAATGTCTACGTCGATAAGCAAATAGACGCGAGCATATCTGACATCATTGTGGTTAGAAAGAAACTGGATGAGTGCATCATTATTGAGATTGCCGTCCCCAGAGATGTAAGAATGCTGGCAAAGGAAGATGAAAAGATAGAGAAGTACTAAGAGCTGTCCCGAGAGATCTCTAGGCTGTGAAAAGTGAAGACAACTGTTGTGCTAATCATCATCGCTCCACCGTGGACAATTACAGAGAGATTGATATCCTTTCTGGACATGCTCGGAGTCTATTTATCTTTTCGAACTATGCAAAAAGTCAGCTAGGCTAGGAACAGCACACATCCTGCGAAGGGTACTGCAGAGAAGGGAATAATAGAAAAGAGATGAAAGTGAATGTCTGGATATCTTAGGTCTTTGGAAAAGACAAGATCCCAGCCTCAAAAACGTCTTTGCTGAGAAACCGAATGCCTATAATAATAATAATAATAAACAAAGTTCATGTCCAGCATGACAGCCCGCACAGGGAGATGGTATTCACCTGCCAGACGAGAAAACTTAACCCCGGCTACCGACCAGTAGCTTTAGAGGTTAAGCACCTTCCTCAATATGTTGGTAGTTCCAATGATGGTAGATGTTTGGAGTCCACCCAAGACATCAGGGATGCCCAACTCTTTCAAACTGCGCTCCAAGCGCTTCGTCACCACTCCTAAGCTTCCCACGACGATTGGGACAACGCTGGTACATACACTATGTAACTTTCGGATTTGTTGGGCCAAGGGAGA
>RDPX01000058.1:412775-437112 GCA_003991215.1 Morbakka virulenta | reverse complement strand
CTTCGAGTGTTTGTATTTTTTGTGTCGAGAACTATATATATATATATATATATATATATATATATATATATATATACATCTTTATAATACACGAAATGTTGTAGTAATTCATTGCAGTTTGAAGATTGTTAAGAAAACATGAAACTAGTAGTAACTGCTAAATTTGTCTAGTTATTTTGTATGCTTTACTGGATTTATATATATATATATATATATATATATATCAATTTTTTATCATCGAATATTTATAAAAGATACCTATACACTATGTACAATTAAAGTTCTCTTTTCCAATGGGTAATCCAGCTGTCTTAATGAGAATATCATGTCAATTGTTGACCTTCTGAACCGGCCATGTGCCTCAGTATGCATGTTCACGGCTGAAGTATTATCTTACCAAAATGTGTCTGGACACTGAGAAATTATTACAAGAGAACATAATTACCTTCATCATTGCAAGATGGAATTACAGGATTTTTCATATTACTCTGAAGTAGCTTCTCCAGAATCTTATCTTGGTGAAGAACAATAGGTTCATCCTGAATGCTACTCTTGTAAAATTTATTGTTGCCCATGTGTTGGAACACAAGCAAAAGTGGTTTATCTTTGTAAGTGCTGGAATCATTGAATTCAACTTCTGCATATACCTATTTTCAAGTAAAATCAAAAGAGGCAAAATATTTAAATCGCAACGAGAAAAGATACTAAAGATATATAATTATAAACAAGTTTTTAAGGTTTTCGAATAAAAGTTTTCGCTATGGTAAAGAAAAACCTTATTATACACACAAAGAATTGTCAAAAATAGAATCTATTAGAAATAAACAAAATTTAATCTGACTGGTTGTGATGAATAAATTGTGGAAGTGGTAATTCGTTCCATTATGTTGACGAACGTGTAACAGAACATCAATATTGGAAAATTATTATTTTCATACTATAAATAGGCTAAGTGACAAGAACTGAATAATTGACGCAGACTTCAAAGGGTTTTGTGAGTTCGAGATCTACCTGTAGGAATGGCATTTATAGCTCTCTTTATTACTGCAAGATAAGATAACTATACCAGCCAGACAATACAAAGGCAGCAAGTAGACGTCATAAATTTGCTGTCCTTAAGAAGTAAATACCCTATACAATCTATAGTATTTATTTGAATTCTTGAATGGATATATAAAAATATTTACTGAACCCTGAACCTAAACGATACATTAAAGCAAAGTTACAAATGAAAGCAAAACTTTGAAGCCCTATCGATCATAACAAGGATCTAATGCCATTTAAATGTTAAAAGTTACAAAAATAAAGAAAGTAGATGAGGCATGTTGTTTAATTATAGGGCCCAATTTTAAGAAGCCCATCACTGAAAACGCTAAATTGATTGAGTATTATTATCAAGAAAGCAAGAAAAAGATGTCCATCCCAGAAAAAGTAGTAGCTGAAGGTATTTATACAAAACTTTCCCTAACTAATGTGACTCACTAAAAATGAGGCAGTATAGAGATTAATATACCCTTTCAAGTCGCACATTTGCACAATAATCTTTGCATAACTGTTCTGCAGAAATATCAAACGTGGCTACTTCCATTTTTCGTAAGTTATGTATTACCTATAAAACAAATAGAAAAAAAATTACAAAATAATTTAAAACTGTACTCACGAAGATCAAAGGAAAATTTTAACTTATTTATCAGGGTAAAGTAAAACTATTAACTTGATCCATCAGCTTATAAATTGAATTTTAGCTGCTATGAAATTATACTTATACTTACTGTATTGGTTTGATCATTGTGTTTGAATTCAAAATTCCAAACCTGCAATTCTTGATGATTTCCTTTGTTGGTCAGAGCTCTGCCAAGTATTCTTGCATACCTTTCTATTTTTTCCCGAAGTTTCTCCAAAGGCAAATAGCTGTCAAAGGAATTTCTTGTGGTGTCTTCTACAGGTTGATAAAGTTTAAGACATTCTGTAAATTCCCAAAGTGATGCAAATCTGACAAGAAAATGAGGAAAACGTTAGCTAATGTATTCTGCACCATTACTCCTTGCATTTTCTTAGTAGCTACATTGTTGAACTATTTCCTTTTTTTAATTATTTTCAAGTACGGCTAAAGCTAAGAGTTTTAGGTAAAAATTTTCTGCAGCGTATGTCAAGTATCTTAAATTTTATAAAAACGTATATTTATATCCGCTACTTTTTTATAATTGTCGTCAGTTTGATGGCGCTAGGGTAGTTGAGATGTCCAACTACACTGAGTTTCAGTACTGCATTGTTAAAACCATAGGTTTTCACAAAAAAACTGAGTAATATTTTCAAATATGAGCAAGTGAAAGTAAAATTTTAAATATATCTAGGCCTAGTAATAAAACTGGAGCAGATAAAAGTAAGTCTAAAAATATAGCAGTTCAAGTCTTTTCCAAAGAAAGCTAGCAAAGCACATCCTTTGAAACCATATACGTTATTGAAATGTTTTGACTTTATCGCAAACATGTATTTTCCCTAAGCATCCCTTGTAATAAACTCACTTATACAGGCATCCTTCTTAAACGCTTTGTCGTTTCTATGTATACGAATTACCATGGTATAGTTCAAGAGATTATTGATTTTATTGGATTGTAAATCTCTTATCTTGTTTCCTCTTTAAGCTGCCTGTTTGCATAGCTTCATTTAAAACCTAAAAGTGGTAGAATTAATGTAATCAGCCTATATTTCCTTCAATTTGTACATATATTTACTTCAATCTCTTTCTCAATCCATATTACATTTCAATCATTTTGCAGCAGCTTTTGTAAAGACGGTTTCCATGTGTTAGGGATTTCAAATGAAGATCCAGAGTTAACTTATATGTTTTTCCGTATAGCTCTTGTTCACAGCACTTCTTTCATCCTCTATCCTCCTCAAGACGGTGGAGTTACTGTCATTGAAATATCTCTGAAAAAATTGACAAGATCCTGTCTGAATATACTTCTGCTAACATTCATATCTGTGATGACTTTAATGTTTGCAATGTCGATTGGCTAGTCTATTCCAGCAAGACTGATGATGAAGGAAGGCATTAGTCATGACTTTTCCTATGCTTATGAGTTAACCCAAATTTTGGATAAACCCACACGCGTACCTGATATTGATGGACATTTTGCAACCTTCTTGATCCTTTTCTGACAACATGCCCAGAACAGTGTACACCTACTGTTCTATCTCCTTTGGGATCTTCTGATCACTCGGTTGTTTCAATTAAGATTAAATCTAAATTCAAAGAGTCCTCTGATGTCCCTTTCCAGTGTGTATCGATACACAAAGGCTGATTGGGATAGCTTTATATATCTTTTATCTCTGAAATTCCTTTGCGCTCAATTTTCAGAAAGAATATGTTCCGTATTGCCATTGATATATCTAGTTGGTTAATCGCTTGTATTAAGAGTTTTATATCGTGTAAGAAATTCCAACAGAGAGAAAACCGCCAGCCATGCTATACCCCTAAGTGTGCTGTTGGTATTGCTCAAAATTATTTCTTCCATTGCTACCATCGGAACAGATGCCCCAAAGCCAAAGCTGCCTTTAGAATTGCTATGAACTACTGAAAATGAATTATAAGAAATGTAGACTTTGTTTCTAGGGCAGTGGCTCTTAATATATCAAAAGCCTTTGATAAGGTCTGGCACAAAGAATTGCTTCGCAAAGTTGTTACCTGCGGATTATCTGGCAATTTCTTCTAAAAGATCAAATCACTTCCCTATGATTCGTCTATGAAAGTAGTTTTTTATAGGCACAAATCCGAAGCACATTGTTTTAACTCTGGTGCTCTTATCTGGGCCCAACCCTCTTCTTGATATTCATTAATGATCTTCAAAATCACATTCTGAGATCATTTATTGACACCTATGCAGAGCATACAACTGCCTATGGCTGCAAGGCGAAGATCATCGGTGATCAGTGTCTGGCGGATTTCCTTTCTTCTGACATGGGGTATGTAGTGGAAAGGGAGAATAAATGGCTTCTTAGTATTAACACCTCTAAATCCAAGGTTCCCTCCTTTCACCACCAACGTTCAGCTGGTAGTTTTGATTCCATTGAAATGAATGTCTCTCTTCTTTAACAAGACCCTTGCTTTGATAAGCTACTAGAAATGACTTTCCCTCCTGATCTAAAGTGGAATACTTACATCCAATCTGTTGCTAAGGATGCTAGTAAAATTGGTGGATCTTTCTACCGCTCCAGAAAGCATCTGATGTCTGATACAATCACCTACCTGTACAAAAGTCAGTTACGCCCTAAGATGAAGTATTCCTGCTACATCTGGGGAGATGCTGCCCAGAGCACTCTTTCTTGCTTTGACAGAGTTAAAAGTGAACTTCGCAATCTTGTCGGAGATTGCGAAAACTTTTACAGCAAGAACGAGTTTTGTTACCACTGCTCCAAAGAATTTTCCATTCCTCTTCCATGTACCTAAAATCAAACGGTATTTCGGTGAAAAGAGTTTTATTCGAAGAACCTCCAATTTGAGGAACACTTTGTCATAAGATTGCTTCTCGGAGGACCACAACAGGGACATCTTTAAATCCAATGTCAATTATCACTTGTCAAAACCTTCCCTATAAGTTATCAAATTTTTTTCATTCATTGATATCGATCGTCCCTTTCACAACAGTTATCATCATCCACCTGTCAGTCTACCCATCACATTAACCATCATCCTCCAGTGGCATTTAGCCTTGATGTGTGGTGACTCACTAATACATAAAAAATTCTTTAATCTAGAAATCTTTCTGCTCGCTCGATATTTTTCTTTCTCCGTAGCGAAATGTAGGAGCAGTACTACCAATAATTTTATTATTCGGTATGGAATTGCATTTGTTTGCAAATTTATTACATCATTAATAAACAATATGAAAAAGTAAAATGACATAAAGAAGAAGAAAAACAACTTAAAGTGAAGTGATGAACAGTTAATGGTGACAAAGTTTGAAAATGAAATAAATCAAGGTCAATACAATGAGAAATTAAGTAGAATTTTTAAATTTTATTCAGCAAAGTTCTAGGTCTCATTTGCATTCTTTCCAAAGGAGGATACGATCCAGCCAACTACTCCTTTTCACATACCTTTCCAGAGAAAATGTTAATGACTTGGAAAGCTGGGAAAAACTGAGAACATTATTTATTATTTAAAACGTTTCCATTGTTATAATTATTATTATGTTCACTACTATATTTCTCAAAGTTTAGGTTGTTGTATTGGGTAATACCTCGAAGCAAGTCACAACAAGTTGCTAAAGTTTCCCAGTTTATCCTCCTGCATGTCCTATGAAGAGAATACCATTCTTAAGATTCGTGCAGTAACTAACATTTTATCTTTTCCTTATTCTTTCTTATCCTCCTGTTTTTCTGGTTCGTATGACTTGTTTCTTTTTCCCTCTAGTTCTCTCTTTATCTGCGACTCGGACTAACCACTTCTTCTCATCATCAGTATTTGTTGAGAAGTGGTGTATTATTTGGGCCTCTCCATTTGGGACAGCTCTGTGTCAAGCCATGTTTTTTCTCTGGAGTGCTCCTTATTTTCCTTTATCTAAACAAAGCTTCTAGCTGGATGTTGATACTAAAGTCTAGACATCAAGTAACTCCCAGTCACTTCAGGTGTCCAGTACTTTCCTGAGTATTCTTCCTGTACGGAGTAGGCTTGCTTGTTTTAATTGTCCAATACTACAGTTGATATCGATGGTCTTTAACCATTCTCCAAGCTTTGCATTAACAGTGCCCAACGCTCCAATAATAATTATTTATAATGCTCCAATAATGCTCATTATTATTATTATTATTATTATTATTATTATTATTATTATTATTATAAAAAAAATGCTTTACAACGTTTGTGTACTTCAGTCCTTTGAATATGCCGGGATCAATCTATGATCCTGGGGCTAAGTTATAGATAGAGTTTTTCTTAGTAAATGTGCAGTTCCAAGAAGCACCGTTTTCTGCAGTTCTTCAATTCTAATATTTCAAGGTATTTGATCAATATATCGATTTATTCCTTTTCTAATCTCTCCAAGAGCTTCCATTACAACTGGGATGACAGACGTTTTAGTGTTCCACATTTTGTTGATTTCTATTTCAAGATCTTTGTATTTTACAATCTTCTCGATCTCCTTTGTCGCAACATTTCTTTCTGATGGAACAGCCATATCAATTAAAGTACAAAAGCTCTTTGATTTATTCCTGATTACGATATCCGGCCTGTTTGCTTTGATTTCTTTGTCTGTGTTAATAGGCATATCCCATAATACTGTAACATCATTTCCTTCAGCAACTTTGGTTGGTTTGTGTTCATACCATTTGTTACTGACTTCAATCTGGTAGTATTTACAAATTTTCCAGTGAATATACGCTAATGCCTTATCATGTCTTTCTAAATATTCCTTTTTTGCTAGAACAGGACAGCCAGATATAATGTGCTCCACACTTTCATCAAATTCATGGCATAATCTACATTTCGGGTCAGCCCCATTTTTAATAATTTTGTGCTGATAGTAGCGTGTTGCTAAACTTTGATCTTGTGCAGCTATCACCAGACCCTCTGTCTCCGCTTTCAATCCTGAACTTTGTAACCATTTAAATGTCAATTCTTTGTCAACATCTGCTCTGTCAATTCTCTCTGGGTACTGTCCATGCAGCGGTTTCTCTTTCCATCTCTCTTTCATGTTGATCATAATCTTTTTCTTTACTGTTTCTTTTAGAAATTTCACTTTCTTTGTAATTGGCATGGCTTTTTCATTTTCAGTACTCTCCATTTGCAATCCTATTTCCTTTTCAAATTTATTAGCCTCCTTTTGGATCGAATATAACTTCTTGTCGCTTTCATGTTTGTATACTTGTTTCAACAGCTTATCTTTTGTTTCTTTCAAATACATTTCTAAACCGACAGTGCTTGTTTTGTAAGCACATTCCAATTGAATCAACCCTCTGCCTCCTTCCTTTCTTGGCAGATATATCCTTTCTACATCTGCTTTAGGATGATTCATTCTATGCACTGTCATTATCTTTCTCGTCTTGGCATCCATTTTTCTGATGTCTTTCATTTGCCAGTTAATTACATTGAAACTGTACGTTGCTACTGGAATTGCCAAAGTGTTAATGGCAGTGATTTTATTAGATGAATTCAGCTCACTTTTCAGGATCATCTTAATTCTTCGATAGTATTCTTTTCTGACCTTTTCTTTCATTGTTGCATGTTTGATACCATTGCCTTCCTCTATGCCTAAATATTTATATGTGCCTTCTTGATCGAGTTCTTGAATTATCGTTGTATCATCTAGCTTTACGCTTGAAGTATTTGTCAGTATTCCCCTTTTAAAGGATGCTTTGGCACATTTTTCCAGTCCAAATTGCATTTTAATGTCGTCACTGAATATCTTTACTATGTTCAAAAGTCCTTCTAACTGATTTTCATTCTTGGAGTATAGTTTCAGATCATCCATGTAGAACAGGTGATTTAATCGCCTCTTGTTATTTTCGTATCCAAATTCTGTGTGGTTTAATAGATTGCTGAGAGGTGCAAGAGATAAGCAGAATAGGAGGGGAGATAATGAGTCTCCTTGAAATATTCCATTTTTAATTTTAATAGGATTTGTAGTTATGCAACCAGAGGAGAAATTAAGTATCATTGTTGTTTGCCATGTATTCATGCTGTGTTTCATATATTTGATTAGATCTGGTGAAACTTTATAGATTTGCATTACTTTAATAATCCAACTATGAGGAACACTGTCAAAAGCTTTTCTGTAGTCTATCCAGGCAGTACTGAGATTCTTTCTCTTAGTTTTACAATCTTCAAGAATCATCCTGTTTATAAGAAGTTGGTCTTTGCAACCATACGAACCCCTTCTACATCCTTTCTGTTCAACTGGTAGTAAATTGTTTTCTTCTAAGTGGTTGTAAGTTCTCTCTCCGATAATCGATGTTAATATTTTGTATGTGGTTGGTAAGCATGTGATTGGTCTATAGTTTTTGGGATTTTTTGTTTCTTGTGTTTTAGGCAATAAGTATGTTATTCCTTGTGTTAACCATGTCGGGCTTTTTTCGGGCTCTCTTACTATTTCATTATAACACCTTGTTAGGTCTTCGTGTAGGGATTCGCAATTCTTCAACCAAAAATTGGCTATTTTGTCTTCGCCAGGGGATTTCCAGTTACTTGACTTTCGAAGAGCTGCTGTAACTTCATCCCTAGTTATCTCTTTCCATTGTTGTTCTGGTGAATTTTTATGCATTTCTTCTTGTGTTCTTATCCATTCAGCAACCTCATTATGATGTTTATCATCTTCTAAAATGGTTTTCCAAAACGTTTCAATCTCGTTTAAAGTTGGTGGTTTATCAACTTTCATTTGTTTTTTCCCTAGTTCTCGGTAAAATACTTTGGGATTAGATTTAAACATTCTATTTTGTCGATACTGTTTATTCCTTTTCTCGAATCTTCTTATTCTTTGAGCCTTTGCCTGTATCTTCTGCTTTAACTTTTCTTTCTCAGCAGCAATGTCTTCCTCTTTCTTAATAGTGTATCTTCTCATGATTTTTCTTCTTTTTTTCTCACTAATTTCATTATCTTTCGTTAACTCTCTGAGAATCGATAAATCGCCTCTCATTCTAGTAATTTCTTTTTCAATCCTCTCTTTCCACGCAGGTTTTTTTCTCTTTAACTTTCTTTGTTTTTTAAATCTGACACCTTTTTTTTCAGTTATAACTGTAGCAGTTGCGTACATCAGTTCATTTATTTCTGTTACATCTAATGGCTCGTGACGTTGTTTCTTTATTATTAACAGAGCATTATTTGATACCTCTATCAATTCTTTAGCTTTGCGGTCTTTGGTGATGTTTGGTAGCATAACTCTATTTCTTTTTTTTTCTTCCTAAAGCCAAAGCTATTTTGAAATGACCTATACTTTTTTTGCTTCATGAACTTTTGTATCATTTTTTCTGTTCTTCCTTTTGGACTACTTTAATATTCCTTTTTATTTTGTTTATTCAGTTTATCTTTCATAACTTTTAATGTACTAAATAAATAACATTGTCTTTGTAACATTCACTTTGATGCACAGATTATAATAAGACAGTTGATTTCATCAATTTTATGCATTTATTCAAATAATATTTTAAATAAATGTTCTCGTTTCAACAATTTTCTTAATGACTTCAAAAATTTTCATCATTAATTTTGTGATGAGATTTTGTTTCTTACCTTAAACTATCTGCGTACAAATACAATGTAGTTAATGCTGCTTTCTCTGTTTCCTTGAATGTGCTAATCAACTCTTCAGCTAGAACCACTTGACCTTTGACATTTAATTCATTATTTGCAAATGTCCTAGCTTCCATTATTCTTCTAATTGCAGTATTCCTTTTTCCAATGTAATTTATTTTTAATTGCTTTTCTGCCATGTTAAGTTCTGCTTGGTACAAACTTCCAATTAACGTAAAACGTGCAGTTCCATGAGCCAAATAGTTATCCAGATCCCTTTCAAAGACGAAACCTGGCTTATCGGCACTTATTATACAGTACATTGAAGGTTTAATGTCAGCCATACTAACCTGTAACCAAATGTTAATGAAAAAAATCTCTAAAACTAAGTCAATAAATAAACATGAATGCACCATACTAACTAAACGTGGTCTAAAACTTTTATGAAACCTTATTTATTACAAAGATGAGTTTGGATGCTGGTGCATTTTATTTGCAAATTCTATTGTTTAAAGTTTACAAAGTTGAGTAACTTGATTATTAACAACTGAACCTGGACTGTCTTTATCCAATTTATTATTGTCTGAAGTTCCCAATCAAGTACTAATTTATGTTATTCAAAATATTTTAATTCTTTACGCTTGTAAGGTGAATTGTGAATTTTTACCATTTGTTGTTAGAAAAAGAAAAGGGAATAGCATTTGACTCTTTTTTGAAATGCTTCAACATTAGCTTGTGAAGTCAAGCATTAAAACATTCTATGGAGTTGAACCAAACTTGAAGGAAAAAAATGCAATAAATTTGAAAAAGATTTCATGCGTTTACTACAGTAAGAGCTTTCTCACATTAAAAGGTATAACTGAAAATCAAAAATTTAGAAAGAGCTAATTTAAGAAATATTTTCATTAATAACTGAAAACATTATTTGAGGACATATGGACCAACTGTCAAAACAATAATTTTTGTAACAAATCTTTAAAAATATGTTTTGGCTATTGCAACTGTCACTTTATTCTACAGCAACTTTAACTAGAATTTTCAGGGGTTGTCTCTAATAGCTGAAAGTTTTAGATGCCTATTTTATTCTCTGTAATAATTGTGTGGAAGTGTTTATCTTGCTTTACCTCCTGTCTGATATAAATTGAATGTATGCAATGTATGAAAAGAAATTATTTTTAATTACTTTCCGTACCAATTGCTTGCTTATGTCATCATTACAAAAACAAATACAAATATTTAATCCAGTGAAAAAATCAACAAATTATTTCACTAAATCTTTTGCCAATTCAGAAATACAAGACAAAAAATTGTAGTGATCAAAAAAGAATTCTTTTAATCAGGCATGCTATCAGTTGGTATTCGATCAATTTCTTTCTCATAGAAAAAACAAAATATCCCAATGTTTCTCAGGCAAACATTTTTACTCTGCTACTTCGGAGGAACAATACTACTTGTTATAGATGTAAGAGCTTATCATGTCATGAGTCGTAAGCTTTTCTCGAGCTAACTAGATACGGCTATTTTATACTTTGGTAGTGCTAACGTGCGTGTAGATAGGGCTCGAGTTGTTTCGGGAAGTGGCGCCATACATGTGATGTGTTTTTTGCTTTAGTGCTGGAAGCCATATTACTGGAAGGGTTTAGGATATACTGTTGAAGTGATTGCTGCATTGCAGGAAATAGATTGTTTCTATTATTTTTCTTGTTGTTGTGGTGATTTCTTTGTCTATAATTATTTTATTTTCCCAGTCAACNAATTTCTTTCTCATAGAAAAAACAAAATATCCCAATGTTTCTCAGGCAAACATTTTTACTCTGCTACTTCGGAGGAACAATACTACTTGTTATAGATGTAAGAGCTTATCATGTCATGAGTCGTAAGCTTTTCTCGAGCTAACTAGATACGGCTATTTTATACTTTGGTAGTGCTAACGTGCGTGTAGATAGGGCTCGAGTTGTTTCGGGAAGTGGCGCCATACATGTGATGTGTTTTTTGCTTTAGTGCTGGAAGCCATATTACTGGAAGGGTTTAGGATATACTGTTGAAGTGATTGCTGCATTGCAGGAAATAGATTGTTTCTATTATTTTTCTTGTTGTTGTGGTGATTTCTTTGTCTATAATTATTTTATTTTCCCAGTCAAAGGTATGATCCTGTGTCCAGTAATGTTCGGCTATTTTATGATTCTTGGTGTTACCTTTCTGAACAGCTCTCTTGTGTTCTTTTTTTCTTTGACCCAAGGAACGCTTTGATTCACCTATGCAGGAGGCAGGACAGTCCTTACATTGTAGTTTGTAAACTACGTTGTTCCTCTTCTCAAGTGGGACAAGGGTCTTTTGGTTTTGAGAGGATCTTCCTTAAGGTGGATATAGTAAAGAAGGAGCATTGAATGTTGTGTTGTCGGAGGGTTCTCTTAGATTTTCACTTGTATTCTTCATGTACGGCAGACGTATACGTTTCAGGGATTCTTTATCTTCATGATTAGGTCCAGTGGTTCTCTGTAAGGCTCTCTGGATATCTTTAGTGTGGTATCCATTGGATAACAGAACTATTTGAAGGTGTCTTTCTTCTTTTCTGAGGTCATGTGAGTTAGAAATAATTCTTCTTGCTCTTCCAAACAGAGTGGTGATAACATTATTTAGAGCTGAGACTGGATGGTGTGATGCATTATTGAGGTACTGGTCAGTGTGGGTTGCATTTTTGTAGATGGTAACGGAAATGCTGCAATCTGCCTGCCTCTTTACTACATCCAGGAAGGGTATTTCTCTTTGTTTTTCTTTCTCCACGACGAATGTGATATTTGAGTGTAGGCTGTTGATATGTTCAAAGAAACCTTGAAGGTGAACGTTTTTGATGATTGCAAAGACATGATCGACGTACATTTACCAGAGAGTTGGCCCTTGGTCTGCTGTTGATAATGCTGTGGCTTCAAATATTTCAGCAATAACCGAGAATGAGGGAGCTCCCATGGGTACACTGTTGGTGTGTGTGTAGATGTCGTTGTTGAAGAGGAAGCATGTGTTGGTGAGAAGTGTTCGTAGTAGGTGCAGGATATCTGAAGGTTTCAGTTTGTTTCTTGATGGCAATGAATCATCATGTTGAAGAAGGTCCTCTACAATTCGTAAGGTGTCGTCAATGGGGATGCTTGTATATAATGACTTGGCATCAAAGAAGACCATAGGTTCATCTTCTTGAATTCTTTGGTGTGTAATGAAGGAGACAAAAGCAGTGTTGTTGTTACAGTGATCTGAATTCATCTTTGTGTAGGGACGCAGAAGGTCAGCTATGTAACGTGAAAGTGAAATAAGCGGACTTCCAGAGTAAGTAACGATTGGACGTATTGGAACATCAGGTTTATGTACTTTTGGATGTCCATAGAACCGTGGTAAAGCCGAGTCTTTGGGTTTTAATCTGTGGTAGAGGCAGTTATCAAATAGATGGTTCTTCTGTAACGTGATTAGTGCTTTGCTGAGTTTGGTCTTGACTGACTTCATTGGGCTGGGCTTAACCATGGTATATGGTCCATTTTTGAGATGCTCCTGGCACTTCTGGATGTATTCAGCTTTGTTGAGAATGACAGTTGCACGCCCTTGTCGGCCGTTCTATGGAGATCGAATTATCATTCTTTAGGGTTTTGATGGTACATCGTACCCTTTTCGTGATGTTGTCAATGGTTACTTTGAAAGATTGAAGGCTGAGGCTTGTCTTTGCTCCAATTGTGTCTGCTTCACTTTTGGGAAGGTCTTTTACTGCTCTTTCCACTATCGAGACAGTCTCTTTTGCAGGGATGACTTTGGGGGTAACAGAAAAGTTTAACCTTTCATAAGAAGGGATTTCTGTGTTGAAAACAGTGTTCGACTAGACAGGTTAACAATCCAATTAGACTTGTCTGTGGGTTTTGGTACTGCTGATAACTTTTATTTCAGGTTCTCAAACTTCTTTTGGTGTCTTTCCCTGGTAGAGTGTAATCTTTGTATGCGAGTGTTATCCACCGATGAGATTAATTCCTGGAAGTCATCAGTGCTTCCTTTCAAGCAGACTAAGTAGACTATTATCTTTCAAGCACACTATTATATTGCAGAAAAATAATAAATGTCAACTAGCATCATATAACTTGGTCTTTTAATAAACTGGACAGAGGTTGCATGCTACTTACATTTCTATCCCTTAAAAACTAAGATATTTTTTTAAGGATTACTAAAACTTTGAAAGAGGGACTTTATGTAGGTTTTGAATTTCGTTAAAAACTGTAAATAAATATTTTTTATCAAGAAGGAAAATATTTGCTAATCCATTTTTTATAACTCCGATTACTTGACAGCCTTAGACCAATAAAGAAAACAAAGTTTTTGAATGACCGGAAGTGACAATTATGTGAGGGTCCTAAAAGGGTGGAGTAACTTGAAGTACCTAGTTAAAAGGAAATCAAAAGTCAAATAACTCATCGACTCTTAATCCGCCGGCCCTAATTCCGACAGACTAGAAAATCGGATTAATACCACGTAGGACCGCATTTTACGCCTCCCAGTGATAAGGAAAACGAGAAAATTAAAAGACTACATATTTTTATAATATCTTTCTGTCTGTTGTTCTATTTCTTAATTTTTATCCATCCTGCCGAATCAATTACAATTATACTACTTTCTTTCTTGCTTTTTCCTTCTTCATCGTCTGATTCTACCCGAATCGGAAAGAGTTCTTGTCACAAATTGTCATCTACATTCAGGCGAGTTCTTCATTCCCTTCTTCTCCCTTCCTATCGTTCCTTATCTTTTCCTTCTTCTACTTCTTCTCCATTAAAGAAAGTTTTCTTCATTTTTTCAAATTGAGTTCGCACTAGCATTTCCATTTTTGAAAAGATGGCTTTGTTTTCATGCGCGAAGTGCATCATGATTGGTACCTCTAATCCGCCTTTGTGAATAGGCGAAATCGTTGGCGTGGTATCCGAAACTGTTACTGTCACTGCACCTCCTTCTTGTATGAAATAAAAAATGAACCTCAACATTTCTCTAGGAACATGCCCAACAGTCACAGGTCTTATTCGGCCGACTCTCTTTATGGTAATTCGACAACAATAAGGGTCGATGTCAATAGAAATATGGTTAACGTCTTTTAACACAACAACAGCCTGGTGTAATCTTATGTTGCTGCAGGTAGTGTTCCGGTAAACATGGTAAACTCGACTTCCAATCTTTTCAGAGAACGAATACATTGTACCAAAGAGTCGAAATAACAAGACACACTGTTGCGTCAACATGGTTGGTGATTTTTTTCCAGTACAATTGATTCACGGGGATGTTACCAAAGGACGCCACCCAAAGGTCAATTTTCCCCAGTTATTTCATATAACCCATTCTCCAAATCATTGGTCAATTGAAGTAATCGTACTATAGTACCTGAGGAAGATCATATTCCCCTATATCAAGAGCAAACGTAAGGAACTAAATTTTCCTGAGAATGCGAACGGTATGCTGATATTTGACGTTTTTAAAGAACAGACAACTGGTGCTGTCAATGATTTGCTAAAGCTGAATAACTTCATCGCGATACATGTGCCGGACAACCACACAAACTTATTCCAGCTTTTGGACATTTCGGTGAACACGAGTGCGAAATGCTTCATTGCTGACAAATACCAAGATTGGTATGCAGAGAAAGTTCTTCAACAGCTGAATAGAGGAGTTGCCGCTCACGATGTTAAAGTGGACGCGAAGCTGATTGTCATGAAACGTTTGCATGCCAAGTGGATTATTCAGATCCAAATTTCAAATCCAAAAATATTGTTTTCTCGGGCTTTAGAAAGGCCCATATAACTGAAGCCTTTAACGAAGCAGAACAGTTACTGAACTATACGAAAACCCTTTTGCTTAAGTCGATATGTTGACAACCTAAAGCTCATGTCTGAAAAGGAATAACGTTAATATGAAACTGTTTTATTATTTTTTAACCTTTTTTGTTGATATTAGAAGAAGAAAACTTATAAGACGCAATCTATTACTTTCAGTCCGTTTGTATTATGTCATGCAACTAAACAAAATTCTTTATTTCCCCTATGTATGAGATTTTCTGTAAAAAGAAAATTTGGAAAAATAACGCCACTTTTTGCTAATTTTTTTTGACCTATAATCGGCCGGCCCTTAATCCGCTACCTCCCCAACAAAAAACGTCATTTAGGACCGGTGGATTAAGGGCTGATAAGCTAATCGGATATTACACTATGTGCAGTAGTAAATAAGTTGGACTCTAATGTACCATTTTGTATTGCACTACTTTGCAGCGTATTTTATTTAACAGCATATTGCATAACATTGGTATCCATACAATTCAAAAAAGAAAGAACCATTTACCTTATCAATCTCAACAAGACTGCTTGGTACCAATTTTGAAAGTTCTATAGTATTCCAGTCAAAATTTTCAGGCACAAAAGGCTGAACTGCCAGGGAAGTTTCTAGCATGGACTCCATTGTCTTAGTATTAAAGCTAGCTCCGCAGTCTTTTATTCCTTTTGCAACATCTATACTCTGTGCAAAGAGACATAGAAAGTTCATTTTATCATATCTAATCACTGTTAAATGTATATATTCTTGCTACATTTCTATCATGGAAACATCTTTAATTCTTTAAAGGCAATATTGTTTTAAATGTGTTCTACATGGAAATTATGTTTAAAACTTAAGCAAATCTAGAAGATTCTGATCAGACTATTACTTTGATCAGTTATTATTATCAAGTATTCCAAAGGTTTAAAATAATTTTTTCAGAGATGTTGTGAACATATTTAACTATAAAATTTCTTAATAGAAACGTTAACTTAACAAAGTATATCGAAGAAAGTATGACTATTCCCTAAGCCTTTTCAATTTCTCCAGTCACTGCTGACGCTATCAACTTATACCGATTGAGGATAGCAATAAATAAATGTTCGACGATGAGACGAATTTAGGTGCCATTTTTCATGTAATTTGATAATTTAAGAGAAACTTTGTTTGACAGGCTTCTCTGTATTGTTGTTTAAAACTAACATTTCACAAACAGATAGCAGCGTTTTTACTTGAACTGAAAAAGACTATCCTGGTACCGATAGTATTACCTTAGTGAGTGTAAAATATTATCAAAAGATCTGTTGGCTCAGTCGCAGATTTTTGGATCACTCCAAATACAAATTTCATTGGACAGTAATGTATTCTGAATTCTCAATCAGGATTATGGGCTTTTCATCCTTACAGTTTACACGTGATTTGATGTAAGCTACTTCAGTAATATTTGAAGCAGGCTGTGAAACTTAATATGCAAATTACTTTCACATTATCTATAATTTTTCTTTATTTCATTTCTTTATTTTTAATGTATGCATGGCATTCTCAAACAAAGAAAACTGAGCAAAAAAGCAACTACAATGAAAGCTAGAAATTGTAGAGCAATCCAATCTGATAGGAAAGTCTAAAAGGTATATTATCAGATTGCCAAAATTTTGTACTATAAGCAATATATATATTGTTTTTTGTTTGTTTAGGTCGAGCTAGCTCGGCATTCGTTGACACGAGCTCTCCATTGTACCCTCTCGTCCATCGCATTATGTAGTTCGTCTAATGTGCAGCCTGTATCTTCCATCAGTTGGTCAATGTAGGTTTTCTTAGGTCTACCAACTGGTTTGTGTCCATGCATTGGATTCCAGAGCAGGACATCTGCTATAAGCTCTTCTTTCGATCGCCAGCAATGTCCAGCGAAGCGTAATCTCTGTTGTTTGATGGTTTTGCTTATTTTTGGTACGTTGCCATACAACTCATTATTTGTGATACGGTCTTTCCAGGAAACATTTAGGGCCGCTCGTAACATTCGTGTGTATGCTCCATCAATCTTTTTCTCGAGCTTTGAGGTTAGTGTCCATGAGACAGATCCGTAAACAAGTACAGACTCAACCGTTGCTCTGAAAAAGTGTCTTTTCAGGTTATCGGAGAGATTTGATTTCCAGATCTTTTCAAGTTGGTTTAGAGCACCCCAGGCTTTGCCTAATCGGATATCAATATCTCGCTCTGTAGAGGTAATATGGCTACCCAAGTATTTGAAGTCTTGGACTTGCTTGATGTTATTACCATTGGTGCTCTTCATGCCTACAGATGAGTCTTGATTCAAACAGATGTTTTCTGTTTTATCTGCGTTGAGGTGGAGACCGATTTCTTTTGCTGCATTTTCGATACTGTGAAGTAGAGTGTTTGCATCTTTAAGTGTATCGGCGAGAACTGCTAAATCGTCTGCATAGTCCGCGTCTGTAATTTTAACTGGTGGATATCGCCTACTTCTCTGCTTTATATATATATATATATATATATATATAATTTATATAAGATTGTAATATTTATATAATATTTATATAAGATTGCAATATTTAAATAATATTTACATAAGATTGCAATATTTATATAATATTTACATAAGATTGCAATATTTATATAAAATTTATATAAAGATTTATAGCTGTTATTTTTAAATATCTTTATTTATATTATGATGATGATGCAGATGTGAACAATGATATTTCTGTCTGCCTATTTTTTTTGCGAATTTTTATGACGATAGTTAAAATACCCCTTCTAACACTTTAACCTTTTTTTTTAACCTTTAACACTATGAAGGAACAATCACCACGTAGTGGCACATGATAAAATTTAAATGTAAAAAACTACAATTGTTTTGATGGTTGCGATCTTAAAAGAAAATTCGGGTTCTGTAATATGTCTGAGAAGCCTTTTAGAAAAAAGATTAGCCTGATTTCAGGGAGGCTAGTTTTCTAGTTTGACGTGGGTAAGGTCAAAGTAGGTAGCAGCAGAATTTTGAATTGTTTTGTTGACTTTTCTTTACACTCTAAAATGTTAACGTTTTGGGTATCAAAATAAACAGCAATGCAATCTATTCATCACAATGTTTAAAGCTAAAATGCTACATAATAGCATTAATTTGTAAAACATAAATAAGCTAAAAATCGAGTAAGGACAATAATGAGGATGAAAACTATTGACTATATTTCATTAAAATTCGAGTGATACACAGAACCTATTCTTTAAATATTCATGCGGTAAAAATTTAAATTCAACATTTTGCAGTTCTAGATGAAATCCAATTTCTCTTTCACTGTAAAATACTGAAAACGTATGTATCCCATTTTCATCACCTCAGAATATTTAGTAAAATATATTTCTTAAAGATGGCCTATTAGTAAAGGTAAGAACTTTTATTTTTCATTGCTTGTAGCTTATTGATTAAATAACACATTAACTGGTATTATATATATATAAATATATATATATATATATATATATATACCTATTTAAATTTATAAATTATATTTTTTATATACATAAGGTGAAACACAAAAAAAAAGAAGTGTGATTGCAACTAATAGTTTCACGATATTTCAATCATCAGGCATATCGTGGAACTATTAGTTGCAATCATAGTTCTTATTATTCTTGTTTTACCTTATATATTTTGCTCTGCTATATGCATTCAGCACTTTTTGATACGAACTCACAAAATTTCACAAATACATTATATATATATATATATATATAGTTATTGAACTTCTTGATCTTTTTATCCATGTGTTTTTCAAAATGCTTTATAAATTCTTACCTTTTTTACTAATTCACCAAGTGCTGATGGATCCATTGGTTTCAACAGGAATATTCCTTCCAAAATACTAAAAAACATATTAGTTCTTGCTCTAGATATAGCTTTGCCTAGCGATTCTTTTAACGTGATCATTAATGTTTCCATCTTGTACTCCAGATCCTTAATGTTCTGAAAAATAAAATTAGACGAGTTTTAAGAATAAATAATATGTTGAATTGTCAAACTCAATATTCTGTTTTTGGTCTTTTGTTCTTATCAATTTTCTGTTAAGCAAAAATCTCAGAAATTACACGTCATTAAAGTTAGTTTTACAACTTGTAATAAAAATATTTATTTAATAGAAGGATTTCATCTAATTTAAATAGCAATAACGTATTAAAATAGTATATATTTCAGTCTCAACAATATATATTAAATAAAATAAATTTAAATATAATACATCTAATTATTGAAATATTAAAATAAATTTTTCACCCAAAATTCGACGATTGGTATAACCAAACACCACCCAAAATAAAAAAAAATCCTAAAGTTAGCATCTACCTGACCGTTCTAATCCCATAATTAGCGAAAGTGGAGGTGGTTTCTCAAAGTAAAATTAGCGTTGCAAAGCTACATGGGGGCAGCATGGACACTACCATAATTCTATAAGCAGTACTTTGGGGAATGGATTGGGTGGGTGGGGTAAAAGCCAATGATTAAAAATAATATCACTTTTAAACTTTTGGTAGCTTGTAACTGAAAACTCAATTTTTAAAATTGCAGTCAGTATTATCTATATCAGTATGCTGTTATTATGGAAAAGAACGCTGGCAGTAACATATTGTAGTGCCTAACTAAAGTAGACCAGACTTGCATGCTGTGTGTTCTTCTCGAGTTCTGAGACACAATAGTGGTACGAAAGTTCAATATTAAAGAAGAAAAGTAATGGAATTTTTCTAAGGAGATAAGTAGATCACTGCAAGTAAAAACCCTAATCTTAACGATAGTATAAATCCA
The DNA here is from genome assembly GCA_003991215.1 of Morbakka virulenta. Classification (NCBI taxonomy): domain Eukaryota; kingdom Metazoa; phylum Cnidaria; class Cubozoa; order Carybdeida; family Carukiidae; genus Morbakka; species Morbakka virulenta. The sequence goes on along the minus strand of RDPX01000058.1, from coordinate 417,259 downwards.
TATATAGGAATTTGAAAAGAAAGAATACAAGAAAGTGAGGTTAGCCCAAACTTTATAAAACGTTACTTTTTATAACGGACACACAATTTACTTGCTGCTCTTTATTATATTGTATAAGTATAGTGAATCAGATAATAAAGTATAATTATAACATCTGAAAATCATCCTACCATTGTTTAGTTATCCTGAGTCACACGAGACATTTTGACTTGGCTATCTGCTTCGGCATGACAAACCACAAGGTAAGAACTTCTCAGATTTTATGTAACGAATATTATTTTTGCCAGGATTTAATAATGAGAAAACTTCATAACAGTAGTTTTGAAATCAACTAATGTAGTTAAAATCAAGAGATTTTACCTCTGGCTGTTAATAATAATCAAAGTAAACATTAAAAAACAATACGAATTATTGGCTTTGTTATTAAATTCTCAATGATAAAATACATGTTCTTACATTTATGATTTGAGTCCGAAGAAAATTTTGAATTTCAAACGATTTTTTAACTTCCTCCTTGATACCTTGGTTGTTTGCCACGACAGCATCCGTTAGAGCTTGGTAGTTTGTCCTGCTATTTTCGGCTTGAGACCCTCTGTAAAGATGCTTATCGATTCTTTCGTTTTCACTTCGTGCAAGATCTAGTACGTAATTTACCACTTCTTTGATATTTCCTAAATCTTCGGCAAGCGCATTGCCTTCTCTAAAGCCATAATAATTTATGTTTGCGATCATGGAGTTCATTCTTAATTCACTATCTAAAAGAAAACAAAAGTAATTAATAGTAATGAGAGATAGACAATTGTTGATGCACCAATAGGCACCGACTGTAAGGACTAAAAGCTCGACTCTTATTCAGAAATGCTCTGCACTTGATTTCTGATGATTAAAGCATAATTTAATAGGATTAAAGCCTTTTTTACGGAAAAAATTCCCCTCTTGTAATGTTTTTCACCCACTCACTTATTTATACCTAAAGCTTACCTCAAACACTTGACCATACCTTTGGCAATGTAAATAACATAGGAAATAAAGTAAAACCCAGAATATAAATGATACTCATAAACATAAATTTTTAATTCAAAATCATTACCACCTGCAAGATCAGGGAAACCTAAACAAGGTTTCAATTGTTTGATTAACTTGCTTGCAGTGGAAATATTTAATTTTGATAATGTAAACCGTAGAGAATTGATTAAACATATTACACCAATTTTCAAAACTGCTTTTAAATTTTTTCGCTTTGCACAAACAATTACAAACCTCAATAATCAAGGTAGATTGCATTGGCTTGCCTGGTTAACAAAATTAAAAATATAACTAACAGAATTAAGAAAACGACAATAATTCAGGGTTTGTTTACGGCTGATTTCTACGAAAAAATATGTAGTATGTGGTGCGAATGATTATATTAAAAAGTTTGTTTGAAAAAAAGCGTTGCTCTTTGTTGTCGATGTTCAAAGCATTGCACATTTAACTGAAAGTAATACAAGATTGACCGAATATACCTAAAGAGCTAATGGAATGAAGCTAACTTTCCAAAAGCTGGAATGCAAACCACGAATCAAAGAATAATATTTTTCATATTTGCGAGAAGCATTTTTATCCAGACTTGCTTCATACCCCACCGTCAATTCAAGTATGTATAACTGTTTTTGTGGAGTAACTAACAGTAGATCAGGTCAAAAGGCATTTCCAGTTATAAATGCATAGCGTTAAAAACCCATAAAAATCAGCATATATTGTACAGGCTTCAAGAGATTTGAGAGAACCTGCTAAAAACTGTAATGCTGAGTTGTGTCGCCAAGTATATCGATCTTCCTGAAGGTACGTTTTGCAGCCGGCGACAACATGAAGAAGGGTTTCTGGTTCAAAGCAGGAAGAGCAAGAAGAAGATAGATTAAGATTCCATTTGGATAGATTTTTACAAGTTGTCAGTTGTTCTTCAAATAACAAATGTTAAAGCTGTAGATATTTTTGGGTAGTCTTTTTTGAACTTGGTACCTTGAGCACTAAGATAACATTTTTAAAGCTTCCTTGTGTTATGTCTGCACAGCTTTCGAAACTTCTTTTATGTTTTTATAAATTTTATGTTGTATATTGGTACTTTTGCTTGTATTTTTTACAATGTTCGGATATTATGATTTGTAAGGACTTAAGAGAGATATGGGTGACAGTTTGGCACTATACACGTTTTGTGGTAGGTAGCTGCAAGTTGAGTTCAAATTGATTTTTGGAACGAACAATAGAGCTAAGAGTGGCACTTTTTGGCAGATCAAGCAACTGGCGTATGTATTTAGATGCCAGGCTGTCGATATTTTCTGCTACCCAATTTTTAGAAACATTTGAAACAGTAAGGTGCCAGGAAACCTCTAGGAGGGTAACTTCACTATAGAGGCGCAGTATGTGTTTGGGATGGATAGGTAATGAATCAATTTGTTTAAGAAGATCTAGTAAAAAAGACGGAAGCTTGGTTTTGTGAGATCGATCGGTCATTTCAAAGTCATAGTAACGTCCGAGATACTTAAAGACATCTCCCATGACTACACGAGGTACAGTTTTATTATTAATAAAAAGCTTGGGTTGAAATCAAGACCTTGGTGTGAATTTTTTGAAGTCGAATGTGGCACATTTATCAATCGGTATTATAACGTTGGCCCATTGACACGATCGAGTAAAATATTTTATAAGAAGCTGGTTCTCTGTTTCCCCAGTTGAAATGACCGCAGCGTCATCTGCGAACTGAGACCAGTGCACACGATTAAACATGCGGTCGTTCTTATCGTGATTAATAATAATAATAATTATAATAATAATATAAATAATAATGAAAATAATGATAATAATGTGTCGTCTTGGGTGTGACGATAAACTGCATACGGTTTTAGAGTTTTGACGTGGGTGAATGAGGTTACCCTATGCCACAACTACCTCCAGGTCTTCACTGGGAAAGGTGTAGCAACTCTTAACCCACTCCTGGAACTTGAAATAGCTCTTTAACATCAGGAGGAGTTTAATCTTTTTTCAAGGACATTATCTGCAGGCCCTAGAAATACCAGGATTTTTTCTGACGCGGGATAGTTTTACCTAAGAAAAATAATGTAACTCTCTTTAGCCATGGTGAAGGCAACATGGTAGTGGTGGTATCGCGATAAAAATACGAAGGAAGAAGATTTATGTTGGGTCAGGATATTTTGTCTCTGTGGGTGATGTACGGTACAGAATTTTCCATCTTTTCTTTTTCTTTGAGTATGGTTTATCACTTAAGTTCTGAGATCTACTCACCCTCTCTTTCTGTGGCCAGGGTGGAGTCATCAGCCTTGGTTATCAGCCATCCTAGGAGGAGGAAAATTCCGAAGAACAAACCAATTGCAGTTGCAAATATCAGGTTGACGTTCGACGAGATGTATCTTAGTCTCATTGTTTGGATTGGGCATTTAGCATTGGTTGGCAACTTCCCCATAGATGGTGTCTCAATAAAAATACTGGTGGTTGTGTCACATTATCACCACTACCCTTTTTTGGGTGAATTACATAAAAATAATATTAAAAATAACGGCGTGAATGGCACCGCAACAAATCCTGAAGGTACCTCGCCCGGCTGGTGTCCCCTAGTTTGACAATGTTGGCCGGAACGTCATCCCATGACTGTCAGAACCAAGTGGTCAAATGACGTAAATAAGATTGTTATGGAATTCTTCCTCAGAAGCAAGCCTTTTGATGAGAATGAAAAACCAATAACAGGTTACAGGCAATAAATGATGCATGAATCGAGATAACGGGGAATCTTTGATGTCAATGAGGAACTCTTATGTGATCTAGCAAGAGCCATTAGATAAACGAGTTGGCTCTCTAATTTGGAATTGAAGAATAATCGAAGAAAAATAATCTTGATAGTGAAGAAGTAAATGTGAATACAGAAGAGGTTGAGGATAGACAAAAGGAAAATAACAAAGTGATAGGTGGGGAAGAAAGTGACCATACTTTTCATAAACTAAACGAGAATTTTGGCGGTGTGATTCCTTACATTGAAACATTAGATGAAGAAAGGCAGCTAGTTATTTCTCAATTAAATGTTATCGTCATTGAAGGCAGGAATACTGATGGAATTAGCTTTAACAATGTTAACATGAGAAGCCTAAATGTGTATTCTCCCTTACCCCAACAAATCCGGAAGTTACATAGTGTATGTACCAGCGTTGTCCCAATCGTCGTGGGAAGCTTAGGAGTGGTGACGAAGCGGTTGGAACGCAGCTTGAAAGAGTTGGGCAACCCTGATATCTTGAGTGGACTCCAAACATCTACCATCATTGGAATCACCAACATATTGAGGAAGGTGCTTAACCTCTAAAGCTACTGGTCGGTAGCCGGGGTTAAGTTTTCTCGTCTGGCAGGTGAATACCATCTCCCTGAGCGGGCTGTCATGCTGGACATGAACTTTGTTATTATTATTATTATTATTATTATTATTATTATTATTATTATTA
>RDPX01000058.1:357691-410680 GCA_003991215.1 Morbakka virulenta | reverse complement strand
GCAGGTGAATACCATCTCCCTGAGCGGGCTGTCATGCTGGACATGAACTTTGTTATTATTATTATTATTATTATTATTATTATTATTATTATTATTATTATTGGATAAAAATTCTTCTCGCAAATACGAAAAATATCGTTCTTTAATTCGTGATTTACAATCCAGCTTTTCGAAAGTTAGTTTCGTAAATCTCTCCATGAGCTCTTTAGGTATATTCGGTAAATCTTGTATTACTTTCAGTAAAATGTGCAACGCTTTGAACATCGAGAACAAACACGAGCGCTTTCTTTCAACCAAACTTTCCAACATAATCATTCGCACCACATACTACATATTCTGTCGTAGAAATAAACCATGGACCAGCCCTGAACTATTGTCGCTTTATTGATTTTGTTAGTAAAATATTTAATTTTGATTTTGTTAAATAGGCAAGCCAATGCAAACTACCTGATTAGTGAGGTTTGTAATTGTATATGTTCAGATGAAAAAATAAAAAGTTTCCATTATTATTATGTTGGTTTTACTTTTCTCTGTGATTGTATACAATCCCACTCCGGGCCTCTCCCAGAGACCTGAGGAAACGGAAAGGCTGGCTTCAGACAACAAATAATTATATATCAGATAACATAATTTTATAGTAAAATAGTAAAAAGGTAGTTTTATAATAATAATGGTTTTCGTAGTATATGTGCTGTCCCATTAAGCACTATTTTTTGTATTTCGGCGAGCGAGTTTGTTCCAGGTAGCTTTGCAATATGTTTTTCTACGTTTTTGTTTATGGCACCTAAAGCGCCTTTTGCTACCGGTACAATAGCGGTTTTCATTTTCCACATTTTTTCAACTTTAAGTTGCAAGTCTTTATACTTTGCGAGTTTTGTTCTTTAATCGAAACGTTCTTATCAGTTGGTATAGTCATATCTATTAGCAAACACGTCTTCTTATTGTGATCTTTAATGTTGATATCGGGACGGTTGGCCTTAAAGGTCCTGTCAGTATGGATCCCAAAGTCCCATAAAATTGTACTTTTTTCATTTTCTGTGACAGCTTCAAGTTTATGTTCGCACCAATTAGCTCCGTATGGGAGACCAAAGTGTTGAAAAGCCTTTCAGTGGATATATTGTCCAACTCGATCATGCCTAAGCTTGTATTCAATTGGTGTCAAGATCGGACAGCAAGAAACTATATGATCTATTGTTTCTCTGGAAGAGTGGCAAAACCGACAATTACGATTTGCACCGTTATGAAGGATTTCTGCTTGGAAATTCTTTGTAGGAAGACTTTGATCTTGCAGAGCCAGTAAAAATCCCTTCGTTTCAGCTTTTATCCCGGCGCTACGTAACCACTGATGGGTGAGTTTCGTATCTACATCAGTATCATCGATTCGCTTTGGTTATTGGCCATGAAGGGGTTTGTTTTTCCAATTTAGATCAATTTTTCTTATCCCTTCATTTTTTGCCGTTTGCTTTACTATTTTAGCTTGCTTGGTGGAAGGCATACTCTCCTCGCATACAACTTGGTCAACCTTAAGTTCTGCCATGAACTTTCTACCTTCGTTAGTGATAGAATGGGCTCTTTTCGTCTGTTCATGAGCAAGTACCAATTTTAACATCCAATCCGAGGTTGATTTAAGATATTCACATAGTCCTATTGTCGTAGTTTTGTAGCTCAGTTCCAATTGCATCACTCCTCTTCCTCCATCTTTCCTGGGGATATACAGCCTATCCACTTAAGCTTTCGGGTATGCATTCAGTACATTGTCATAAACTTTCTTATTTTCGTATCCATCTTCCGGATCTCGCTTAAAGACCAATTGATTACATTAAAGCTATATGTAATGACGGGAATTGCCAGTTTATTTATTGCTTCTATCTTATTGTTAGAATTAAGCTCCGTTTTAAAAATACATCTAACCCTTCTGTAGAACTCTTTTTTAACTTTCTCTCTGATACTGTTGTGTTGGATTCCGTCACTTTCATTAATACTCAAGTATTTATATATTTCTCCAGGTTCAAGTTCTTTAATGGTTTCATGATCGTTTAATTCTATGTCACTTGACTATACTCTTTTTCTTTTCTTAAAGGTTGCTTTAGCATATTTATCCAATCCGAATGACATATCGATTTCATTACTGTTTGCAGCAGTCCTTCAAGTTCACTGTCATTCTTTGCAAACAACTTTAGATTTTCCATATAAAATAAATGATCTAAAACTTTACTATTAACTTTGTATCCATAGCCTGTTGCATTAAGCAGTTTTGAGAGAGGGGGAAAGGACGATACAGAAGAGAAGGGGACACAAAGAGTCTCCTTGGAAGATACCACAGTTTATGTTAATGCGATGGGACTTAAGAATTCCATTTTCATGGATTAAGGAGAAAGCTGTTTTCCACATCCTCGTGCTACATCGTATAAAATTGACAATTACTGGAGAGACTTTGTACAGTTTAAGTGATTTCAAAATCCAGCTATGTGGAACGCTGTCAAAAGCCTCCCTGTAATCAATCCATGCTACACTTAGGTTTTTGTGCTTCGATCTGCAGTTTTCCAAAACCATCTTGTCGGTGAGTAGCTGATCTATACACCCATAGGACCCACGTTTACAGCCTTTTTTCTCTTCGGGTAATAAGTTATTAGCTTCAAGAAATGAATAAGTTCGATCCGTAAGAATTGAGGTAAGTAATTTGTATGTAGTACTTAAACAGGTAATTGGTCTGTAGTTTTTTGGGTTTTTTGTTTCGTTGGTTTTCGGTAATAGATATAAAGTGCCTTCAGAAAGCCACTGCGGACATTTTCCGGGGTTGCTGAGGAATTGTGAAAGTTGTTGGGCCATAATTTCATAACAAGAGTCAAGACAATTCAACCAGAAATTTTGGACTTTATCAACACCTGCAGATTTCCATTTCTATGTTTTACTCAGGACACTCTTGACATCGTCAATTGTAATATTGTTCCATTCCTGTACAGGAATGTTTGCATCTGATGATTCAATTCCTTTAATCCATTCAGCTTCTTCATTATGAGGTTGTTTCTTACTCCAGATTTTCTTCCAAAACTGTTTCACTTCTTCAATCTCCGGTGCTTCAATGATTTTAATTCCTTCTTTACCTACTTCTCTTGTCTACTTCACTCTTTTCTCATATCTTTGCATCCTTTTCACTTTTGCCTGCAACTTCTGCTTCACAGTCTCCTTGACTTCACTTGTATTATCTCTATTTAACTTATATTTCCTTTTGAGTTTGCGACATATTCTACTTTTAACATTTTTTCCTCTATAAACTTCCGATAAGACAGAAAGTTCCCCTTGCATGCCTTCTATTTCGTTTTCCAATTTAACTCTCCATTTAGGTTTTTTTCTTCGATATTGTCTACTTTTCTTTATCTTTATTCCACATTCAGAGGTAATAGTTTTCACAGTTGCATATATTAATTGGTTTAAATCAGTTTGGTCTAAGTCGTGGTCTTGCAGTTCTAAAATCATCTTTAGTGTCTCATTACCCATTCTAATGTTCTTATTGTTATTTTGCTGTTTTGAATTTCTGGAAGGGATTTCCTATCACTCATTTCAGTAAACTTAACTTTAGCATATTCTTTGAGTATGTTAGAACGTATCATTTCAATATGACTCAGTTCCAACTCAGTAAATGGTAAACTCATACCTGCCTCAATAATATCATTTGTCGGTAGTTCAGTCTCAATCACTTTACTTCCTTTACTTTACTTCCCCAACATCTCCATTCACATTTTCTGGTACCTCAACGTAATCTTCAATTAAATTATCTGCACTATTTAATGAGTTCTCTAAATTTTCAGCACGGACAGTTTCTTTAATCAGGTTTAATTCTATATCAGTGAGTCTTTTATTTTTTTATGATGTCACGACAGCCATTTGCTAGACTAATTTCATCAAAATAAGGTATAATATTTTCATTACGCGCTATCCATATTTTTAAAGTTCTTAATGTGCAGCTGACTTCAGATGGGTTTTCTAATGCCAGTTGATACGTTTTTCTTTTTTCTTTACGTTTGTTCTCGATGTTGTCTCAGTTGGGTTCTGGTTAGGAATATCCTGGTTTAAATTTCCAGACAGAGTTGCGTTAGATGAATTAGTTTCAGTCACCAATTTTTCGAACCCAGCAGGCTGATTCCTCCCTGAGGGACGCGCTCCTTGGTTAACCGCGCGACGAGCGATGCGGGACGTATTTCTTCTAGTATTCATTTATGATTTCATTAAAGTTGCATTTTACTCTTTCTTCCAAGCAGCTGAGTATACCACGCCTGGCGCCACCTGGAATTTCCAGCTCTCGCGGCTAGGGTTTTTAGTCAAAGTTTTCCTTCTCCTAGGTGGAATACCAACCAAGGCTAATGAGCTCCACCTACCCAGGGCTAACAGGTACTACACCTTTCCCAAGGGTGACCTGAAGGTAGTTGTGGCAAAGGGTAACCTCATTCGCCCACATCGAAACTCCACAACCTGATGAAATTTAACGTCATACCCAGGACGTTTATTCTTATTCTTATTCTTATTATTATTATTATCGAGTGGTTACACACCATCTAGTGATGGATGGGTGAAAAACCCACATTCAGCGCCCAACAACAAGCCNAGCCCTTCTGTTCATCAGGCAATAGTTCTTGGATTTGCAAATACTCGTACATGTCGTCAGCTATGATCCCTGTCAACAGTTTCCACATCAGTGGCAGACATGTTATGGGTCGATAGTTGTCGACAGCATTTCCTTTATTGGGGTCCTTTTGGCAAAGAACTGTCCTACCGTGAGTTAACCAATGGGGTAGCTCTTTAGTCCCCGATAGAATATCATTCAATTGTTCAGAAATTCTTTCATGAAGGTTAGTTAAGTTCTTAATCCAGTATCCCTGCACACCATCTCTTCCTGGAGCTTTCCAGTTTGGCATTTTCTTGGTTTGTTTCTTTACCTTCTCTACATTTAAAGTTACCCTTTCTTGATCATACTCTCTATTCATTTCACCCTTCAACTCAGACAGCCATTCAGCGTCCTTGTTATGTTCTTTTTCTACAGTCCAAATCTCTCCCCAAAACTTTCTACTCTCTTCAGCATCCGGGATGTCGTTTGATCTGACTTCCCCACCACAACAATGACCAGAAAAAAGTGTACTAAGAATTATTATTATTATTATTATTATTATTATTATTATTATTATTATTATTAATATTATTATTATTATAAATGCTTCTTGTAACTAAGTTATTTACTATTAATATTTCGGAGTCAATCGATGACACTAGGGATATTTTAGAAATAATAATGGATAGAGTCTTTCTGATGATATGGGCACTTATTTACTGGCATATCCCATAGCAAAGTGATGTTGTCATTTTCAGTTACCCTCTCAGGTTGATGTTCGTACCATTTTTCTGCCACTGGGAGGTGGTAGTGCTTTTAGATTTTCCAATAAATGTATACAGCTACTCTGTTGTGTCTGTAATCTATTCTCTTCTCACAAGTGATGGACAACCTGAGACTATGTGATCAATAGTCTCATCACGCTGGTTGAAAAGTCAGCACTTTGAGTCTGTTCCATCTTTCATGATTCGGTTTTGGTAGTATCCTGTGGCCAGAATCTGGTCTTGTGCAGCGATTAATATTCCTTCGGACTTGATCTGCAATCCTGCACTATGCAGCCATGGATGTTTTTTTTTCTTGTTCAACATCAAGTTTTTTGAATCTGTTAGCGTATTATCCATGCATTGTCTTTTCTTCCCATTTCGCTGTCACTTTCTTTGGAGCACATGTTTTTTTTTCTTATTTTGTTGTCTTTGAAAATTCTGTGCCTTGTTCTTGATCTTCTTTCATTAATGTCGGTACATCTGATTCCAATCTGAACGTGTTGGCTTATTTTGGCACTGATTAGAGCTTCTTGTTCCTCTTATGCTAACATACAACTTTCAGCAATTTAACTTCAGCTTAAGGTACGTGTTAAGTCCTGTTCTGGTAGTCTTGTAGGATATTTCGAATTGGATGAGTTTTCTTCTACCGATCTTTTGTAGTACGTATATTCTTACTACATCAGCTTTGTGATGGTACCTTCTTTCTATGGTAAGCAGTTTTCTGTTTTTCGTAATAATTTCTTCTATCTCTTTAAGCTGCCAGTTACTGATGTTAAAGCTTTAAGTTACCACAGAGACAGCTAAAGTGTTGATTGCATGGATCTTATTGGTCGCATTCAGTTTGCTTTTTGTGAAAAGTCTGATTCTTCTGACTATTTCTTTCATTTTTGAATGTTGGATTCCATCTCATTCTTCGACACTAAGGTATTTGTAGGTATTTTCATTATCAAATTAGTTAATGCTGGTTTGACACCAAGCTGCACATTTATATATATATACATGACTTTAAGAATCCATGTGTGAGGCACGCTATCAAGTCCTTTTCTGTAATCGATTCACGCTGTAATGAGATTCGTTCTTCTCTTTTTCCAATCTCTTAAAGTAAGTTTGTTGATTTGGGGTTGTCCTTTTAATTCACACCTTCCTTGTCTAGAATTCTTCTGTTCTAGTGATAGTACTTTAAATGCTTCAAGGAAAGTATACGTTCTCTCTGTGGTGCTGCTAGTTAGTTAGTGAGTTTGTACATGGTAGGGAGACAAGTAATAGGTCTGCAATTTTTTTATTCTTAGCATATTTAGTCTTTCAAAGGGGATAGGTAAGGCCTTCTGTCAACCAATTTATGCTTTACTATATCAGTAAACACTTTGTGAAGAACATCAAGGTGTTTTAGCTAGAAATTGGGAAATATCCTAACTCCAGGTAATTTCCAATTACTAATCGTTTTCAGAGCTATGGTCACTTCAGTTTTGTTGATGTTTGTCTGTACTTGTTGTGCTTGGTTTGTAGTTCTACCTTCTTATGCTTTTGTCCATTTTGCTGTTCTGTTCTGTTATGTTTTTGTCATCTTCCCAGATTTTGCTCCAGAATTACTCTATTCCAAGCAGTGTGAGGGAATCCCTCACTTGTATTTAATTTTTTTCCATCCCTGTGTAGTATTTATTAGTATCAGTCTCAAAAAGCTTATTTTGTATGAAAGTTTCTTTCTTTTTTCATATATTCTTATTCTTGGAGCTTTTGCCTGAATTTATTATTATAATATCTCTTTTACTTCTGGAATGCCTTTTCTTAATAGTGTCGCATTTTTTCATTTGGCAGGTTTTTCTTTTGTGTGTCATTCTCCATTTATTATAGTACTGCTAGCTTACATCTTCTCTTTCGTATGTACTTCTCTATGACTCCCTTTCACTTTGTTTTTTAATTGTTTTTGTTTTGTTCGGTACTTGTCACGTCTGTGATAAAGAATGCTTTTATAAAGCTCAACTGATTATTAGATGTTAAATCAAGAGGTTCATGGTATTCATTCATTAAATTTTCTTTAACTTTGTTAGCTTGTTTGACGAGGTGCTTTGTCTTTTTTTCCTTTCTGAATTTTGTTAGTTTACCTCTTTTCTTGAGGTCTTAGTATTTGGTCTTCTCGCATTTTTGCAATATGTTGTCTTTCAGTTCCCGGTAGCTGTCCGTTTTCTCTTCTTTTCTGTTAAAATCTGTTTTTATGTTTCCTATTTATCATTATCAATCCGCTTTAGGAGTGATGCGGTTTGATTCCCTTTTTGTTTTACTCATCATTGTTAAAAAGACACCGATACATACCGCCAGTCGTCAACCTCCTACTTACAACCGCGGCTGATTTATTGTTCTGAGTTTTCCTTCTCATAGGACGATTGCCAACTAAGGCCTACGGTCTCGTCCTGGCTAGAAAGAGAAAAGAAACAGACTTAACTCTGGCGGAGGTCAACACGGTATTTCATAGTCTATAGTTTCGTTTTCCCAAATCGAAGCAGATGGAGTTTATCTTCATACTCAGGGCAATTATTTTAATTATTATTATTAATATTGTTGTCACATTTGTGTCAGGATGTTCTTTTTGCCGTCATTTTACTGATAGGCCAGTCACAATAAATGACCATGGGCTTAAAGATTTGTTTCACATTTCCAACACTTGCGGTAAAATTCTTGCAGACTACAACAAATCAGCCTTTTGCATAACAACAACTTGATACTATATCTTAAGTTTTTCAAACAACTTTCCGAATTCCCTGCTCACGCTCCTGAAGGCTCCAATTACAAGAGGCATTATCTCTACTTTCTTCAGTTCCACAATATTTTGATATTTCTTTAAAATCCTATTACTATTCCATCTTGTTCTCTCCTTTTTCCGCCACATTTACATCAGCCAAGACAGAAATGTCAATTCTTGTCGCCTTTGGCTTTTTCTTGAAAACAAGAATCAATTCAGATTTTGTTCCCTCAATTAAATTGTCATATTGAAGCCTGAAGTCTCGAAACAAGTTCACATTGTCATCCTCTGCCACTCTCTCAAGTACATCTTTGTACCACTTTTCGACTGCTCCTGTGCAGCACATATTAGAACTTTTGTCCCAACCTTCAAATCAAATTTTGACAACCATTGGCAATTTCTGTCTTCTCATTGCCTTTAACTCTACATTGCCTATGACGTTTCTTCGTTCAAGTTTTTCAAACACCAATACACCAATGATCAATTTTTCTCAACACACGATACCAGGACTGTTGTCTTCGTCTTCTACGTAAGTTTGTATGCTAGTCAGAGCTCTTCCATCCTCTTTTCGTTTCATGTATAACATATTAACATAGCTGTTTGTGTGGTAAGCTTCGTGCATTGTAATTGTTTTCCTTGTCTTTCTGTCGAAATATTTAAGATTGCTTTCCTTTCCTTGGATGATTCCTGCCCAACATCTAAAAATTGCTACTGCCCATGTGTTGACTATTTTGTTTCTTAGATTTAATTTTGATTCGAGAACCAACCTTAACATTCGCTTGCACTTTCGTGTGATGTTTTCCTTCATTTCTTTTTCTTTGATTTTATCTAATTGAACAATTTCCAAGTAGTTGTAAATTTCTTCTGCTACAACAGACATCACCGCCCCACACAAAACCTGAACTCCTTTACTGTTCACAATTTTTCTCAATTTAATGTAAGAAGACCACACTTTTTCATTCCAAATTCCATACCAATGTCAGTGTAAAATACATTCACTGTTCTTACAAAGGTAATAATCTGCTGATCAGTCCTTCCATACAATTCCAATCATCCAAGAACAATAAATGGTTCACGGAATATTTCTTTGCCCAAAAGTAGCTTTCTTTTACTTTTCTCTGTAAAATGGTAACGGGACCACACAAAGTACAAATAAAAGTTGGGAGAGACAATCCCCTTGAAATATTCCTCTCTTTATGCCAAATTTTTAAGTTCTCACCATTTGACGTCAATAACAGCGTCCACTGTGTTATACTTCTTTCCAAAGCATTTCTTATATTGTAAGCTATCCCAAAAATTTCCAAACAAACACTGATTCAACTATGTTGAATAAGTTTATATACTCAACGGAAACCTATCTATGTCATGGACTAATTTGTGAGTTTTCTCCTGGAATTTTCAAGAACATTCCTGTCAATCAGCAATTGATCTTTGGTTCCATTACTTCCACGGATGCATCCCTTTTGTCCTTCAAAGAGGATCTTTTTCCGATCCAGATATTGCTACATCTCATCTGCCACAATGCATGTCAGATCTTTCCATGTCACTGGAAGGCAAGTGACAAGCCGATAGTAACCTACCAAACTGCCCTAATGTGAATCCTTTTTGGAAAGCACTGTTCGGCTATGTGTCGTTCATTTTGGTACCTCGAATTCTTTAAAAATTCCGTTCAGTTGAGATGCAGTATGTTCAAGAAGACAACTCCATCTGGCACTGCTTTCCAATTTGGCATCTTCCTGCACTTCATTTCAGCCTGCTCTTTATATATGACAACAGTATCTTGGATCTTTTCATCACCTCCTATCTCCTCCTTTAACTCAGTCATCCATTTGGCATCACTATTATGTTCTTTCTTGACACTCCAAATACCTCTCCAAGTCGTCGTGCACTTTTAGGTATTTGGAAATTTTCTCATCGATGTTGTACTCTCAAGCAATTTTTCATAAAACCTCATTTGGTCCAATCTAAAAATTATATTCCATTAAAACTATTCAACTCTCTCTTCATAACGTTAACCTTTGCGCTTTTTGAAAACATTAGTTGTTTCCATTCTTCAATTACTGTTTTATATCCTTTTCTTTTGACTTTATTCTTTTCATGCAGTTCTTGAGTTCCGTTTCTGAGAGGTTTAGATCTTGTCTCAGTTTTTTTATGTCTCTTTCAATTCTACCCTTCCATCATGATTCATTTCTTTTCGCGTTGTTCTCTCTTTTCAATCTCATTTTATCGGAGATCGAGACAACTGCCGCTGCAATCAACATATTTATTTATGTAATGCTTTGCAATTGACATACTTCACTGCCACGTTTACTCTGTTCATGTGAGCCTTGAGCTTCCACTTATCCACTTTAAGGAACAACTAGACATCACTTTTTCTTCACTCAGTCACTATCGCTATCAAATATTCAACTGTACCTCGCATTTCATCATCGCATTTAACTTCGATGCTATTATCAGAAACACAGTCATTTAGTTCTTGTGTCTTTCGGCCAATCTCCACTTCACTATTTCCCATACTTTCATTAAGATCTACTTCTTCTTCCTTCGTTTCATTTTACCCTTACGCTCCTTCCTCCACTTGCCCTTGTATTGCTTCCAATTTAAGCTCAGACAACCAACCATCTTTCCTAATGGCCTTCGCTTGATCACAGACACGCTGTTTACTTGACTGAAACATTTTCTGCGCATTCCATTCTTTAAATATTTGTTGGCAGTATTCCATCAAAAGGCTTACTTCAGGAAAAACACTTCATTACTACTTTGTTTACGTCCTTAGTCAACTCCATTCTAGCAGTCACATGATGACGACCTGGTTCTTACTGCTGTGCTGAGAAACACCTGCTGAGTAAGTGTCCTTCACCTAAAGTTCAAGTCGCAGTTAAGCAATTGTTTAAAAAAAAAAAAATTCAAAATTCCATTCATAAGAAGTTTACTGATTATTAGGTTTCACAACCAGCAGTGCTTTTAAGGAAGCAATACCTCTAGGTTACACCAGACCAAGGCTGAAGAGCTCTTCAACTGCCAATTAAACATGCTTATTCCCCCGGACGTCATTCCGGTACTTCCAAGAGCCCTGGTAGTGTCCACGCCGAGAAACATAACTCCATAAGAGGTCACCCGGTATTTTAAGGTCATGGAGGTGGCTAACAGGTGCTACACTTTTCCGAAGGGTGACCTGGAGGTAGTTGTGTAGTGGATTTCACCAAGACAAAACATGCACATTTCAGCCTTTCAAACATAAGAGGATAATGTGATGGAATATTGATGTAAAATTTGAGCCATTAGTATAGCAAAACAAGGACTCTATTCCATACAACGTACTAAAACATGGTTGTCCAATTAAGGAAAGCGAAATTTTTTCTTTTTGTATCCATCCGGGGCAGCAGGCCAGTATCGTCATACACCCAAAAAAAACCTCCGCCTCCCACTATGAAAAAAACAATCAAAGAGATAAGATTAGTAAACAAAGAAAAAGAGATCCGCAACTGAGATGGAAAGTAAAAAAAAGCATTTAATAGAAGACGTAATCCAGGAAGGTTATTAACTACATGTGTGATATGACGCCTAGAGAAACGAGACACAAAGGTGCCACAAATTGACTAGTTACCAGCGTGAAAGGCTTACCCAAACTTTTTCAAAGATACCAATAAGATAGAAAAGCAAAAAAAGACAAGATATGCAAAGTGCCACTTACCAAAAGTCAAAACAACCAGTTTAATGCAGTAGAAATGAGACTGCTGCACTGGGAATCTGGTATAGATAGACTAAACCGTGTTAGAATTGAAGAAACAAGAGGGAGGGTTTCTCTCGGAGAAGCTTCCAAGAAGTTGCAAGAGTTACCGTTGGGGTGGTATGGCTATGTTGAAATGAGGGGTGAAGAGTATCTGGGAAAGAAACGTATGGAAATGAATCTATCAGGATGAAGGATAGGGAAAGACCGAAGCGCACGAGGATTGACAAGATCAAAGATGATATGACTCCAAAAGACCTGAAAAGTGATGAGGCACAGGACAAAGGACCATTCTATTCTGTTCTGTTCTGTTCTGTTCTGTTCTGTTCTGTTCTGTTCTGTTCTGTTCTCTTGTTTGTGTAAATTTTATCTTAATTTTCTCTCGACTGTCTGCTTTTTGTTGAACTAATTAAAAGGGCGTTTATCAGGACAACTCACTAAAAGGCTGTAAGAGCAATTGGACATTTGGAAATACTCCAAACGTTCTGTAAAAGTTAATATAATTTTAGAAGCATTACCAATTCCAATTTTTATCTAACTCCTTCAGGAGAAAAGTCTTCTTGTGTTTGTCATTTATTATAGATTATGTAGACAACTTGTCAATATCTATAAATTTTAAAATGGAATCATTTGAATTTAGTAAAGGAAAAGGCGGATGTAGATCGTAAAAGAGCTTGAAATTCGAAAAGCTATTTTTTACTTCTACAGTAACAAATACCAAATTGATTTTTCAGATTCGTTGTAAATACTTACAATTCTTAGCGTAACCAGGCTGAGCGTATTTTGCTAAAAATCTGTACAGATTTAGAGCTTGTTCGCTGTCACTATTCTTTCTGTAATATTCATCAGCTGTTTGTGCTATCAGGCTAGAAACAGCTGGATCAATTTGATTATTGTGAAGCGGTTTTATTAAAAATATACCGGACTTGCCATTAATACCAATTGCACCAGATTCTAGGGGATAAAAATAGGTGACAATGTGAAATAGAAAAGGTACTGCTGAACAGTAAAAATAATTAATTTCTAAACACGACAAAAGGTTGAAAGGATTTTTACAGCTTCAGAACACAAAAAGCACTGTGTATTTTTATTTGTTCACTAACATTCCATTATTTATTCTCTCGTTGCTTGTTGGATTATTTGATTTACGTAGTACACACACACATAATAATTAAATAAATATATATATATATATACATGTGTGTCTATTAATGCTTAAAGGTTGTTTCTTTAGAAAATTATGTGTTACATTAGTATGAGTGAACAAGCTTCGGAATTATTATTTCTAAGGATTCAATATATGGTACGGCTAACAACCTTTGCCATTTGATGGCTAGAAACTGATCAAATTTGGTTAATTGGTCAACTGAAATTGAAATATTTTATTAAATTTAGTTATGATGGTACAATATACACCTTCCAATCAAAAATATATAAATCAAATGCGAAAAGGTATAAGGCTATATCTACAAAGAATTGACAGGAAAAAAAAGAGAGAGAGAGAGAGAGAGAGAGAGGTAGGGAGAGAGGGAGAGAGAGAGAGAGAGAGGGAGGGAGAGAGAGAGAGAGAGAGAGAGAGAGAGAGAGAGAGGGCGAGAGAGAGAGATCTTAAAGAGTCACTAAGGTATAAAATTTTGAGAAAAGGTTATGTAATAATCTTACCTCCATCGATTCCTTTTTTGCCTACATTTCCACTTTTTCCGTCATTCCTAGTACCAAATGAACAGACACGTAAAAACGTTCTTGCAGAATAATATCCTTTTCCAGGATCTCCCCCGCGTCCACCTAAAGCAAAATACATGTGACATCGTATTTTAACTCTTCATTTAGAATTTCCAAAAGTTTGAAAGTCAAACCTTGCATCTGATTTTAATGTGCTTGTTAAGGGTCTAGTCAATAGCCTCATTTTTCAGATAATTGCTTACTTATGCCATTTGTCAACATCTATGATGTGCCTTTCCTCAATGTTCTTTTGAGGTAAGTTTATTGACAATGAGTAAATGTAAGCCAAAAAAGACGACTCAAGTACACATTTTTACATGTTAATTACTCTGATAAACAGACACTGTAGAAAAAAAACCTTTGGTTGTCAAGAGGAAGACCTCTCATTTCTATGAAAATTTTTTTCCATGACAAGAGCTAATTAATAGTCAGAAAATCATTCTACTATCTTTTTATATCAAGTTGAAAATTTTCTTCCAAGCAGTGGTAAAAACAGGTTTTAGTTCCATATATGGTGCAGTTGTTTTTTTATAAAAGTAAATTATTCATAGACTAAATAAAATATATTTGTTGGGGCCTCATTTATGTTACCACATTATTGACATTCGCTGAAAAATATTTTGAGCTTTTAAACTCTTTAAGACATTTTGTATTACTTGGAAATCAGAAAACAACAAACTACAAGAAGCTAGTCAGTACTCTCATTTCATTTACAGTGTATACCACTGTATCTTGACAATGAAAGCTCAATTTCAGTACGAGGCTCCAGTAGTCTAATTAGGACTTGCTTCTTCACAGCTGCAGTGCAGTAAGTTGTAAACATTGCAAGTGACTCCATATGGTTAGTTTTGCAATGAGGAAGTGCTACTAGAAAGCGGTATAGTTGTATATGAGTCATTGTTTAAACGAAAAATAATTTAAAAAATTAAAACAAACTTTAAAGACGTGGTAGCTTACTATAATTTTAGGAATTTTAGATTTTGTGTATGTTATTCATATTGTTTTCAATTGAAAAGAAAGAAGAAAAAAAATCATCACAACAAACATACCAGCTCCTCCTCGACCCCCATTTCCGCCACTGCCTGGCTCTCCACCACAGCCATTTAAAATAATCTTTCCTTTTCCAAGCTTCTGTTCGGGAGTAACAATTGTAAATATTCCTCCATTGCCCCCTCTTCCTAACATAATGAACAGTAGAGATTAGCTTAGGATCAATGTAGATAAAGGTTGATCTAAGTGCACAATAAATTTAATCAGTCTCTAGATTCTCTGATAAAATTTTGGATGAGAAGGTAAACATAAGAAAATCTTATTTTTACTTAGACATTTTACATGTTACAGATATAACTGATGATAGTGTTAAATATGTCTAAAATAAACTTCTACTCTATGCATTCCTTGTGATTTAATAGATAATTATACTTTTGTTTAATATCTATTTCATTTTAATGCTATATTAAAATATAAATAGATACGGTATATAAAGCTAGCTTATTGTTCCTGGAACAGAGCACTGTTACATCAATCTTAGGTTTTAATATATGCATATGTCCGTGCTCTGATATGTTATTTTCTCTATGGACATTCAGAAAGAACATTAACATTGAATGATTTCATCGATAAATAAATTTGTATAAATAGATATGGATTCTGTAGCAAGAGTATATTTGTCCTTGTTATTTCCACACACTCTGAGTAACATTGCCTGTATCATTGATAGAGCTGGGTTTTTTCTCATCGAAACTCGTCCCATGAATACCTCCTGGTGTTTTTTGTTTTCGCGTTCCTTCTCATAAACCTTAGGATACGGTGGTCCGTAATTGGGAGTTCTATTTGAAAAAGCACCTTCCTTTACAACAAAAAAGAACTTCAAATAGTGAATTTCACAAAAACGGTCCTTTCGTTAGGAGGTCTTTAAGGCTGTTTCCCACATACTTAATGCAATAGAACCTACTCTTAAAAGAGAGGAAGCTTTCTTTGCTTTTTAAACGGTATAATGATTAATGCGATACTTAATTTCTGTACAACGTTTAACTTCTTCCTTTGTCATCTTCCTTGCAAAATCTCATCCTCATATTCTATGATTCACGTGTCACTTCCATCATGCACATCCTTGGGGTTTTTGCAGTCTTCTCTGAAGATTTATATCATTTTAAGGCAAAAGAGAAATCGTTTGATAGCTGCTTTCAATCTTTCCCATGGAATTGCACTCTGACGTTGACCATGTTTACCATGTTTAAGACGTCTGTGGCATCTCATCACCTTAAAGATCTTCTTCTGCTTCCATTTACTGACTTGCAGGACAAGGGGTTGGAATAAACACCAATTGGGTTATCAATCGATTTAATATGAGCTCAATATCTTAATATGAGAATCTCCCCAATTAATAGCATTTCATGAAAATTGCTGAACGTCAGTGTAAACCTTCCTTAAAGTTCTCTCTGTCATATTAAATCTATTAGCTTCTTAATTGTTTGCTACTTGTTTTATCCTCCAACCGCGATTTGATAAAAATGATTTGCTTTCACCTGCAGTTCTATTTTTCTTAAACCGTCCCTTGGATGCAAATAACAGCTGCACACCAGAAATAATAACTTTTTATTGCTCTAAATTTGTAGCTGGGGCAGTTTGTTTAATCATGAGAGAATAAAGCTTCTTTAGTTCCTGTACTTCTTGTGCTGACAATAACAGCAGTTTTGTGAAGCAGTTTATGGTGGTTCTTGTTAAATTTTTCCATGGGAAAGGTTTCTTTGTAGTATTTGTTTAGCAGAGTACTTACTCTGCAAGAAATGAAAGCAATATTTGTTGTTCTTTTCCGTTTCCCATCTCTTCTGAAACCCTCGTCGATAATCTCCACAACACAGACTTCAGCAAACAAACCTGGTTCCTGCTTAGTCCTTACTCTTATTCTTACTTAGCCCTTACGAATAACAATCATCCCGCTTCTTTTCAATTGTTAAGTGAACTCTACTATTTTTCAAGTAAAATGTAGAAAGATAAGGACTACGTCGCAAGTAAAATTGCTACTTGGCATCGGAGGAGGCCACAATTAGTGTAAGAAATTAAGTAGAGTCTTAAAGGATTGATTATTGGACTGAGGTGGGTTGTGTTGATAAGTCCATCATTTTACAGAGAGGTTTAAAAATTTAATCAATATCTAAAACCGGGATAATGCTGGCTCTTTCACAAACTCAGATAACTCGAGCAGGAGTTTTCTTATATTGAAGAGGGATAACTACATTTTTTCCAGAAATATTAGGTAATAATTAAAACTGCTTCCGTACTTCCTATTTCTACGTTGTTTGATTTATACCTGGAAGGCGATACAACTAAACAAAAACTGATTGGTAGATTATCTAAGGTATGTATCACTTGAGTTGTATCACTGCAAAATATTCCACTTGAGGTCTAACCCATATATGACGTCCTAAACAAAGTTGAGTTAGCTCCAAGATAAAATTATCTTTCAGATAGAGATAGACCATAAAATCGATGTCTTTACAAATTTTGAGAAATTAGAAGTTAAAAGAAACCTCCATATCAAAGAACCGAAAAAATTTGGTGTAGATGACGGAAATTAATACATCTAAATTAAAACCAATAGATGTAGATTTTCTTGGTAATCTATTTATAATGTTTATGATAAAAATATTTCATTGGAATAACAAGTCAAAAAATTCTCACTAATGCACAGCAAGTAACAATATATCGAATTTTTGACACTTTTAAGATAAGCCTGGTATCTTTAATTGAGGCTGATGTCAAACCAGCCGCCGGAGCAGATAAGGTGTTTGCCAAAATCGCAACTTCAAATATCTAGAGAAAAGTAATGGGTGAGCTCAGTCGTAAATATATTATCAAAAAACAATTGACAAGCATCCGTACTTTAAATAGAATCTTTTGTTAAATTCTCAGCATTTTTACAAGCTTTTAAAGTAAATAGCAAAATAAGTATTGTAAGTTTACCTCCGTTTCCTCCTCTGCCGCCATTTCCACCCCTTTTTCCAGTTCTTCCATCCCCACCCGGTGAATTTCTACAAGGAAAATAATTCGAATCTCTACCCTAAAATCAAAGAAAATTGAAAATGTTTTTGGTAAATGAGTACACTTTATGTATGCTATTACAGAAATAATCATCTTGCTATAAACGGAGTATAACATTTCCATATCAAAAAAAGCTATACATAAAACATGTTTGTTTGGGTATTTATCGCTCCTCTATTGAATATCTTACATTATAGCCTTTAAAGCAAACACAGAATCAAAATTACAAACTAAAAGCTAGATATGACAATTATTCATAAAAATGACTATTTGAATATTGAAATCAGTAAAATTCCCGTCAACCTTTTGTGATTACGACCGTCACTTCACAAATATATGACATATATGTTATATAGTGTTTTTTAAAATGAAGAATCTACTAAAGAATATTTTTTTATTTGCAGTGCAGAGCAGATATATTGCTCTATCTCTCTATCTATCTCTCTCTATCTACCTATTTACATCCCTTTTAAACATTTGCATTAGACGTATATTGTTTTGATCAACCTCCTTTGCTCTAAAGCTGCATTAGCAATTAAACAGCAAACTATTATTTATCATATAGTCAAATCCAGTGCAATATCAATTGGCTATGTCAATTATAACTGCTGCTTTCTATTTTCCGTTGTGTAAAGCAATGTAGCTGTATAACATTAAATTGAGTAGCAATCTTTCATTGTTGTTAATTTCAGTATTGCTGATATTTTGTGTCTCGTTAACTTTATTTGATAATCTTTTTGATAACTGTCATTATGTAGCAGCTTGCAAAGAACAGTTCAACACCCAATAGATCCGTCTATTGTTAAGAGGAACTATAGTCGAAGAAACCAGTTCTGCATAAGGACTCTATCAAAATTAAACAACGAATAAATAATACAATGAAAGCATCTACATTGATAAATCTAAAATCATCAATAGCTAGTAGGACCACCACTTTCTATTCAGAAGTTGAAAGAGAAGATGAAATAGTGATTTAAATAGTAGTGGTCACCCAAGTTTTATTATTAGTCCTTATAATGGTAAAAATGTCAACTTAAAACTACTCTCTTAAAGTAAGTTTTTTTGGCTCTTGGAAAATTAAATAGGAAACAGACACATACTTTTGCACCAGCTCCTCCATTACCACCATTAGCTCCAGGATATCCATTTCCTCCTTTTCCACCGTTTGCTGTTATTGTAACTTGCCCCGCTGATTCAACGTATGTGATATAAACTAAAAATGATAAAAATGATTGATAAGTAGAAGGTAATGCTTTACATATAAAGCAGTTGTGATACGCTATATTATATCCTTGCAATCAAATCGATAATCCAATATTGCTAATACAAAAAAATAATAACAGCACTCATAATAATATTAACAACAAAAACAACGACAACAAAAATAACATAAAAAATAATAATAATAATAATAATAATAATATTACTAAAATTTTTCCGGAGGCTAAAATTTTATGTGGGAGAATGAGATTTGCCGCAACTACATCCAGGTCAACCAACCTGTAAGGCAATGTGTAGTACCTATCAGTCTACCCAGAATCCTTGGCGTCCGGCTAAGACAAGTCTGGCTCATAGGTAGAGGACTCTTCAGCTTTTGTTCCCAACTCTATTATGATTGTTTCACGTTATAATAAAAAAAACGAGGTATGGTAAACGCGAATAAAACCATTCGTATTCTCAGTTTAAATGTCTAATCATAATTTATCAAACAACAACGTGAACGAGACTGGAGTTAATAATGATGAAGATGCCTAGTTTGGCAGGTGTCCTGGGTATGAGCAGCGATTGCTTGCTCGTTATCAAGCAAGTGCAAGTAGAAATAGAATAACACCTTCATTAGATTTGTAATGTATTGTAAATTCGAAATGCTAACCTAACACAAGTTGACAACGAAAGAGAAAGATAGAAATATGGAGAGACAAAGGAGTGTTTGAGAATAACTAACAGAAATTGGCACCAGCAATTCTAGTTAATTATTGGTTAACAGATGTAGATCTTGAAGGAATTAGGTTGGAAGTTCAAAATGGAAAGTGTTGACGTAATGGCGAATATGAATGTCCAGTAAGAAAGAACACAACTTGAAGTTGAACAAGAAACACGAATAGAAGCACTCAGTGACGTCAGTGAGTATTCGAAACAAAAATGAAAGTATTGGAAGATTTGATCTTGTGGAAGATGTGTTGAGCGAGGAAGAGACAAAACAGTTGATTACTATATGTAACTTTAATAAAGATAAGAAGCAAGCCCCAAAAACAACGTTCAAAATGGTAAATAAGTAGAAAAGTGAAATAAAAAATCTGCAAATTTTACAAAAAAAAAGGTAATTACGCCCATAATAATAGAAATGAATAAATTTATAATTGCATTGACATGGTATGTATGCAATAAAATGGGTCTAAATGGTAGAGAGAAAAGACAAATACACATAGGTAGAGGAGACGTATTAATAATGGGATCAAGGAAATGACAGCAGTTGTCAGTAAAGGTGGGAGGAGAAAGAATGATAAAATCTGCAGCAATGGAGAAGTAAAGTACATCAATAATAAGTACAGGGTTAGTGTTAGATTAGAGACAAAAAAGTAAAGAAATGGGTAGTGGCAAAAACTACAAAGATTAAGAGATATAAAGCCACGAATAAAATGCAGGGTCAAAACAGATTTCTAAAGTAGATCAAGGAGAGTTATTTCAGGAATTAGGTGGCAAAATAACTAGTAAAATTCTGATCTCAAATGCAGATAAACCAAGTATTGTCTGGAGCGCAATAAGAGAATATCCTGCAGTAGAGCACAGTATTCAGGTTAAAGGACTTAATAATAATAAAGAAGACTTGGTAAAATTAAACCTTAATCCACTAAGCCCTGCAAGAACAAATGTATAAGTTAATTTGTTTTTCTTCGCAGCTATTTTTTTGTCAGTCTAAAGCCTTATATATCTGCACCTATGTCAGAACTAATACATATCTTTCATTCATTGGGTAGGAGAAATATGTTTAGCTCTCAAAAGGCATTGAATTTTTTTTCTTAAGAAAAATAAAGCTATGATGTCAATTTAAAGACTAAGACGTGCTATTCATGCATTGTAGAAAACAAAGGAGATATCTCATTTTTCACAAATCCCATGTTTTCTGCTCAATTCAGCCATTGTAAATGGTACAGTAATTCAGATAAGTGAAATTTTTAAGGTGGAGCGCAGAGTATGGTACTATATGCATGAAACAATAGCAGTGTTAGAAGACTATGATTTTTACTAGTGCAGAATTGCAATAAACTCTCCAGGGGATGGGTCAGTTTTAGATCAAGACAGTTCAGATGAAGATAGGGCTGGTTTCAATTATTTGAGCGATAATAAACTACTGGATACAGCACAGCCTTGCCTAGATTACGATGATCATGTTGACAATGTATGTGCTCCTTAAATCGACATAAAGGAGAAGAAAAACAAATTAAAGTTTCCAGAATCTTCAAAAATTGCTGATGAGTCTGATGCTGATAGCTACTTCAAGATTAAATAAACCCCTGCAAAAAATTGATCTTGGCCAATCATTATTTAATGCCAAAGGAATTTTTAAGCGCCACAGAATTCCGTAAACTTGATAAAGATGGCACTCGACTTAGCTTATGTGAACTGTTTTTCTAATATTCTCTGGTAAATGAACTCGTGCGTTTTACAAATCTATGTGGGGATAGGGAGAAAGAAGACAATTTTGCCTTTGACATAAAGAGCAAAAAATTTTGCGATTTTTAGACATGTTATTTATTGCGCAGATATAATAAACTATCTGATCACATTTTTTACTTTGATGTCACCAATACTTTTGTACAAGCATGGACCGACTCAATGTCACGAAATGACTTTGAAAGAATCCACTGAAACTTGCATATATGTGATAACTTGAATCAGGAGAAAACTGACAAGATTTCAAAACTCGGCCTACTGATGAAAGACTTAAACACGAACGTATAGTGTACTCAACAAATGAATAAATCGATGAATTAATGTTTGCATATGATGGTACTCACAGCAGCAAAGTCATTGTTGAGGTATGGTGCTGAAATGATAATATGGACGAGTCAAAGGGACTGTACAAAGTAAAGAGAACAGCTTTGGAATGAATGTGATGAACAATGACCAACTAATAATAAGATTGGTTGAAATGGAAGGAAGTTTGTGATCAAATGAAATCAAAGTCTTTAAAGTATGGAAGGGACAAAATAGAGAACTGCATGCTAATGGGTAGATAGATAGATAAACCGCTGCATGGGCATATTGGTACTGCTAAAAACGGTTTAACAGCTACGGATAGGATTTGGCATTAGCTAAAACATGCAGAATTTAAGAAAGAAACGGAAAACATTATGTTTGCAGCGCAAGAACAAGCAGTGGACACAATATCTGTAGAGATTCTTCTAAAAACAAGATAGCAAAAAATGTACACTAAGTAAAAGAGGATTAAACAATTGCTCTCATTGCATCTGAGTATCAACAGCTACTCCATGTACAATATAGAATCTGGAGACATGAGAAGGTAATTCAAATTTTTCATTAGAAGTTACGTCAAAAATTGGGATTTGACTATGGAGATCGCTAGTACAACTATAAAGTAGATAATGCGACTGTAACAGCAGACGGTTACTGTGGCATTTTCTCATAAAGACATATCATCGACTGAAGAATAAACAACCAAACATTGTTTATGAAAACAAAAAGGATCGATGGTGTTTGCTGATTGACATGCTCTGCCACTTTGTTAACCAGATTGAAAGAAAAGGATAAAATTCGGGTATATTAAGTCCTAAAGACAGAGATAAAATAGCTGTGGAATGTACGAGAAGTCATAAGAATACCAATAATAAATGGTAATCTGGGTGCAATTGGAAAGAACTATAGATGCTGGCTAAAGAAAATTGAAATAAAATGCAGCAAAGAACTTTTACAGAAAACTCTTTTGTTAGGAACTGAAAAGTTACAAAGAAAAGGATTTTATATCTAAAGCAAAAGGAATTGGCCTGCTATTCTATTCAACAGTTAACCAGCAATCAATATTACTGCAGAGTAAACAATGAACAACAACAATAATAATATAAGAGAAAGGACATAATGTTAATAATGCACTTATTAAGAACCGTTACTCTCTATCTATCTATCTATCTATCCATCTATCTATCTATCTATTTCTCTCTCTCTCTCCGCACACACACATACACATACACACACACATATATATATATATATATATAATAAGAAATTTGATCCACTTTACCACACAAGTTATTAGCACTTAGTACAAATAAATAATCAGTACTAAGTAGTAGTACTAATTTTATAATTGTAATGTTATTTTATTTATGTTTTAAGATTATACACTATCACTTCCAGTGACTGAGAGTGAGTAAAAGTTAAGTTATATAGATTTTGAATAAAAGTAAATTATAAAAAAGAAATTTTTATAAAAGTTCGTATAAAAATATAGCAAGAAATGTTGAGTATACGAAGTTTAAAATCTAGTAAAAAATGAAAATACATTTGATGCCAATAGAGCGATTTACGAACAATTATTAAGACTGCGTAATAACAGTATAGCAGTTTGATAACATTTCTGGTCATATATTGCATTTAAACAGGTTATTTAATCAGCAAATTTATATGTTGCTATCCTTATAAATCCTGTGTAAAATTATTCCAAATTAATTCAAAAATGTAAGAGAAACTATAAAAACATTAAAAATGCTTTTTAAAATGATTTAAAAGTGATTTTAAAGGGAAAAAATTTCAAAGTAAAACATCTCAAGGATACGAACAGAGCGTTGTTTAAATGTTGTGGTATAGGGCTAGAAAATGGATCAACACGGGACATTATGTGCTTATAAGGTTAGTGGCTAGAATTACCAGAATTCAATGTAAGAAATTGACATTTATTTTATCTTGTTAAATACAGCTGAGTGTTTTCCTGTGATTTTCCATTTTGCAAGTAATAGCATTTTGACCAGTTTTAGTTTTTATCGATGGTAGCTTTTAGAGTTGCATTTTTCCTTCTAGTTCCATACCAATGGTTCATTTTTACAAAATTTGCTTTTATCCTATAAATATAGACTATGTTGGACTAATTTTACCAAATTTTACTTAATATTAAAATTGTCTTTAACATATTAAATTATTTTTTTCTTTTGTCAAGGATATCTTTGCTTAACACTCATTAACAACAATCGTTTATACCATTTCAAAAATTTTACTTAATAGAATTGAAAGCTATTCTTAAAGTATAGAGGAATATTTTTGTGAGGTCTGGGTTTAAATTTAGGTCACAAGATCCGATCAAGTTTTGATATTCTCAAAAAGTAATTTTATACTTCAATATATGGGAAAATTTCAGAAGTTCCAAAATCTTTTAACAATTTATATTTGAAATCTTTAACAAAGGTATGCTCTTGAATTAGGTCTTTTTATACTTGACAATTATCTAATGGAAATCCTTTACCAAATTTCAGAAAATTAGTTTAAGAAAGAGTACAATTGAAGAATGGTTGTTCTTTACAGTTAAGAGAACATATTTGTGCTCTTATTACTTAAAATAGGTTACAATGCATAATGTTACGATTTTCTTATACAGTTACTTGTTGTAAAACGTTGTCTATTTAAATATGGGAATTCAAAAAATCTTTATAGACTTTTAATAATCGACATTTGCGTATAAAGACCTTAACATCCCAGTTCGGACTATTCATCGCCAAAAGTTTGTAATTCCTATATTTATGTAAATCAGAAGGTTTACAAGTGTTGAAGGATCTTTTAGTCTGATGATGACCTTTGTTATGTTAGGAAATTTCTATTTCTCTGTATGTTATCTTTGTTATCAGCACTAAAATATCTTAGGATTAGGGCATCTTCAAGAATTTAATTCTTTTTAACGATGTGTGGCCGACTAATGTGCATCTTGTCAATTTTATCCTTTTAGATACGGTTTACTACATATACATATGCAAGATAAAACTATATTTTGGTACCTATGCACATAAATAACTATTTGTTAAATATTCAAAATAAATGCATTTTACTGTCGTATTTCACAAAGAATAACTAAATAAGGAACAAAAAATAACACACCATAATGAACAAATTCATAGTTTTAGAAATATTTACTTTGTGCTTCTCTGCCATTCTTGCCATTTATCCCATCCTGTCCTCTACCGCCCTTTCTTCCTGGAATTCCTGAATTATCATCTCTTAGAATTATCTGATTATCTATTTTACGTTCTGGTTGTGACAAAAGGATATGGCAACCACTTCCAACAAGTTTTCTCGTTTTGATTTCCAATTTTGAAATTCCAGCTATTTCATATTCAGCAACAGTAGGTATCTAGAAAAATGTACTTAAATTATTATATATATATATATATATATTATAATATATTATATTATATTAAATATAATATATAAAATGCAATTATATTATATATAATTGCATTTTACTTTTTTATATTACACATCCTTTACCTTTAGTTGACAATTTTATGGTTTCTACAACATTATTGGAGATGCTGTGCTATTTCAAACTAACAAATATGGAAGTCGTAATAGATTCAGCTATGCTCTCCATCATCTAGTGCTGTTTACTAATATTTTACATTCTACTTCATAAACAGAGATTTTATAAAATTTCATGCAAAGTATTTTTTTTCTGAAAAATCGTATGAACTTTTTATTGATTGAATATCTTCTTCTGCATTTATAATGAAATGCTGGAGTTTCTCAAGGCTGTATTCTGTAAGTACATTATCCCTTCTTTTAAAAAACGACCTTTGCAAGACTCCAAGAAACAAATCCATATATTTACAGAGGATACCTTTACTTGTGCAGTGAGAATAAACGGTCTTTTTTTCATCTAAAATTGCTGGTTTGCTTTAGTAGTATCTTATGTTTGATGTCTATTGGAACTTCCTGTGGCTTTTCACTTTTAATACTACTAAGATAAAGGTTTTAACTGTAATATACAAAGCTTTTCAAACTTATTTCCTATTTTCAAGGTTAGTTGAAGCTAAATCTGTCATACCTCTTAGACTTAGCTTGCGTAAGGGCCTTTGCTGCAGTCATCATCCTGACTTGGTTGCCAAGAGTGTAGCAAAAACATGCGTTCTTTGTATCGTGAGACATCCAATCTTTCTCCCACACCCATCACACACATATATTTAAGACATTAGATATACCTTGTTCAGGATATTATTTTCACTCTTTGGCTGGCATTTCTGTTTCCTCTCCCTTAATCCTCAATAGTATTCCTTGTCATATTGAAGAGATCGCCTGACTTTATTGGCCTGTTTATATACAATCCCGTTTTAGACGTCGTAATGTTAACTCTTCTCTCTCTGTTACAACAAAAATTAACAAAATGTCCTAAAATTTAAGGCATTTAAAACAAAATATGTTCCCTCCGGTGTATTAACAATGAAACTGTCTTTTTTAAGTTATCTTAAATTTCCGACCATAACTATAACTTTTCTTCTAAGATCCTAAGTGTATGCAACTGCCATATGACAGAATTATTTAAAAAGCAGTTTCCCTTAAATGTCATTCGTCCAATAAAAATTCACTTGCACTACTAACTCGGAATCAGTTTTGAAACGTTTTTGTATTATTCTACTAATTTCTTTCAGCATATATCAAAACTTTAGAATTGCCTATCCATCCTCCTACTTCCACTATCCCTCTGATCTTACTTCTTTTAATACCTCTCTTTTAAAATAGTCATCTTGTTCCCCCTTTTCATTAAATTTTTCATTTCCCCTTTTAATAATAGACGAAGTAAAGCGATTACTTGCCAGGAATGAATTAAAATAAAGGTCGTAAAACATGGTTAATGTAAATACTCCAGCATCAATAATAAACAATCTAATTATTATTTAACATTAGCAACAACGACTTTCGCTTAAAGACAAAATATCAACTACTATTTACACCATACACACTTCGTTTATCCAATACTTTTGAAAACTGATAACAGTTCCACAAAATTTTTTGCATCAGTGATAGAAACGGAGGTTGTTACTTTGTGCTTGTCAAATACTTTAGTCATTACAAATATGTAGACCTTATTACTGGCTGCATGCTCTTCACGTGTCTCCAAATGTGCAAAAATATAAATTAAGACACAAAAAATAAGTGCTTAAAAATTTAACCTTGTCACAGTAAAATGTGTCTGCTCTGATTGAGAGATGATAATATTCGTTGTCTTCAAGTTCATCTTTAGCTGGATGGTTTACTTCTTTGAGGTACTCAGATATCTCTGACATGTAAACATTTCTTCCAAATGCTGCATAGCCTTAAATTGAATATTGATGAAGAAATGCATATAAGAGCAAAGTAGCAACGTTTTAATAAATATTTCTTGTAGCCTAAGAGAATGACCAATATTTTCTGTAAAGAACATTGTGAAAGAATGTTTTCCACTTTCAAGTATTAACAGTTATTACCCGAGAACAGACTAAGGAAAGCGTTTCAAATTTTAATTATATGTAGTTTTAATCTACATTGAGCATGCTATTTTGAACTTTTTAGCTTTTGGTATTTTTTCTAGGTCCTAAGCTACTTCAGAGGCCATCTTGGCAAAGCATTCTAACAATAGTCTAGCTTTTTTCCAAAATCATAACTAATAAAAAACACATGACGTAACGAAAAAGTTGTAGTCTTTTAAATAGCCTCCTTCACGCAATCAGATTAAAAAGACTATTCAAGAAAAATAAAGTGAAACAATAAATAAAAAAATTAATTTTTAATTGTTTGCCTGATTTATGAACTTAAGATAAAACATAAAATATTCAATTAACAATTCGACTCCTGAAAAGTGAGCTTAGTTTACATGCTATTTTTTATAAAACTTTTGGCATCGATCTAGCTCATTCATTTTTCGCGATAAGTCAAAGAAACTGCCACCAGATATATAAACAAAGCTGTCTTACCTAGAATCTCCGTTTCCAATGTATACAAGAATAAATAGCTGATCTTCGTTCACCTTTTCCTATTGCCTTATTGAACGGCTGGGTATAAAGCTGATAGGCAAGTACAAAATATTTTTTACTTAACTTTTGGTACCCAATATTTAAGTAATTTTTTCTTTTTTCCTTTTATCTAATGACTTTATTTTTTCAGCAAAGACCTCTTTCATAAAGAGTGTTACAATAAAGAATTACTAATTCAGTGCTTCACAAAATGCTACAATCAACTTCATGTGACCTGATTATTTTGGTGCAAAAACTGATTTGTATCTTTCTTGCTATGTTATGTTCCTTAAAATATAATTTTTAACTCTTCCATATTTACAAACTCAATTACCTAAAACTTTAGTTTGCTTACTTCTGAAAATTAAATTAATTTACTATTTATTTGTTTATGAATATTATTTAGAATGGTCATATAAATATATATATATATATATGTGTGTGTGTGTGTTTGTGTGTATGTTTCTATCTCATGGGAAGAACCATGATCTATTCCTGATGTGTATCATATAGCATACACGTGAAAAAGATAAGATTAAAAATTCTAATACTAGTATAAAAAGTGTATGAGAGAAAGAGCTCTCAATGAAAGCGGAATAGTAAAGAAAGATTGAATTTACCTTTGATGTTTCCATTAAGCCACGTATCAATTGAAGTAGAAGATACACCTTTTTTCGGAATCTCTACCAAAGAAAGATCTCCTTTTCCTCCAACTGATTTACTTTCACAGATGCTAGCTGTAATAATTTCATAGGATTTAGATAAAATATTAGCTGTTTGCTTTATACATATATATGTATATATAATGTATTTTATATATATATAATTTATATATATATATTCTATATATATTATATTATACATATATATATTATATATATTATATTATATATATTATATATCTATAATATAATATATAATTAGACATAATTTAATATAATGTAATACAATAACTTATTAAGCTGTGTTTGCTCCGGCAACATGGCCTGAGAGTTATGTCTCAGAAGCTCTGTGCTGCACTGATGAACCCACAAAGGGCGAAACAGTACTGTCTGTAGATTGTAATTACGCTCCCTTACGAAAGTTTGGTTGAGCACTCTATCTGAGATGGGAACCTGTAGTTTGCGTTATGCGGAGCTCACTGCGCATGCGTAGTTTAAGCACTCTGACAGGATCCCACAATGACTTCTTAAGCTGTGTTTGCTCCGGCAACTTGGCCTGAGAGTTGTGTCTCAGAAGCTCTGTGCTGCACTGATGAACCCATGAAGGGCGAAACAGTATTGTCTGTAGATTGAGTATTATATATATATATATATATGTATATATATATTATATTATATATANCTCCCTTACGAAAGTTTGGTTGAGCACTCTATCTGAGATGGGAACCTGTAGTTTGCGTTATGCGGAGCTCACTGCGCATGCGTAGTTTAAGCACTCTGACAGGATCCCACAATGACTTCTTAAGCTGTGTTTGCTCCGGCAACTTGGCCTGAGAGTTGTGTCTCAGAAGCTCTGTGCTGCACTGATGAACCCATGAAGGGCGAAACAGTATTGTCTGTAGATTGAGTATTATATATATATATATATATGTATATATATATTATATTATATATATTACATCACACGCATATATATTATATTATATATATATATATATTGTGGGTTGTGAATTTGTAAATTAAAGATATATGTCATTCGATATAACTTTAAACATTCTCTCTCCTTCACAGTATAATAAAAACAACAATTACAAAGGTTATCAATATTCAATTAATACCTGTGCTACAATTACCTTTAATGTACTCAAACACTGCCTTAGTGGGGTACATGATGCTCTTACTGTTGCCAACCAGTAATTTGTATGTGAAATTTGACAATTTTCAAGCTCATATCAACAAACAAAAGGCTCTTCGTTTCCTGTGCAACTTCTACTGACCACCAAGCCACCATTCCCCATTTAATAAATATTTGAAAAAAAGTCAATCCTTTTAGAGCTTGTGGTTGAGAAGGCTTAGAGTGTGGATTCACGCAGACATAATTTTGAAATGACTCTTACTGGTGAAATTAAAATTGGAGACATGGCATCGGGGAAAGTAACAAAGCTAACCATCTGAACAGGAATATATTCGACAAGTTTCATTAAATGATCTAGATTAGAAAAACGTCTTGTGACTTTTAACATTGAAAATGATTATATAAATTAACCAATTAATTATAGTTAATGATTCAATGACTTTGGATTTAAGTGGCTTGGTTCATTGTTCTAAATTTATTGAGGTTTGGTATAAATTGCCTATTGATTTATTCCATGATTTTCCACTTTTCTGTTTTAAAGAAAATTAAGCTTGCTCCATGGTTATTTTTACGAAAGCGTTTTTCGACAATGCTTTAGGGAATGGTCAGGCAGAAATATTGTTTAAGTGAGAATGTTCGGTTATAAACAATTACAACAAGGTAAATTACGATATTCTGCAAATCTCATTACGACATAATATTGCCTAATTACATCCTGCATTAAAATAAATGAAAGACTTTAATTGACCATAATGCTTACTTAAGCGTAGGCTACATATTTACTTTACATGGAAATCCATTATTTCTTTGCCAGGTCAGGGCTTGCCCTGCTGCTGGTAACATAAAATTCAGCACAACCTGTTGCATAGTCGAGTGGTTGGCGACTGAATCTGCTCCCCTACCAAATCTGGTGAGGAGGGTGGCTAGCAACCCAGTAGGAATAAAAACAAGACCTGTTAAAGGGCGGATGAGCCCTTTAGAGTCAATGGCTATCTAGCTAGAAGTGGTGTCTCAATAAAAGCACTCTGCAGAAAAAACTTCGGGCCTCTACTGCAGTTTTTTTTTTCTTTTCCATGTTTTGCCCTTTGTATATGCAGCCGCTTGGATGGGAAGTAACCCAGCCTTCCCGAGTGACGCTCACAAGCCCGGGAAAATGGAGAGTGTTGCCAGAAAGGAACGACAACCTCGGCGTAAAAACCCTAGCTCCAAACCAAAAAAGCTATGAAAGAAGTCTCAGACGATATGGCGCTTAGTCCCGTGGAGCTCTTGAATGGGCACAGGGTGCTACGAATCCCATGGTTGGCTGAAACAAGTGATAGAAAGAAGAAGTTCAAGAAATCTGTCATAAAGATTGCACTCTGAATCTTGGATGTGTGACTAGAAAAGGAAGGGAACTTGAAGACATGGTGGAAAGAAGAAAGCTGGATATTTTATGTGTTCAAGAAACGAGATGGAAGAGGAACAAAACGAGAAAACTTGGGGTAGGATTTAATCTACTTTATATCGGAGCAGATGGGAGAGGAAGAAATGGTGTAGGAATTGTGTTGAGCACTCACCACAAAGACAATATCATTTGTGAGACAAAGCTGAATGATAGAATGATGGTGTGAAATTGATAACAGGAAGAAATTATTTTCAATATAATCAGTGTTTATGCGCTAGTTGCAAGTTGGCTGAAAAAGAGAAGGCTAAATTTTGGCAATACCTAGATGGTTTGATTTCTGATATACCTGATGATGAAAGGGTAGTAGTGGCAGGTGATTTTAAATGGCATATAGGATCAAATAAAGAGCAATCGAGAGAACTCATGGTGGATATGGCACAGAGACGATTAATAACGAAGGAGAAAAATTGATTGACTTTGTTTTTCCATAAGGCATGACAATATTGAATTCGTTTTATTGTAAGAGAGATTACCTAA
Source organism: Morbakka virulenta (assembly GCA_003991215.1). Taxonomy (NCBI): domain Eukaryota; kingdom Metazoa; phylum Cnidaria; class Cubozoa; order Carybdeida; family Carukiidae; genus Morbakka; species Morbakka virulenta. The sequence continues at coordinate 379,373 of RDPX01000058.1, read as the reverse complement.
CAAATGCTAGCGGAGGCCATGAAACCCAGCTTGATTATATTTTGTACAGATGAGATAAAATGAGCGAGATTAAGAACTGCAAAGTCATCAAAGGAGAAGAAGTAGCAAAACAGCACCATCCACTTGTTGGTGAGATAAATATCAAGAAAGCAAGAAAAGGTAAGAAAAGATCTTTACTGAAGATTAGGTGGTAGAAAATGAACGATGCAGAACTGAGAGACAACTTTTGTCAAAGATATCGACTTCAAAGGTGAGGTAGATGTATGGTGGCAGTGCAACCCACAAGTAATCTTAAGAGTAGGAGAAGAAGTATTTTGAAAGACATTTGGCAAAGGCCCTCCTGATGACAAAGAGACATGGAGGTGGAATTAAGAAAGGGCAGAAGCTATTAAAGAGAGGAAACAGGCTAAATAGTAGTATAACAATAAAAAAATCAGATCAATAAAGAAAGACGCAAAGCGAAAAGCCAAGCTGCAAAGAACGTGGTGGCCACTTCTAGACCAAAAGCGAGTAAAGAAATGTATGAAGAGCTAGAGACAGTAGAAGAGCAGAAGAGGATCTATAAAATTGCAAAATCAAGAGACATATAAACAAAAGACCAGACACACAAAAAAATCAAGAGAAGATGGAACCATTATTTTGAAGGCCTTCTGAATGAAGAAAATCTGAGACTACCAGGTGGCAAAGGAATGCTAAATGAAAGGCAAACAGAGAACGTAAGTCGAATGGAAATAATAAGAGGATTAAAGGAAATGAAGGTGAAAAAAGCAGAGGGCACAGATAACATCCCAATCGAAGTTTGCAAATGTCTTGGTAATACAGGAATAGACATACTCTGGGATATGATGAGAAAGACCTTCTTGCAAGAGAAAATGTCATATAATTGGAGAAAAAGCTCTATAATACCCCTGTGCAAAGATAAGGGATAATTAATTTAAACTCTCTTCGTCTATCTTAACTTTCTGTACCAATGCATAAATCACTTTTATGTAAACCAAAACAATAATTACATACACTTAATCAATTGGCGTATAAGAAGTCTCAGAACTTCACTGGCAACCTTTGTAGAACATTTGCTTACAGCTCAGGATAGACACAAGTTAGTAAGTTTACATTTGTGAGGTTTACACTTCTTACATTAATAAAATGATTATTTATAAAGTAAAAAGGAACTGCCTGTTGTTGCTAAAGGAAGATTCAATTCAAGTTCATACAAAGGTAACAAAGAACTGTTGTCCACTTACCGAAATAAACATGTTCCACAGAATAGACTTCAACTTCACAAAGACGGAGTGACTCGGTACCATGAGTTTTGAGAAATAAGTATCTTCCTTTGGGAAAGTTGTTACATAGGATTTGTACTTTTTGTTTAGGAACAATTACTGCATGAGAGCATCTGGCATAAAATATTATAGATATTAGCAAAGAGCGAAAACATTTGCTGAATCCAACATTTGTTTGAAATAACGTGTGTGAACTTTTTTCTTAAACAAAGACCTGATAAAAGGAGTTATGCTAATGTTTTGCTTTTGTTTCTCAAAAATTTTTTAAAAAGTTATTTTATCCTAAACTTTTTATGGCTTACTTTATTTTGCAATGGTAGGCATTGTTTTACTGTAAAATCACGAAAACATTTATGGGTAAGAAGTCTCCATTTTTTTAATGAGTTACTTAACTCATGGAGAATGTACAGTGTCCAACAATTATCACTTGCACTATAATATATTTTTATAGCGAAAGGGACAATTCACTTCACTTAATTTTTCTAAGAATGAAAATTTAAACAATTGACCTCTCTTGATAAAATAACTTTCTTTCTTTCAATAATTAAAACAGTAGAAGAAATACTAAAGAATTTAAGGTATCTGGTTGGCATGTTCTTGAACCACTCACATAAATTTTAAACTATATCATCTTGTTCTGACTTTATGCTAGTAAATATCCTTGAAGGATTTTATGGAATAATAAAGCAAAATACCAATCCGATTCAGTTTTGTGGTGTAAATTGTGATAGCAAAGAAATACCATTCTGGGTTCGTCAAACTTTGAAGCAATGCATTTCTTTGTAATAGAGTTAATGTATAAAATAGACAAAGGAGTAACAGAAAGAAACAGACTAACGGTAGCATCAATCCAAAATAGAAATATTTGATTTCCATTCTTTCATTATTAATGTAATAAATTTTGTTTAAAAACCATGTAATTGTCTTGTAAGATGTGTTTTCGTTGGAAATAAAGTACCCAATTATTCAAGGTAAGGTATCTTTGGGATTAACAATTAGCATAAAAAAGCTATCTATGAATTGACTTCACAATAACCCATTACAGGCAGACTTCAAATTAAAAGAGGAAAAATGTACACCTAATATGAATAAGTATGTCAATATAGCTGTTAGTTATTAATAGTACATATATTTCAAAATTATCAATAATTCACTTTCTATTTAAAATAAGGAGAAAATTAGAAAATTATAGTTAAATATTAATGGCGTGCTTGTAAGGATTCAAATATTTATATATATTAAGGCAGACCTTTTTACCTGACCTATTAGAACTAAGTTTTTCAAAAGAATGCTTGAAAAAAAAGCCTTTTCATTTCTTGGTGGTCTAGAATGGGGACGTTAGGTGCCTCTTTCTCTCAATGGCCTAAGAGTCTGTCTTCTCCAAGCAATTGTACACACATGGACCCTCTGACTTGCAGCTTTTTTATGTTTTTAAGTCCAAAGGATCTGACACGGTAGAAAATCCAGAAAGAAAACGAGTTAGGGTGGTTTTTATCCCGTGTTTCCTCTATGCAATTACTACAGTGGATCCAAAGAAATTCGTTAATTAAAAATCCATTTGTCCTCGAGGACATCAACACCAGCATAGGTTGTAAATATGACACCTGGCCTAGGAGTTTTTATCACTCAGGTGTAGCAAAAGAAATGGGCTTTGCCGATATCATTAGCCCTGTATTACAAAAGTTTATTTTTAACCAGACAGTTTTATCTTTTTTTTGTCTTTACTTCCCACGATTCTGATACTGGCACAAGTGTGACCTCTTTCTCAAAAGAGAAAGAATCACCAGATAAAATTTTTGTGACTTGCAGATATCAGAGATTTGTCTGTGACACAGAAAGACTCTGAATGGAAGCAAGGTAAAACTTCTGCAGAAAACCTAGTCGTATCAATTACAGTATGAAAGATGAGTACCGTAGCTTTGCTAAACTACATATGACATTGCTATTTAACAACCTGTAACTGCGGTCAGCGCTTATTTTTACTAGAATAACCCTACAAATAAGTAAACAGAAGCCCTTAGCAAGGAGAAGATGAGCCCAACCCGCTGCACACCAACGCTCCAATGTTCTTGACCACTCTGACAGGAAAAGACGGTATTCCATCATAACTCCAGAGCAAGGTGAGTAATACTGCTTTGACGTCGTAACTTCGTTAGCTTCTTTTAGAGTAAAAAAAAAGCTTTGCGTCCAGAAGGCACGGGAAACAAAGATTATCCATAGTACAGGAGTAAGGAAGATGGCAGTATTAGCTAAAACTTCGGTAGGGTTCCTTGTCGATGATTGCTGACAATAATTTTGCCCTATTGAAGCTGAATACGTTCCAACATCTTTCTAAACAAGTTTCAAAACAATATTTTTTTTTACTATGAACAAACGCTTACCATTGTAGCGGTTACAGGAAAAATGTTAGAGGGACAGAGAGGAACCCTGTTTGTTGTCTTTATTTAGCTAACCAAGGCCTTTGACTTCCTGTCTTTGGATAGTTTTGTTTTATAGGGAGGGTTTCAAGAAGCAGTCTATCCTAAAGATGAACCTCACACTTCTTTTTCAACTTAAAGCTACGTGAAAATGAAATATGTTCTCGCCCCGATAATGTTAGTAACGTTTTAAAGAAATTCTCCCATTCTGCCACCACTTATTCCAAGACTAAAGTATAAGGCCTTAGTGACAGGTATAGGCATATAGCTTAGTCAGAACGTCAGCATAATGAAGACGTCGATAAGGCCTCAAGAGATTAAGAATACTCCGATGATTTCAGTTAATGACCATACCAATAGTGAGGCAAAGGACTATACTTAAATGAAACACTTCCATGGACTTTCAGCAAGAGGAGTACATGGTGATAGGAGCTTCATCAATGGCTTTCTTCAACACAAAGTTTTGTATAACCCTTTATTATCAAAAAGATCCTACAGTGGACAAAACTTGCGTGCTTTTTATGTTATTCTACCGGATTGAGACGTATTGTTTTTACTTACGCCAAGAGCACAGTGTAAACAGCCTCTCGGGAAGCAACATCAGTTGCATTCTGAGTATTTACTGGTAACTAGGTGTCCTAACAAGTCTCTCGTTGCTTTAAGCATATCTGTTTTGCTTTTCAAATGACGTGTATCCTTGATTGGCCACGTAGGCTCCAACATTTATTGTCGTATTAAAACGTTTCTTTTGTTGAATACTAAGACTCAAGATATACAGGCCAGCTTCTGCTATGATAAAAGAGGTCATGTTAAAGTGCCATAAGAGCTCCCAAAACTTCAGACCATGAAGTAGCAGGTCATCTGGAACGGATATTTGGTATCAGGGAGGGTATTCAGAGTTGCATTCGGTAGGAAAACCGATACACTAGAAAATGTTAAAAGTTAAAACCCAAGAAAAATCTTGCCTAATATGCATTATATGTTATTGTTTCTGCTTATTTTAAATTAAACTGTGTAATCCCAGATGATTAATCAATGATTAATTCTTGATTAATCAATGATTAATCAAGAATCAAGATTAAGGTGGTTTGGACACTTGGAAAGGAGAGATGAGGAACATGTAGGAAAGAAATGTCTGCAAATGGAACTGCCAGGACGTAGGAGAAGAGGGCGACCCAACCTCAGATGGACAGACAATATCAAGGAAGACATGGCAGCAAAAGGAGTTGTGAGAGAAGATGCACAAGACCGCGTGCGTTGGAGAAGGAGCATTCGCTACGACGACCCCTAAAAAAAAGGGAAAAGNGGAGAGACAGGATCCGAAACGACTTGGTCAGAAGGGAGCTAGGTGTCGCAGAGGCCTCCAAGAAGCTACAAGAATCAAGATTAAGGTGGTTTGGACACTTGGAAAGGAGAGATGAGGAACATGTAGGAAAGAAATGTCTGCAAATGGAACTGCCAGGACGTAGGAGAAGAGGGCGACCCAAGCTCAGATGGACAGACAATATCAAGGAAGACATGGCAGCAAAAGGAGTTGTGAGAGAAGATGCACAAGACCGCGTGCGTTGGAGAAGGAGCATTCGCTACGACGACCCCTAAAAAAAAGGGAAAAGTCGACAGAAAAAGAAAGAAGAAAAGAAAGAATCCCAGATGATGCTGCATTAACAGAAAAAGAAATGTTTCCTGCTTTTCTTTGTGTTTGCAGAGTATCTACTACACGTCTTTGTAAAAATGTTAAGTTTAAAGTTAAAATAAATTTATAGGATAAGAGAGAAGACTAAAAGGCCCTTTGACGATCAACTAACAACTGCAAAGGGAGTTTAAATCAAAACCGATACAATTTAGTAGATTAGAGAAATAAAATCAGATCTGAAATGGCCGCAGTTTTCACACAAATAGGTTTTATAGGTTACCACAGATGGTAGTGTAAGAAGCAATACACATTTCTCAATTCCTTAGCAAGGTAGCATTCATGATTAATTTTTTTCAAAAGAAATAATAATTATACTTTTATAATAATTCAATAAGTAACTTTTACAAATGTAATTTAAGGACCTTAGTTTAGAAGCCAAGCAAAGTGGTTAATTGCATTTACACTTTTGAGCTACAAAACAACTTATATACACACTACAACAAGCATATCATAAATGTTGTCGTTTATAAAAATGTACGTAATTAATAGTAGAAAAGCATAACAAAACAACGTCAATTAAGAGAATATTAGTTTAGACATTCAGAGCAAAGTGCAATCAAGCTCATGCTTTAAGAGACAAAGGTTATGAAAGAAATTGCGTAGAAGTCCATGTTCATGATAACGATGAGAAAAGCCATATATTATAGTGAATTAAAATAGAAAATAAAAAAATTTAGTCATTTTAAACATTATACGCTACAACAAACAAAACTGTTAGTTTTTTACTTACGGTATTTCACCAACCCCCACTCTGTTGTATTTATTTCCTACTGTAATCTGTATATTTGGTGGTGAATCGTAAGGAAAGGTAATGACTATTTTTCCAATTACAAATTCCTCAACCAAATCTGCCATCCACCAAGCGTTAGTTTCTCTTTGTGTTGCAGAGCATGACTCGGACGATTTAGTCCCATCAACAGCTCTTGAAGAGACAGCACCTGATAAATCAGACGATTGCTCTGTCTCTTTTCCAAGTGCCAAATTAAATTGAGCTACAAAGGTAGAGTTATATATGAAAATTTATTCTAGCTTTTCATAGTTTACTTAGTTTTTTGAAGTGGAGAGAATATTGGCAAAGTTATTAGCAGATAGAGGTTTACTCATATGTGCTAAGACCAATAAATATAAGTATGACTAACAAAAATGTCTTAGTCTAGCATAAATTACTAGATTTGCCACAATTTGAACCATGTGACGATAATGTGAAGAAATAAGCTACGTTTTTGTTATTATATTAGTTTCTTTGCTATTATTTATTTACATCGCACTTAATTGCATTCATTACAAATAAAAGCAAATATATTTTACCTAAAAAGTTACTTGACAAACTATTGCCTTAAAACGGCAATGACCACTCTTAAAATACTAAATTGATACAACAAAACAGAAAGAGAGTAGAGGGAATGAAGAAGAGGAGGGAAGAGGGACGGGAAAGTAAAGAGGTAGAAAGGTAGAGAGAGAGAGAGAGAGAGAGAGAGAGAGAGAGAGCTGTTCCACCGACAGAGGATATTCAACATAGGTAAATGTCATTCAAAGCATCATTACTTACCAAAATTTTCTTTGCTGGTAGAAAATACTTCCACCTCACAAAGTGTTAGCATACCTTGGTATTCTAAACTTACAAATAGATATCGTCCTTTTGGTCTGGTGTTGCAAATGAATAGTTGAGTACAGCCTTGAGGAACTGATTCACCTTCTACACATCTAAAAATATATATTATTTGATATCATGCTAAGTAACAGAAAGGTATAAATCAATAATGAAATTGAATATTGATATTAATTGCTAAAATAATAATATAACATTAGCCAAATCGGAACAGCTCGAAAGGGGAAAACAACTTAAAATGAGATGAAAAAATACAACCAAGTCAGTTATTGTACTACCAAAAAGATAGTCTTATCGTCTTCTGCCTGCTACTTTAATATTTTATTGAATACAGAACGAAAATCTATTTTTTTTAGTTTTAACATCATTTCCCCCCAGCAATTAGGGCTCAGACGGTGCCCCTAATAGGGACTTTGATTTGGCAGTGAGGAATTTCTTGGCCGAATGCTTTTCCTGACGAAAACCAATGGCTTTTTTTTCTTTGTGAAGTTCCAAATTCTTCTCGACAATTCGGGGAATCGAACCCGGAAATCCTGGTCAGCATGCAGGTGCACTAACCATTAAGCCACGGCTCCTCTACCAAAATCTTAATTTACACTATTCATAACCATAATTTGTACTTCTAAATATGGTACTTACTATTCGTATAACACCCTTTTTTGTATTGTTGTGCAACAACACTTTCAAATCAAAAATGCATTATCAATATTGACTAAGAAGACGGCGATTTTAGGAATGAATATTTTACATTTATGACAACTGCATAGTGGATATTTGTTCCTCTTAGCGAGGTGGAACCTTTTGTCTTCATTTTATACCTTGTTTAAAAAATGTGTCATATTCAAACAACTTCTGGTGTTGCATTTTATTTGTGGTACCTTACTATCTCCAACGTACCTCTAATGGAAGTGGAGAGGTTGAGAGATTTGAATAGTCAAAGAGAGAAGAAAGGAATAAAATGTTTAAATTTCAATAGATTGGTGATTATTAGATTAGGTGGAGCAGGTTAGAAAATGAGTCTGATTTTTATTGTGATTTGATGTTGTTTTATTGAAAGCAACAAGTTAATCTTCTTTCATTCTACCAAGGAAAACTCCACAACAAAGAGAACGTAGAATCTAGACTAATCTTTTACATTGATGAATGTAATCCAGAGGAGAATGATGATGATCCAATAGGGGATTTGCAAGTACATGATGAAAAGGATACGGTAAAACATTTATGGAAAGAAGATGACGATAATGATAATGTTTATCACAGAGAAGAAGAAGAATAGCCAAAATTTTGAACAGTTGATTGTCTTAATCTTCACATATATTATAAGAATACATCAATTACCTCTTATAATCAAAGGTGTACCACTCACTAGAAGATTATTTAAATCAGCTGATTGATTATTACTATCAGTAATAATATTCTAAGATCACGAATACAATATGTGTAAATTTTGTCAAATAAAAGATGTATTTGGTGTTTTTGAAACAGATATGTTAAAGGTTAGTTATCTGCACTGGATTGATTAAGCACGTCTGATGAAGTATTTGAAATGGATGATTTGCTGATTACAGATGAATGAACCAGAATACCATGCACATCTCTTGCAATATTAGGATGACTATATGGCTTATGCATGTCTCATATTATATGACTTTTTTCTGGCTTTTATTTAAACAATCATTGTTAAAAAATAAACAAAGTTACAAAATAATTTGAAAAACAATTTTTGAAAACTGTTAACAATATTATCATTGAGTTACAACTTTATAACATATCACATAAAATACAATCCTTACAACAAAATCTATAGTTATAAAGGCTATTGATGATCTCATTTATGTAGTAAATAATAATAATAATAGTAAACAGGACACAATACCATTCATATCCAAAGATTATTTAGAAATTATATTAATTTGAAACAATACATAAGTTAAAATATTCTATAGACTTTAAGATACTGAATGTTAAAAAATAACATTATTAATAAAAAGTAACTGTTTAGTAGCAAGAATAACAATATCTGATATCAAACTAGACGATATTGAGGTATGTATTACTGAAAATGAATATTTGGGTACATTATTTATAACAGTGTGATAAAAGAAATATCAAGTGCATTTCAAATTTGTCCATATACAGGATATTTTGATAGAATATATCTCTCTAAATTGCTTAGAATAAGGCACATCTTATTTCATGAATATCAAATATCATCCATTATCTAATCACTTTGATAAATGACAAGAGCATAATAAAAGTAAAATGTCTATATATAATATACTGTTAAAATAGATCTAAATACCAATTCTTGTCTATTTTTAGGTATAAATTCAAGATGCTATGGTTATAAACAAAATAGAAACAGTAAAAAATTGGAAATATTATACTATAAAAATCTTCAAGCTTATTGAAGCTCTTGAGCTTCAATAAGCTTTTCCGCCTTGAGGACTTCCTGAGCAATAAACAGGTTCTCCATCCTTTTGACGAGTCTTTAAATGTCAAATTGCTTGCTTAGGCAACTAATTTGGCACTTAGATACTTTGTCCTGCAGATATCCTTACGCTTTTGAACAATAGGAGCAAGAAAATGAAAAAATAATAAGGTAATTATTCTTTGAAAGCACAATCTATAGATATTTAAGATAGTTAAGTCAATGCTGCGTTAAAAATATCAAAAAAATTAATTCTTTTTTTTAGTTGTTAAATAATTTTTAAGAAAGGTAACTTTGCTTTTATAGTGGATACAAGTGCACATTATAAGTAGTATAGTAATTGCTTGTTATGGCGTACTTTTTATAGAATGCTTAATTTTTCAAAAAAGCTTATTTCAAAAAACTTTTTTTGTGAAATAAACCAGAACCATCACTTACTATACTAATGAGCTTCCGATTGACACTTTGGTTGAACAAACTAATTTGTACTGGAACAACGTAATGGCAAATCTGTTGAATTTGATCCTGACAAAACGGAAGGATTCAAAGTGTAGCTGACATCATTAGTCGCTTTTAATAAAACACGTCAGTACTTCCATAGCCAACAATGGAAAATGGTAATCAAGAAATCACTTCAGTTATGAAAACGTGTTACAAGTGCGGTGAGCATGTCGCTTTGTCTTTAGTAAATGCAGAGCTGTACCTCCAGAAGAATACCACTTTATTGATGAACAAATCACACCCACCAAATGTTGCCCTTCAACTAAACAATGAATGTGAAAAAAGCCAAATAGGGACTAATGGTTTTGACACACTGTGGAAATATTTGAATAGTCTACAATGATGACGTGCATGAATACAAGGAGACAGTAGAGCAAGAAGATATTTCCTAACATTCTCATGCCTGGCAACATTATGATAAGATTGATATGGAATTTACCAATGCATAAAAATTTTAAAAATGTAGCTTTTTACTTTTCCTCAGTTCGTCTACAAAAATCATTTTAGAGATAAAAGACTGTTGTTGGGAAGGAGCGAATGAAAGGATCTAATGCACATACAGGTATGCTATTTGGAAAAGAGTTAAGACAAAAAGGACACGCTTTCTTCAACCATACTGTTGAAGCAAATTCTGCACTGCACATTCTCTTATGGCTTACTAACACCTGTGACCAGGAAAGCTCCACTTTTGTTAGAAATAAATTGGATAAAACTGCTCCTAGACGAAACAAGCGAGGGATAGGTGAAAAGAAATTTTACTGTCTTGTCTGACTTGATTTAAAATATGTTATATTCTTTACAGTCTCCTTGATCTATTCGTAGCACACTGGAACTGTATGCGCAAGGTTCAGCCAAGAAGTTCAATTTACGGTAAGGTCTTCTAAAACAGTGTCCTTCCATTTCCAGAAACCTTCAACATAAGTCACCACTCGAGGGGTAAAATTTACCTTGGTACCCCATGATTTGATTTGACATATTGATTAGTGCAAAAACTCTAAAAGCAAAGCAATACTTAACATACTTTTTGTATTTCTGGAAACTTAGTCATTCCACAATTTTTTCAGGTGATATAATAAATACAAAATATATATTTTTCTTTTATATTGACTGTGCAGTCTTTGTGAAGGTATTGTTTCAAACAATGCATTTTGTGTCAATTTTAGGAAAAAAAATCATATGCATAAGCAATATAATAAAGATTTATTATTTATTCAAATTTGTCAGTTGAGCCTTCCTTTTTATTCAAATCTACCATATGGGAGCAGTCGATTTTTGCTATCTAATTTTGTTTCTATGCCGAATCCTTTAAAGAAGGAATGGGTTCTATGTCTACATTAACTACTGCCTTCTTGGTATTGCTATTGCAATTGAATGACTGATGTACCAATAACGTCAAGTTTATAAGGGAGTTGCAAAGGAAAACCAGCAAACCCTTTCTTAGTTCCAATCAGAAGTAGCAGACACTCTTCTTTGAGCACAGCAGAAAACAGCCAATAAGCAGCAAATATCACTAGACAATGAAGAATTAGAAACAGAAACCAGAACTGCTTCACTATTTATCAGCAGAGACACCTTAAAAATGAAATTTAGGAAAGAGGAAATGCCTCTAAAGCCTATTTTGTTCTTGTTCTGGTTTTGTAAAATTTGTTATTCTATAACAAAATATATTTCATGATATTTAAAACACATTATTTTGACTATTTTACCAGCTTCATATCAAGTTACTCTGCAACAAAATTTTTGTGACATCACCATTTTGATATTGTTTTTAGCGTTTGACCTTAGATATATTAATAAAACCAGAATTTTTATTCTTTGAAGAAAAGATTTCATGCAAAGGATTTTCACATAGATGTGAATGCTTTTTACCAAAAATGTTAAAAACTGTGGTAATGAATCAAAAAGTTCAATCCCACAGCTTCTACAGAGTTAGATTTAGCATCCCTAAAATTAAGCAAAGATAGACGAACCTCCAGGCTTAAAGAAAAATATTTATTTGCATGTTTTTCCAGATATTATTTTTTAAATTCTGAAAAATATTTTAATCCACCGGTCGTGGATTAAGTGACCAAAACTGTTGTAATATTTTTACTTCACCGGAATTGTGTTTCTGTACAAAACAGTGATTAAACCTGAATTCATATTGGATCAATTGGGCAACGAATATGATATTACGTTTTTCTGATTAAACACTACTATATGTTTCTGCTACTTGTTATTAATCAAGAGCTTAAATCAGCCTATAATGTAGGGTATTGATAGTAAGATAGACATGCAAAAGGTTTCAGAAGCCAGAATTTCCCAAACTTTAATCAATTTTAATTGGCAATTAATAATAAAATTAATTAATATCAATTTTGACGTACTGAGCTATTTCAAAGTAAATACGTCGTTTGTGTTAATGTTGACATTTGGCTATACAATATCTCAAATTACCAGTTCACATTTTTCAGTATCTTAATGCTTGCTTAGAATCATGTTCTTCTATATCTTTCGAACAAGTGCAACATCTAGTATTGCCTTTGCTTCTGTTTTTTGCGTCTACCCTTTTATGTTATCCAGCAATATCATTGTCTGGCAGTTGATTCTTTACTACAATCTTTGCTAATTGGAACAGATTCTTCTCCACGTTTGTTTTCTTTATTCCATGACAAAAACTTTATCTGTCTCGATCTGACACTTTGAAATATTTTTACTTCATACTTCATTTTCAGTACTAAGTTTAATGTTCCATCCACCCACCCACTATATTTCTAAAAGTTCTTAACCACATCTCTATACCTAAAAATCTTTGTGTACTAAAAATTGAGAAGATGTAGGTTCCATGTGCACCAGATAGAGCAGATATTATAACAGAACTAAAAGTGAATGTTTACTTTACATTATGCATTATTTTATCACCGTTTAGTAGAATTGAATCCAAAATTTAATTTTGAAATTTGCTTGGACCTTTTTTAAAGGGCTCTCATATTGAAAATATTTAAAACAACATTTTGCCCACTCTACTAAACTTCTGTTTTATTCAGATTATTAGGTGTTCTGTGGGGCCTAGTTACTGAGATAAACTCTCTTTCCCCTTCCCTCTGCTATCCTTGTGGAGTATTCAGCTCCAACATTCCACCTCTGAATGTAAAATTATACCAATTTTAGCTTTGGTGATCTCATTCTCAGGAGACTTTCATTTTAAATCTTGTTATTGGCTTTTATCACATATTTTACTATTCAATTTCTTGAGTGAAAGGAACAAATTTGTCTCTTCTTTTTGTCGAAAAACATTTAAATCTAAAATCAGAATTGTTCAAAATTTAATAGTGGATTAAGGCTGAAAAAAGAAAATAATATGATGTAATTGAGGATTTGATCTTTTTACTTACATGTGCTCACCAAGACCATTCGATTCGTTTTTATTTCCAACTGATATTCTCATCTCACGTAGACGATCACCACAGCAGTCTCCACGGTTTGTAATTTTCACTGAACCAATTTCAGCCTGGATGCCTAAATCAACCATCCACCAAGGTTTGTTTTCACTGTTTGTGCTGGTACATGACATTTGGTAAAAATGAGTCAATTTTCTTCCATCAACTGCCCTTGATGATTTTCCAATTTCATTTAGGGTACTTGACTGGGAAGTCTGCTTATAAAGTGCCAGATTAATTTTGCCTATAATTAAAAACAAATCTTTTAAAAATGAAGCAATGAAACTTTGTATTAGGACATTTGCATATATATTTAATAATAACTAATAATCAAGTATATGTATATATATACATATATATACACTTTTTTGTTCTCCTTATCAAATAAGGTAAATACTTTTGCTTTCAACTTCTTGGTAACCATAATCTTTTTTCGCTTATCAAATGAAGATTTTCTTTCCCTCTCTTAACTTCATGCTAAGATACGTGATCACTTGAGGTCTTCCCTGGAGTGAAAAAGAATGAAAAAAACTTAACCTAATCTAAGAATTGCTGTGGATTCGAACTTTATTTCGTTGGAATGGGATTAGAAAAAGCCATCTGAAAAGGAAAGTCCAAGGAGTTAGAAATTTTCTGATTCAGACAGAGAAAAACCAATCCTGGAAACAGGACATATGTTGGTAAATATTTGTATGTTGATATTGGAAAGCTTAGTCTTGGTAACATGAAATGTGACAAGCCACTGGAAGCTCCAATCAACAGCATATTCAAGATTACACTAACTGGATCAAGCAACTTTTATTGATAGAAAGAAGACGGTTTACTCTCAACGAACGGGTAAAGAGTGGTATCATTGGCAGATAAAACAATATTTCTTTCTAAAGTGTGGAATGGTCATTTTTCAAGAAAAAAAAAGTATAGCCTTAGTGGAGAGCCTTAAAGAGCTGTAGAATTTGAAATAAAGATAGGAGAAGATTTAAAATAAATGAGAGCACTTATCATACAATTGCTTAGCAAAGATGTTCTGGTGTGGAATATCCTACAGGAAAGCCAAACAACCTCAGTTTATGAAGAAAAATGTAATTTTAAATGTTATAAAAAGGCATGGAGAAAAACAAAACAGTAGCTCTTGCTTCACCTAGACGGTCGAGAGCACCACAAAATCTTCAAGAAAAGAGGTCTGTTGTGAAAAGAGATTAAAGAACACCTTATAACTATAGGAGAAAATGGTGGTACTTTAAGTGCACGATTATTTGATTAAATAAACTATTAGTAATACAAAATTTGAATATTTCAAATGAAATCAAGCTCATTTTGGGCATTATTTTCCTGGCAGTCAAGATGCCAGAATTAAGGAACTAAAGTCGTATGTGTTTTTATGAATACTGGAAAACAGAGAAAGGATCAAGAAGGTGCCCTATTATTGTGCTTGGGTGAAGGAAAACATTTAAAAAAATAAGGAAGGATTGTTGAAAGCCCGCCAATTCCTGTAACTGGTTGTCTAAGACAAACTTGGTGGCTACATCCTGTCGAGTGCCAGCGAAGTAGCTATCGACAAAATTGAAAGTGATTTTAATTGAAACTATATGATCCTAAATTTATCCTAATTTGCCTTGCTTCAGAGTATAAGAGCACTGATAGGGAGATAGTTGAGCTAACTGAAAAAATCTCAATAATATTTTTGAAACAGAAATGATAAGAAGAAAATTAAAGCTCAAAAGGACATCCATTGAAGAGTTTTAAAATTTAAGAGAGAAATCAGTTAAATATTATTGAATGAATACCGTGTGGATGTTATCAGGGCGAAGTGCTTTGGATGACTGCAATAAAGAATTAAAGGCCAAAACAAAAAATAGTGTTATAGAGAAGCTATTGATATCATTAAATCAGCAGAGTAGACAGTTAAGAAGAACCAGACGAGCAATCAAAAGAACACTTGTCAGTCATGAAAAAAAGGGGAATTGTAGATTTATCTTTACTAAAGATGCTGTTCTACATACTCTGAAACACTCTTTCATATTATTTTATGGTTGGAAATAAAAGCTTTGGTAGTTTCAGTCTAGAAAATTCAGCTTCATTTAAAACTCTTTTAAAACATTTCTTTACCATTTCTAAACAAGTGTTTATACCTACGATTACAGCCGCTTGCTGTAGCTACAGTAGCATGCAGGCGAAAATAGAGAAGAGAAAATGAAATTTGCTTGCATATATATAAAGTATAAAAGCATCTACACAAACCTGAATCAAAGACATGTATTTAGAGGAGCATTTCCCAGTCGAAAGTGATATAAAGTATTTCCAAAGGGTACCAATTACGAAATTACGAAACGTTCCCCAATCACCCGAGGTATAGCGGTAAGAATTGTGACGGGATAGAAATTTCCGTAAGAAAGCTCTCTGAGGTGTGACAGATTGTGTATATCAGGTAGACAAATGGGAAAATCGAAAGTGTGAATTAACGTTTGAGGTAATCAAATGTTGTAAGTACCAAATTCACGAGTTAAAAATTTAGCAATTAAATACGCTAAGTAATGAAGTCAGAACAAACATTTATAATAGCAGATTGATGAGTAAATCCCGGAAAATTATGGATTTGCTTAAATGCATAAATACATTTTTTAGGAATATTTTCGTACAAACTTGGATTTTCATCCTGCTGTTAGAAGAACTGAAAAGGAGGGGTTTTTTTAAATGCATAAAATACATATATACTATTTTGGTTATGGGGTAGTGCATATTTTGCATAATTTAGCATTTTTAGTGCATATCTGTTTAAAACATAGAACCTTTAATGCACATTTTGACAATAAATTCCGAAAACAAAGAGAAATAATTTATATCTGCAGTCATTGGGTCTGTCCTACATATACAATGAAAATTTTGTATCTGCCTGTGTTACCAACATAAATTGATAGTTTCGTGCTGATGTAGTCCGAAGAGCAGATGAACTGCACTTCTACGTGGGTTTGTTTATGATTTAAGATTATTGACGAGCCGTTATACCTGTAGTGCTTCCATGTGCGACTACTTACAGTCTTAATAGTCGGACCAGAATTTTAAAATGCACTTAGGACATCAAAGTCTGCCATTGACACGCGTCAAGTTCTTTGTTTAACAGAATATTACATACAAAGAACAGCGACAATTGAAATTGAAAAGTCCTACATGATCACACCTACGCAATTATGCTGATATATAGGATATTTGTGTAATTTTGGATATTATTGGCCATTCAAGAGTAGAGATGGTTGAAGGGCTCAGTGCTTCTGAAGTTGCAAGTTTCAAATATACAGCAGTCATCAGCTGCGACGTTGAACGCAGCTTTTCGAAATTAAAACAAGTGTTATCAGACAAGCGACACTCATTGACTATTGAATATCTCGCCTGGATACTCGTTAGGTAAGAGGTTGGTTATATTTAGCTATTCCCTGTGATCTTAGAGAGAGTTTAGTGCATATTTCCAGTTTTATCGCATAATTTTTTAGAGCATTTTTATTTGCAGATTTTGGATTTTTAGTGCATAAATATGCGGGTTTTATTGATGAGACACAATTAGAAATATTTTCAAAAATTGTACAGTTAGGGAGAGGTGGAGAAAGGTAAAGAGAAAAATTTATATAGTGTAGTGAATTAATGCAAGACGCAAACGGACGAGGTAATGTTCAGTTCTTCCAAACTGAACTAAACGTGTTCATTGTACATATTCTCGAAGAAAGTTAATTTAGACCATCCATATGACAAGTAAAGTTGTCATAAATAACAGGAAAATAACCAGTAATGACCTTTACCTTTAAACAAATAAACCCTAACCCCCATGTTGACCATGTTAAGGTATAAAAAATCCACACTGCGATCTAAACTATGCTTATGTCACAGGTTTTTGGTATCCCTATGTCGATTTAAGTAATTCTTTTCTTTTTCTCCTATTCAAAATCTATTCTCTAGAATTTTACCTGAATTCCTGATCGATTCATTTTTGAATGTTAACTGTGTTTCTTCTCTCAGTTGTTCACTAGAAACCACATTTGGACAAGGGTCTTTTTGTGAGGGAAATTCGTATCTTTGTTGCATGGNCTCTCTCTTTCTCTCTCTCGTCTCCATCTGCTCGAGTTGTAGCTTTATTTTATCAATGAGAACTTTTCAACTCTATGCTACGGAAATTTGTTGCCAGCTGAACATAATTTGTATTTGAAGTTGTAGATCCTTTCAACTATGCAATATTGTTGTTAGGTCTTTATTAAATTAGGATCAAAAGAGTAATATATTGGTCTTAAAAACGTCACATTTTTGTGCTGTTGGCAACAAAAACACTTAGATGATGAGAAAGAACTCACATTGTAGGATTTGTCCACGTCTAAGAGGATGCTGCTGATTAATACATAAGAAAACTGCTATCAGTAAAGGTTTTTAATAGTTTATGTTGAAATATACTACCGAATTTAGAAATGCTTTTTCCATCGCTTTTCTAGTTTCTAGTTTTTAGCAAGCGTTACTACAATAGCAACCAAGTGTTCGAGTTTTGTTCTATTTTTTTTTCTTAAATAATTTTCACGACTTAATATTTACTTGAAAATTATTATAATAATATTTTGATATCATTATAATATTAATATTATATTATTCTAATATTAACTAATTTTTAAAAGATTCCATTTGTCATTCACATTTTTTATTTTTATGAAATTATACCCTCATTCGAAATCATATATTTGATGATGATCTTAGTATCATCAAACTTTACTATTGTTTTGAATTAGTTTGATAATAATTGGCAAGAATTTAATTTTTTGCTAATGGAAAATTTGCTTATGACCGATTCCATGATTTCATTGAATTGAAAACTTGTAAAGAAAAAGTAAAGAGAGGCCTCATATAAAGAAATTTATAGGTTTTACTAAAGTAATTGTTATTAAAAGATATTTTGAATACTGTAAACCACCAGGGAATAGAAATGGGAAAATTAATCAAGTAATTGTAGTCCTAGATGCAAAACAAATAAGGTTGAGACAAAAAAAATCAAAATAGGACAGCGTAGCATTGACTTTTTATTATCTTACGGAAAATATATAATTTGCGTCTTGATATAGACAGTGTATGCATTACTTTTTAAATAAGTATTCACTCAACTATGATTTTAAAAATGTTGAAGGGGTGATGGATAATATCTGACTTTTTATATTTGCAAGTTAAACCTACCAGCTGTAGGATCGAACTCTTCACTTCTTTTCCTGCATTGGTTCCATAAAGCAGTTTTTCCAATTGCACCAGACACAAAATGATTAAGGAGTAGGGCAAAAAATACTGCACTCTAACATAAAAGAAAAATAAGCAATCATTTTGATTAAATCGAACAAAAGTCTCGAGAGAAGTAGCATTCCACTACTAAATAAACTGTTAATTCGAATTTCCTGAACATGTAGAAAGACTGAAATTGAGACAGTACGAAAAATATTAAAATATTTCTTCTTCGAAAGCGCATGCAAGACGTTTGCTTACGTTTAGAATAAAGTATATGTCATCCGAGTACGACATTCGATAAAATAAAGAATTGTTGCAACATGAAATTTTCTGTTTATGCTATGAATAAAACACGATATGTTAAGTAAAAATAAGTTTTTATGCAACTGGGATTTATTCAAAATGGACTTTTAGGGTCCTAGGTTACATTTCACCATTCTATTGTAAAGTAATTGCATGGTTGTGATGATAATAGTAGTTAAATTAGATACAGTTAATAATCTTCATACTGAATACTTATTGCTTACAGCACACTTTTACATCCGCCATGCAAAGCAGTATCAAACTTCCTTTTCCACTGCGACTACCAAGGAAAGAAAATTGAGTTGTGTAGATAAGCAAGTCTCTTAAAAGCTGAAAAACATCTAAGCTGATTTTAATTAGGAGTAAAGGAAGATAAAATTTCTCAAAGGTTTATAAGGAAATTATGTATGGACTGTTTAATAACTCCTTTGCTTTATTTGGGTAGGTTCTCCATTGTTGCTCGCACTCTTCTGTTCTTCTCCAGCATTTCGTTAGTAGTGAATTTAATTTTGCTTATAAATCAACTGAGGTCTTTACTGGATTTATAAATGTAATTACTTACTTAGAATTTACTTCAGGCAAGGCATACAACAATAGGATATTACATATTAAAGTCTGCATCCTCTTCGAGCATTAAAAAGCAATAAATAAATGAAGTAGGGACTTTAAATAAAGTTAGTACTGAATGGCTGCAAAGGTAAGTGAGGTACAAACCTTCACCCACAGTAACTTTTGTTGCTTTTTGTAAAAAACACAACGTGTATATAAACTATTGTATTAACACTGAATATCTACAAAGGACAACATGTTGACTAACATGACCTTTGACTCTCTTTAGATTAATTGGTCAAAAGGTTATGTCGCATTACTTATAAAAAGAAAACTCAGAAGATTTCGTCTGTGATAATTCGTATCTTTCATTATATTGAATGTAGCTAATAGTGATGTTGACATTGTTTGTTTATTTGGTACTTCCTTTAATGCCAAGGTAAAGAACTGACTCTTCAATGATTTCCAAAGTATTAATTTGTGTTTAAAAGAACTTTGTACACTTAATGTCTATTGAATTCGACGCTTTGACAAATGAAAGACGGTCAGCGAAGCCGGGTTAAATGTTGCAAAATCTTCAAAAATTAATTTTTACTTTTAATTCAAGCTTATTGAAGATAGTAATGTATTTTACATGTTTTAAGGACTGGTGTTGTTATTCCAGAAAAGTAAATTGTTCATCCAGACGAATATAAATTTTTGATTTTTAAATATTCAACATTAAAACAAATCATTTTAGTAACATGAAAAGATAAAATTAAACAATAATGTTATTTGTAATGCCTCAACTATAAACAAGGCTTACTATGGTTTGTTAACATGCACTTTAAAACAAGACAGTGTAATGGAGTTTAGAAACAAAAATATAGCGCTTTGAAGTCTTCATTATTTTTATTGTAAAAGAAATTCAGTTACTTGGTCACTTTTCTCCCCTTTTTATTGCATTCCAAGAATGAAATATTAGCCTTATATAAAATAACTTTCCTGAAAGATTGAGGTTTACATCATTTTTTTAGCTCATTTTAAAACATTGAAAATAAAGGATTCAAGAAATTACAAGCACGTCAAATGCTCTTTTTACACTTGTTTCGTTATATAGTAGAGAAAACCTATCTACTATTAAAGTATAATAATATATAAATGACTATTTATTTTATTCTGATACACGTCATCTCTAAGTACATTAATATGAATTTAAAGCATAATTTAAATCCTGTTGATGATTAAAGGAGGAAATAGACAGAGGACTATGCGATCATTATTATTATTATTATTATTATTATTATTATTTATTGCAACAGCTCTGCAGGAGTGTTTGACGTCAGGCGTGGTACCCGACTGGATGGTCAAGGGGAGGACAGTTTTAATCCAGAAAGATACTGTAAAGGGGGCAGTAGCTAGTAATTATAGACTGATAGCTTGTCTACCATTGATGTGGAAGCTTCTCTCTGGAATCTTTGCTGAAAAAATCTATGGTCATCTTCTAAATAATAATCTTCTTCTTGAGGAACAGAAGGGATGCAGGAAGAAGTCACGTGGCACGAAAGATCAATTGATGATCGATAAGGCAACTTTGCACGAGGTCAGGGCTATGAAGAGAAACCTTAGCATGTGCTGGATTGATTACAAGAAGGCATATGATATGGTCCCTCACAGTTGGATTTTGGAGATGCTGGACATGGTTGGAGTTGCAGAGAATGTGCGGAGTTTGCTGAAAGGAAGTATGACTGAATGGAAGACAGTACTGACGGCTAGTAACGAGGTGCTTGGTGAAGTTAACATCAATCGGGGAATATTCCAAGGTGACTCCCTTTCCCCTTTGATCTTTGTTATTGCAATGATCCCGCTGAGTATTTTACTCAACAGGGAGAAGCTCGGATATTTCTTCGGTCACGGTAGGGTGTTGGTCAATCATTGATTGTTTATGGACGACTTGAAGCTATTTGGGTGGAGTAAACGTGAGTTAGAGGCATTGGTCGAGGTGGTGAGGGTTTACTCCAGGGACATTGGGATGGAGTTTGGGTTAGATAAGTTTGCTGTTTTCGAAATTAAACGAGGTGAAAGGGCTGAATGTGAGGGAATCGAGCTACCGAGTGGGGAGTTAATGAAGGAGGTTGATGAAGATGGGTACAAGTACCTGGGAGTGCTAGAAGGGGCGAAGGTAATGCAGAAGAAGATGAAGGAGAAAATTGGGAATGAGTACCTACGACGTGTGAAATTGCTGGCAAAGTCGAGGTTG
>RDPX01000058.1:313843-337300 GCA_003991215.1 Morbakka virulenta | reverse complement strand
AATAGATAGTTATTTTTATAACGCTTCTCTATTACTCTGACACTTAAATTTAATTATGTGACCAAATTTCTGCTCAATAATTACGTTTGTTTAAAGGTAATATGGTTCTGGCAAAGCAGCTAGCTATTGTACTGAAGATACCATTCTCATGTCTAGGACAGCACAGAATATAAAGGAAGTGAACATATTAAACATCGGCAGAATGATACATACTTCATACTTTTTGAATAAATCTGTAGACAATGCAAATCTTTTTATAGCTGTATACTGTCTGGTTGCTCCAAAACCCATCATTACCTTGATATTTCGGTTTATAACGTTGGAGTTATAAAATAAAGTAATAAAGCTCGATTGATAACAGATTAATTCAAAGCCCTGTTTTTCTTAGTGGAAAGCAAAATTAGTGGTAACGTAATGGATAAGTTGAAAGCTACAATAACATTCGATGTCCACAAGAATCATACACCTGCTACTTTTTACACTAATTATTTCTTCTATCTTAATTCCCATTTCACAAAAATCTATTCTGCTATAGTGATATAGATATAGAGCTAATCCCTATTGACATTCAAGGAACAATTACAATTTAAAAACGATTGTTTGGTTTTGTTAAAAAACACAATAATATACATTTAAAAAACTTAGACCTTTCACAACATCCTACTAAAGCTACTGAAAATTTTGATGTCAACCGGAAAAAAACCCTCCATGCATGGGGAGTTAAGTGTAGTTGAAGACTTAACTGTAAGATATCTGTTAACAAAGAACTTTGAATGGATCAATATTAGAAAAGCAAAAAAGAAGAAAAATAATTGCATAGAGTAGCAAGTTGAGGAAAGAAACTTTCAGTGTACAAATCTGACTCTAATTAATTTTAGTGACGAAGAATTATAATGTTAAAAAGAGTTGTATACCTTCTCAAAACGTATGTTTGCACAATAACCCTCACATATCTGTTCTGCCGAAATGTCATATCTGGCCTCTCTCCTTTTCCATAAGCTGTCTATCACCTACGGGACAAAAAACAATCAAATTCCATGATAATATTTAAGTTTTTACAATCAGAATGTTGATTTAACGAATACTATCTAGAAAAACCAAAAGTTTGGAAAAGCAATTGATTTTCTTCCCGTAAAAAACAAGTCAAATGAGGGCGAACTGGTTTTTTTTCATAGGGTCCTCCAAATTAGTTTTGAAAGCATGATAAGATTTGGATTTTGAATATCATCATCCCTTTTTGTAAATGTTATTTTCACTGAAAAAAATATATAGTTAACAGGAGAATGAAATATCAAAATGATAATCCTAATTTCTGTCAGTATATCAAGAAAGCAAAACTAAATGTTATTAAAAGTTACTGTAAGCCTAAAGTTATTGATATAACAGGCAATTTCATTGGATTTTTTCATCTTAATTTTCTTCAACAAGAAACCCAAAAGATTGATTTATAACTCACCTTACCTATCCAAACATAAGAATTAATTGGATTAACTATAATATCTAATGAAAATTATATCTTTGATTTAATATTCGATGACAATAAGAACTGAGTTTTTTCCTGACAAAGAAGAACAGGTACGGATTTAGTAACCTCTAATTTATTCAATGCTATATAGAACCTATATTATTGTAAGCATGTGAGAAAACATCATGCAATTTATTGGACATGTAATGAAAAGAAATTGCTTGGAGAACTTGGCAAAAACAGGAGAAATAGATGACAAAAGATCTCGTGGAACACAAAGGTAGAAAATGATGGATGATACTTCAAATTCGCTGGGATAAGAAAGCAACACACAGACAAAGAGGACCATGTATGATAGAGTTGAGTGGAGGACCTTGATTACCTACGAAGAATTATCGCATGGCACATGACGATGATGAATTTATTCATGGCATCTTTTCCTGTTTCTGACATTTTGTATGAGGCGGAGAAACAAAACAAGATAACACTAAAAAGAACACTATGTCATATTTTTCAATAAAATTTAATTAAAAAAATAGAAGTTTGAAATCGAGATTTAATGTCAAACAATACATAATACAGTGTCTGCCAATTTATGATAATTTATTCATGGTCATAATTTGCAAAACGTCATAAACTAGTCAATCCAGCCTTGTCTTATTTTAGTTATAGTATCTATCTAAATTTACTAAGAATCAAATGCAAAGATTAACTGTTTCTGTTGTTTTTTGTCTTCACATGTGATTTGCTTTGATCATGTATCAAAACATATTTATATTTCCAAGGTAAAACCCAAGCCTAGTTGTGGATAAAATCTTCTTTCCAAACCAGTACTAGTTTACATATTAATGATCTAACAGAACAATAGCAAACAATCAATAACATGTACTTATTATCCTTTACGTTTTATAAAGCAATATTTGGCAGAAGATTATTAAAATTTCCCAGATAATATTGGGGCTAAAAAGCACCATTTGATATTGATATTTTCAACCTTACGCATAAAAGTAATTGAAAAGTACTTATACAAAAGGACAAAAAGTAAGTGTTGACATTTTGATACGTGAATAAATTTTTGATTTATAAATTTGCGCGTGCCTAAAACTTTCCTTGTCATTGCCGTAGCGAAATGGCAAAAGATTACACATTAAAACATTGCTCAAACTACTAGGCCTCACAATTAGTACATCGTGCGTTCTAATCGCATCTACTCTAGACAGAACTATAATAGCTTAGCTATGCTTAACTTCCCGAGTATAGTTATGAGTTATTTTTATCATTTACATTTATGTAAACGTAAAAAATGCATATATATATATATATATATATATATAATATTTAAGGTCTGTACATTATTGTGCAATCTGTGTGGGAGCTCAAGTTTTGTGCCAGTGCTTTGATCTATACAAAGGCTATTTTATACTGGGTATCAAATGCTTGATCCACCGCTAGAGCAAAAAAAGGTGACAATGTTAATGAAGTTAGAGAACTGCAATCAAGAAAAAAATTAACAAGCAGGGTTGAAATATCGAAGTAGGTGTCAGTATACTTTGCAACACTGTTCTAAACATTGACCATGTTATTTGTTGATATGTCTGCTAGAACAAAAGAATAAAATGAGATTTAGGATGACAGATGGCGCCGCTGCCCGAACCAAAAAGGGAGAATTGTACAAGATAGATATTTGCGACTAAAAATGTATTTAACACTAAAATCTTTAAATATCTGGTAGAGCTAAGTCTGTTTTAAAGGTAGAATGGCCTCTTTAGGTTCAGTTAGTAAACTACCTAAATATGATTTCTCGACCAAAGCAGCAGTTGTGGTGTCATCATCATCACTCAAGAGTGCAACTTGTTGTAACTCATGTTTCCTCATGCTCCACTTAGTAACAATCTCATTAATGTTATTCTTGCTGGTTTTTCAATATGTTTATATTATTTGCAATATTAACCAAAAAAATGACGTATAGTACCCAAGACATGTTTAATGGTCATGGCATGCTAAGAATCTCCTTACCCAAGAATGACTCCGCAAAAAAATGTGTAGGCTTGAAAAGTGGTATAAAACACAAAAAATATTTTTCATCTTCTGTCCAACTCTTTGTTCCTAACTTACTTCACACCGAGGTCAATTTTTTCTTCGCAAAACGTCTTTCCAATGCACATAAGCATTAGGTACACAAAGTAGCTGATTGATTTGAAAAAAATCCAATTAACTTTTTATTTTAACAATATAGTCTTTCACTCATCTTGCCGACGGTTCAGGTTCTTTCTTGTTTCTAAGGAGGAGCTAAACTTTAACAGATGTTCCTTCAACTCTTCCTTCTTTTTCACATGTGAAATAACAGTTGCACCATTCGTCCTTGTATGGACAATGCCTTTTAAATTGTCAACTTAATAAGGTTAAGGGTACTTTATTTGCTCTCACTTATGTCGCTGAATATCGTGAGTGTAATAGTCTGAAAATAGGCTGTACCACATTGTTTGGAATCTAATAGTCTTTGAGTTTCTGACATCGTTTCCAGAATCCATTTTTCAGTATGTCTGAATATACAATTTTTTTTCTGCTTTTTCACTCTTACTCCATTTTTTCCTTGTTACAATTTGACTGATGGGGTAACGAAATGTTACAAAATATGTCAATAAATATCTTTTGGATTTTTTTGTTGTTTTTGTTTTTCCTTTATGCATATACTATTTTATGAGTACAAACTATTTAAGTATAAGAGATATTACGATTTGTAATAACAGGTGAAACCTATCAAATCTCAAAATAAATCTTGTTCTCTCTCAGGAAAGTCACTAGTGAAANTTTATATTATTTGCAATATTAACCAAAAAAATGACGTATAGTACCCAAGACATGTTTAATGGTCATGGCATGCTAAGAATCTCCTTACCCAAGAATGACTCCGCAAAAAAATGTGTAGGCTTGAAAAGTGGTATAAAACACAAAAAATATTTTTCGTCTTCTGTCCAACTCTTTGTTCCTAACTTACTTCACACTGAGGTCAATTTTTTCTTCGCAAAACTTCTTTCCGATGCACATAAGCATTAGGTACACAAAGCAGCTGATTGATTTGAAAAAAATCCAATTAACTTTTTATTTTAACAATATAGTCTTTCACTCATCTTGCCGACGGTTCAGGTTCTTTCTTGTTTCTAAGGAGGAGCTAAACTTTAACAGATGTTCCTTCAACTCTTCCTTCTTTTTCACATGTGAAATAACAGTTGCACCATTCGTCCTTTTATGGACAATCCCTTTTAAATTGTCAACTTGATATGGTTAAGGGTACTTTATTTGCTCTCACTTATGTCGCTGAATATCGTGAGTGTAATAGTCTGAAAATAGGCTGTACCACATTGTTTGGAATCTAATAGTCTGTTCGTTTTGGACATCGTTTCCAAAATCCATTTTTCAGTATGTCTGAATATACAATTTTTTTTCTGCTTTTTCACTCTTACTCCATTTTTTTTCTTGTCACAATTTGACTGATAGGGTAAGGAAATGTTACAAAATATGTCAATAAATATCTTTTGGATTTTTTTGTTGTTTTTGTTTTTCCTTTATGCATATACTATTTTATGAGTAAAAACTATTTAAGTATAAGAGATATTACGATTTGTAATAACAGGTGAAACTTATCAAATCTCAAAATATATCTTGTTGTCTCAGGAAAGTCACTAGTGAAACTATTAAGTTAGTATTAGATGTTGATATTATCTGACTTACCATATTATTTTTATCATCGTGGTTGAATTCAAAACTCCATAACTGCAGTGTCTGTTCATTTGCACTGTCGGACAGAGCTTTTTGAAGCTTTCGCGCATAACTTTCTATTTCTTCCCGAAGTCTCTCTAAAGGCAAATAACCATCAAAGGAATCCTCATTATTGACTCTGTAAGGCTGGTAACGTTTTAGACAATCTGTAAATTCCCAAAGTGATAGAAACCTAATGAGAGAAAAAACACAAATATCAAATCACCCCAATGTTTTAAAACACAGACTCCAAGAAAATATTTATTTGCTGTAGGAGTGAAAAGTCAAAGGGAGTGTGCAAAGAAGTTAAATAGATAGCCTTAGTTTAAAAATTTGACTTGCAAAATCAAATAAGTTATCGATAGTAAACAAAGTTCAGCTCAAGAAAATAATACAAAATAACTAGCAACATTTACTGACAAAATTGTATTTCTTATCATCTACCAATGATATTTTTGCTGCTTTCCAAAACTGTAATTAATCTGAAATTAAACGAAGGATTGAAAGGATTGCTTCAACTACTTCGACTCCAAAAATGGTCATCGCTAAATACAAGTCTGCAAAGTCTTGTACTAGACTAAAAAAAGTACGAATATCAGATGGAATCACCATAGGAAATGCATGGTACAAAATATTGTCGGATTTCACTACCAGCACTGTCTATATATTTGAAACTTAATGTATGGCATGATTGTAACAGAAAAAGAAACAAAAGGTGCTTAAATCATAGTCTTTTCTATATCCTATAATACAATAGAAAATTCTAAGTAGGTATAAAAGATTCGGAAATATCAAGTCCTTGCACACCAAATAAAATTGTTGTTTGACAATAGAGAAACTATAAAACTAATGGTTGTAGAGACACTTGAAGCAACACCAACGAAATAGAAAACAAGATTAGAACATGGTGGAATAGTGGTACGGGTCACTGAGCTGCAGAAAACTGTGATCGTACATACTCCTGAGATTCTACGGAAAGGTTTTGATGGCTGGGAAATCCTGTTGATACCAAACCAGCAAAAACTATTACCAATGGCATTTATTATATTTGTGCAGGATAAAATATGCCAACACTACTTGCATTGCTATTAATATGTGTCTTCTTCAGTGAGTTTTTTAAAGATGAGAGGAAAATACTAAAACTAATGCTATTACCACTAATTAAAAATAATATTAATAACAACATTATTGGCTGGTTCGCAGTCAAAAATAGTGTAAGACAAGGTTGTTTCTTGCCTATTCTATTCAACATATTTCTGGAATATGTCATGAACGAAATCTCAATGCTTGAAGAATTTCATCTGATGCAAGACCTATCAATAGACGTGAGATATGCGGATGACACTCCGCTTATTTCAACGTTGTTAGAGAAATTAGGTTTTTCCACCCAGGAATTCGAGGAAGCCTGTAGTGGGTAGTTAAAAAGTAAGTAGTTTTGTCTTTCTTGAATCAGTTGTGCCTGAGACCTCTGATGATGCTAAAAGGAGAATTGCTCTAGCTAGCAGTGCTTTTGGAAGATTGAAGTCAAAGATCTGGTCAAGAAGAGAAATCTTGAACTCAGTCAAAATGAGATTGTTGAAGGCATTGATCATCCCATTGCCATATACGCCTCTGAATGTTGGGCGCTAAAAGCTGAAGATTAAAGAAGTCTACTTGTTTTTTAAAATGACTGTTTAAGAACAATGGTTGGAAAATCCCGCTGTGATAGAGTTAGGCTGGTTGATATTAGAAGAGTATTGGTAGCAAAAGGTACCATCTTGGACATTATCAAGAAACATGTGAACAGACGTGGTGATTTCAGCCATGTGAGAAAATCATATAAAGAAGAATTCCCAGACAAAATAAAACGGAAAAGACCACACAAGAAATGGTCAGGCCACATTCGATGTGACCTTGGCATCCCTCTACTGACCATTGAACGTAAAGCCAAAGAGCGAGCAAAATGGAGTGAAGTTGTATTAAGGGAATGTGCGAGGACCCGATAACTAGGGTTATGCAACTAAGTTAAGAGTCAAGTACGTCAACAACATTAAAAATAATTATAATAATAACTAACAAGGTAAAAAGAAAAAACTTGTATATTCTCTCTGGATTTCCATCGAGTACTGTACATGGTAGCAGAAGGACACTATTATTTTCGTTTGTTTGTTTACTAAAAATAATTATAATAATAAATTATGACAATAATTAGTTTAACAACTCATAATTACTGTATTAAAATTAATATTGAAAATACATTGATGTCATTACACGAAACATTGCCTTTGGCTATGTTTGGATCAGCAATGTCTCTTTTTCGTAAATCCGGCTTGGGTGTATTTGAATTAGGGATGCAATTTGTTGTTTTCCTAACTAAAACGTAATTATCACTATTTTAAGATAAATGAGCAATGCATTGACTTTAATGGCTATCGTTTATCCTGCGTATTCTGTTTACTGAATTTCCACAAATGCATTTTGTCTTACTCATCGATCGTGTCTGTTTTTATCGCGCACAGGTAGAGGTTTTTCTGTACGTTTATAAGAAGGCACGATCACCAATTTGCTCATTGCTTTACTGCACTTGATTTTCAAATTGTTCGAACGATAACTGCGTCCCTACTGCAAGATCGAAGAATATCTGGCAAAAGAGGTATCTTAACAAAAAGTTCTAGTATCAACTGGACCGTTAGTCTTGAGAACTAAAAAGGTTATTTCACACATATTCCATAGATGTTTTCATAGAGCCAAGGACTTTAGGAGGGCTGTTTATTAAAGCTACAGAATTTCTTTTTTTTACAAGACAACAATGCCTAGGCTAACTGATACTTTAACGTCGGAGATCGGCTTACAGTTTTTCATCTAGCCCAAGGTTGACTTGAATGTTCTAGTGGTAAAAGCTGGCATAATGCAAAAGATAGCATGTCATTTAAATAGAAACATAACAACCGAATGCAGTTTTCTATTATTATTATTACAAAGAATTTCTTTACATATGCGTTTCAGTATAGTTTCCTACTGCGTCACCAAAATGACCTGGGGCAGATAAAGGTCCTATGTGACATAACATGAACATAAAATGGGCGATTGACATATTACTGCAAACTATGAAAAGTATAAAAAATGTGGATGATGTTCATAGCAGTTGGGGTTAGTTTCAATACTAAAGTGTTTGCATATACCCCAGTAAAAATACTATCCAACACGGTTGTGGCGTTTGATACACTCATTTGGAGCAAGTACAGGACATCCAGACACAAGGTAGTCTATTGTTTCCGTGTCATGTTCACAGAACCGGCACTTAGGGTCAGCTCCATTCTTTAGTATGTTTGCTTGGTAATTTCTGGTAAATAAGCTTTGGTCTTATGCTGCGAAGATGAAACTGTCTGTCTCTGCCTTAAGTCCTGGTCTCCTCAGCCACTGATGGGTTGGATATTTATCTACATCAGCGTCTTGGCTTCGGAGAGCATACTGTCCATGCAGAGATTTCTGGCTCCAGTGATTGGCAAGCCCTTTCTGTGCTTTCCTTTTAGCATTCATTTTAAATTTCCTCACAGTTTCTGTGGCTTCACGCTCATCTTAATCTTCTTTGATTATCTCTACATCTAATTTGTTGTAGCTGTATTGAACCACTGGTACAGCAAGGGTGTTTATTGCCTCAATTCTGTTTTTAGAGTTAAGCTCGGTTTTAAGCACTAAACTCAAACTTTGGTAGTATTCCTTACGGATTTTTTCCTTCATTCCAGCATGGTTAATCCTGTCGCCTTCAGTAACTCTTCAATAGTTATACATTTCCCCAGGATTCAGTTCTCTAATTGTCCTGTCTGGATCAAGGTCTATGGATGTGGTTTTAGCTAGTCTTCCACGTCAGAATGTAGCTTTAACGCACTTATCGAGGTCGAATTCCATACAAATATCATTACTGAACTGCCAAATGGTAATTAATTATTTCCTTCTAGTTTTTTATCACATTTTATGAAAAGTTTCAAGTCATCCATATAAAAGAGGTGGTTAATCTGCTTGTCATAGATCGTCTAACCACAATTGGGCACAGTAAAAACAGTACAAAATATTAACATTTAGTGGACAGTTTACGAACATCAAATAACAGTTGACAGTAAAAAAATATTTGTAGAAAAAATGGTTATTTAAATAGAAAGCGCTCTTCTCAAAGTATGTGCAGTACTATTAAGGACTATTTTCTGGACTTCGTCTAGTAATGGTTGTCCTGGAATTGTGTCAAGGTAATCGGAGGTTCTTTTCTTTATTAGGCTTAGGGCACCCACTATTACTGGGATTGTCTTTGCTTTCAGGTGCCACATCTTTACAATTTCAATCTCCAGATCTTTGTATTTGGATAATTCCTTAAACATCTTAGCAGAGACATTCCTATCGGACGGTACACTCATATCAAAGAGTAAGCAGGTGTTATTGCTCTTGTCCTTGACAATAATGTATGGACAGGTTGCATGTATCGTCCGAACAGTATGGACTGGAATGTCCCAGAGAATGGTGACTTTTTTCCCTTCTGTGACTGGTTTTGGATGGTGCTCATACCAGTTTCTTTTAGTTGCTATGGAGAAAGTATTGAGAATTTTCCAGTGGAGATATTGACCAACCCTGTCGAGGCAGTTTTTATACTCGTTGGGTGTCAAGACAGAGCAACCTGAGACAAGGTGGTCAATCGTTCCCAGCTTTTCCTCACAGAATTTACATCTTTCGTCTGCTCCGTTGTGCAACACATTGGTCTGATAATTACGCGTGAAAAGAATTTTGTCCTTAGCGGCAAGAATAAAGCCTTCCGTTTCCCCTTTCAGTCCGGAGCCGCTCAGCCACTGATGGGTCGCCGTTTCGTATACACCAGCGTTTTTGCTTCGGGCTCCATACTGTCCATGGAGGAGCTTTTCTTGCGACCTAGAATCCAATTGTTNATGGTGACTTTTTTCCCTTCTGTGACTGGTTTTGGATGGTGCTCATACCAGTTTCTTTTAGTTGCTATGGAGAAAGTATTGAGAATTTTCCAGTGGAGATATTGACCAACCCTGTCGAGGCAGTTTTTATACTCGTTGGGTGTCAAGAGAGAGCAACCTGAGACAAGGTGGTCAATCGTTCCCAGCTTTTCCTCACAGAATTTACATCTTTCGTCTGCTCCGTTGTGCAACACATTGGTCTGATAATTACGCGTGAAAAGAATTTTGTCCTTAGCGGCAAGAATAAAGCCTTCCGTTTCCCCTTTCAGTCTGGAGCCGCTCAGCCACTGATGGGTCGCCGTTTCGTATACACCAGCGTTTTTGCTTCGGGCTCCATACTGTCCATGGAGGAGCTTTTCTTGCGACCTAGAATCCAATTGTTTCAAACCATTGATTTTTGCGGCTTTCTTTGTTTTAAGGGCTATTGCCGTGGGTTGTAGATGGTTGTTGTTTTCCTTGTTTAGATCTAAGTCCAGCTAGCGAGAAAATTTAGCCAACTCTTTAAGAATTGAATGTAACTTTTTTGAATTTTCATGTACGTTAACCAGTTGCAGCATCCAATCATCGGTTTTATCCAGATATTCAGAGAGACCTATAGTTGTTGTCTTGTATGACAGTTCAAGTTGTATCATGCCCGTACCTCCTTTACTTCTGTGGATGTAAAGACGATCAATATCGGATTTAGGGTGATTCCTTCAGTGGCAGTTGAATTGCTTTCCAATTTTTCCGTCGAGATTTCTCAATTTGCTAAGATTCCAATTAATGACGTTAAAACTGTAAGTTACCAATGGTACTGCAAGAGAGTTGATAGAAGTAATTTTCTTTCAGAGTTAAGTTTTCATTATTAATCTCAACCTACGTAGACATTCTTTTCTGATTTTTTCTTTCATCTTGGAATGCTGTATGCTATCTCCTTCATTAACGCCTAAATACTTATATGTTTCCTTTTGTTCTAATTCCTTGATTACTGACTCATCATATAACACAAGGTTGTCTGTAATTTCAAACTGTCCTTGCATAAAAGTAGCTTTAGCGGATTAATCCAAACCAAATTCCATACCAATATTATCACTAAATACCTTTACTGTTTTTCAACAGTCCTTCCAGCTCACCATCATTACAGGCATATAACATCAAATCATCCATGTAAAATAGATGATTTATCTTCTTATTACCGATTTTGTATCCATGTCCTGTATCGCTCAAAATTTGAGAGAGAGGTATAAGTGCCATGCAGAATAAAAGAGGGGAGAGAGAGTCACCCTGGAAAATTCTACAATTTATGCGCATTCCATTAGCAGTCAAAATTCCGTTAGAGTGGGAAAGGGTAAGGTTAGTTTCCCAGAGCATCATAGAATTTCTAAGAAAGTTAATTTGTACTGGGGAAACTTTAAAAGTTTCTGTACAACGTAGGATCCAGGAATGAGGAACACTATCAAAAGGCGTTTTGTAATCCATCCAGGTAGTACTCAGGTGTTTTTGTTTGTTTTTCGCATTTTCTAGTATAATTTTATTAATTAGCAGTTGGCCCTTCCAACCATATGATCCTTTCCGACAACTTTTATGTTCAGTTGGGAATAAATAGTGATCTTCCATGTGTGAATAAGTTCTTTCAGTTAAAATTGAGGTCAAAAGTTTGTAAGAGGCCGACAGGCAGGTAATTGGGCGATAGTTTTTTTGGGTTTGCTCTTTCGTTATTTTTTGCAAAGAGATATGTAGTACCTAGGGAAAACCATTTGAGTGTTGTTGTTGGATCTGTTATCAGTTTGTTGAAGTTTAGTGCTAGTTTTTCATGTGCTGAGTGTAGGTTGCCAAGCCATAAGTTCGGGATTTGATCAATTCTTGGCGATTTCCATTTACAAGACATACAAGTCGTACTTCGACGACTTGTATGTCTTCCCATCCCTGTTGAGGGATATCATTTGTATTGATTTCGAAATTATTCAACCGTTCAGAGTTTTTGTTATGCCCTTTCTCTTCTTTCCAAATATTTTTCCAGAATTCTCGTACTTGTTCTTCTGACGGTATTTCATTTACACTTATGTCTGTAAAATTTTTTGGTGTCTGTTTCAAAGATTTTATTTTGTCTGTAGAATTTATTCCCTTTAACGTGCCTTCGCACTCGCTGAGCCTTAACTTGTAGTTTTTGCTTTAGTTTTTCCTTAATGGCTGGTATTTGCTCTTTCCTTTCGATTTCATACCTTCGCAATACCTTTCTAGACTTACCAGATCTTATTTCTTTATCCTTTTAAAGTTCTTCTAGCAAAGAGATTTCTTTTCTAAGATTCCCAATTTCTTTATCATGTTTTACTCGCCATTTAGGTTTACTTGCTTTTCATACATTATTTTTCTTTCGTTTAGGTTTAGCACCACACTTTTTGTGGAGTACTTTTCCTGTAGCGTATATTAACTCATTCAGTTCAGTAAAATTTCGGTCGATTTCGTTTCAAAGTTGTTTTAGGTCTGCATTGCCAACATCCATAATATTTCTGTATTTGTTGGTATGACGGATTTTCAATAGACTCTCGATCCATATTGTCTGTATGCTGGACAATAGACAATTCCTCTAAGATTTCCATTGTCATCTCAATCATTTCCTCATTGTTCAGTTCTCGTTCCCGTTGTTCATCATTCCCCAAACCTTGTCCAATAACATATTCATCAGCATCTACATACAAAAAACATTCCTGAACCTCTTCAACTTCCACGTCCAGGCCATTTTCTCGAGTATCATTTAAAACAGTTTCCTTAATTTGTGCAATTTCAACATCTGTCAATTTCTTGTTGCGCATAATATATCTTCTTACGTTTGCTAAAGTATTTGCGCCTAAGCTTTCCATTTTGTCACTCTCACTGTTACGTGAGAATCAAGTAATAAAAGTGTCCTCAGTGTTGTTTGTTTGAGGTTTTTCAAATGCGTAATAGAAACAACACATCACTTTCTTGTACTCTTCCCCGGTCCACCTTTTTCTGTTTGGCTTTTGAATTTTCTTTTGTGGTGAGCCAGCAGGGCCAGAGGTGGGATTTCTCTCTTCCTGGTGATCGTGCTGACCGTTGCCTGGGTAAGAAGTAGACCTAGTAGCAACTTTTTCGAAATCCTCAGCCTGGTCACTCACTGAGGCACGGGCCTCTTGTTGATCCGCGCGACGGGCGATGCGGCATTACTTCTTTTAATTTCTGGATTTCATTTGATATAGGGAGCTAGATTTACCGCGGCAGTCGCATCCTGGTATTTCTAGTCTATGCGGATCGACAGACTTACCCCCGCTGGACGCCAATCCGGTACTTTATGGTCTCGGGGAGACCTTACAGGTACTGCACATTGCTCAAGGGTGACCTGGAGGTAGTTGTGGCAAAGGGTAATCTCATTCGCCCACATCGAAACTCCACAACTGGATGCAGTTTAATATCAATTCCAAGGGCATTTATTAATATTATTTTTATTATTATTGTTATTATTTCTATTACTATTACTATTAGTATTATTATTACTATTACTATTACTATTACTATTACTATCACTATTACTATTACTATTACTATTACTATTACTATTACTATTACTATTACTATTACTATTACTATTACTATTACTATTACTATTACTATTACTATTACTATTACTATTACTATTACTATTACTATTACTTTTACTATTACTATTACTATTACTATTACTATTACTATTACTATTACTATTACTATTACTATTACTTTTACTATTACTATTACTATTACTATTACTATTACTATTACTATTACTATTACTATTACTATTACTATTACTATTACTATTACTATTACTATTACTATTACTATTACTATTACTATTACTATTACTATTACTATTACTATTACTATTACTATTACTATTACTATTACTATTACTATTACTATTACTATTACTATTACTATTACTATTACTATTACTATTACTATTACTATTACTATTACTATTACTATTACTATTACTATTACTATTACTATTACTATTACTATTACTATTACTATTACTATTACTATTACTATTACTATTACTATTACTATTACTATTACTATTACTATTACTATTACTATTACTATTACTATTACTATTACTATTACTATTACTATTACTATTACTATTACTATTACTATTACTATTACTATTACTATTACTATTACTATTACTATTACTATTACTATTACTATTACTATTACTATTACTATTACTATTACTATTACTATTACTATTACTATTACTATTACTATTACTATTACTATTACTATTACTATTACTATTACTATTACTATTACTATTACTATTACTATTACTATTACTATTACTATTACTATTACTATTACTATTACTATTACTATTACTATTACTATTACTATTACTATTACTATTACTATTACTATTACTATTACTATTACTATTACTATTACTATTACTATTACTATTACTATTACTATTACTATTACTATTACTATTACTATTACTATTACTATTACTATTACTATTACTATTACTATTACTATTACTATTACTATTACTATTACTATTACTATTACTATTACTATTACTATTACTATTACTATTACTATTACTATTACTATTACTATTACTATTACTATTACTATTACTATTACTATTACTATTACTATTACTATTACTATTACTATTACTATTACTATTACTATTACTATTACTATTACTATTACTATTACTATTACTATTACTATTACTATTACTATTACTATTACTATTACTATTACTATTACTATTACTATTACTATTACTATTACTATTACTATTACTATTACTATTACTATTACTATTACTATTACTATTACTATTACTATTACTATTACTATTACTATTACTATTACTATTACTATTACTATTACTATTACTATTACTATTACTATTACTATTACTATTACTATTACTATTACTATTACTATTACTATTACTATTACTATTACTATTACTATTACTATTACTATTACTATTACTATTACTATTACTATTACTATTACTATTACTATTACTATTACTATTACTATTACTATTACTATTACTATTACTATTACTATTACTATTACTATTACTATTACTATTACTATTACTATTACTATTACTATTACTATTACTATTACTATTACTATTACTATTACTATTACTATTACTATTACTATTACTATTACTATTACTATTACTATTACTATTACTATTACTATTACTATTACTATTACTATTACTATTACTATTACTATTACTATTACTATTACTATTACTATTACTATTACTATTACTATTACTATTACTATTACTATTACTATTACTATTACTATTACTATTACTATTACTATTACTATTACTATTACTATTACTATTACTATTACTATTACTATTACTATTACTATTACTATTACTATTACTATTACTATTACTATTACTATTACTATTACTATTACTATTACTATTACTATTACTATTACTATTACTATTACTATTACTATTACTATTACTATTACTATTACTATTACTATTACTATTACTATTACTATTACTATTACTATTACTATTACTATTACTATTACTATTACTATTACTATTACTATTACTATTACTATTACTATTACTATTACTATTACTATTACTATTACTATTACTATTACTATTACTATTACTATTACTATTACTATTACTATTACTATTACTATTACTATTACTATTACTATTACTATTACTATTACTATTACTATTACTATTACTATTACTATTACTATTACTATTACTATTACTATTACTATTACTATTACTATTACTATTACTATTACTATTACTATTACTATTACTATTACTATTACTATTACTATTACTATTACTATTACTATTACTATTACTATTACTATTACTATTACTATTACTATTACTATTACTATTACTATTACTATTACTATTACTATTACTATTACTATTACTATTACTATTACTATTACTATTACTATTACTATTACTATTACTATTACTATTACTATTACTATTACTATTACTATTACTATTACTATTACTATTACTATTACTATTACTATTACTATTACTATTACTATTACTATTACTATTACTATTACTATTACTATTACTATTACTATTACTATTACTATTACTATTACTATTACTATTACTATTACTATTACTATTACTATTACTATTACTATTACTATTACTATTACTATTACTATTACTATTACTATTACTATTACTATTACTATTACTATTACTATTACTATTACTATTACTATTACTATTACTATTACTATTACTATTACTATTACTATTACTATTACTATTACTATTACTATTACTATTACTATTACTATTACTATTACTATTACTATTACTATTACTATTACTATTACTATTACTATTACTATTACTATTACTATTACTATTACTATTACTATTACTATTACTATTACTATTACTATTACTATTACTATTACTATTACTATTACTATTACTATTACTATTACTATTACTATTACTATTACTATTACTATTACTATTACTATTACTATTACTATTACTATTACTATTACTATTACTATTACTATTACTATTACTATTACTATTACTATTACTATTACTATTACTATTACTATTACTATTACTATTACTATTACTATTACTATTACTATTACTATTACTATTACTATTACTATTACTATTACTATTACTATTACTATTACTATTACTATTACTATTACTATTACTATTACTATTACTATTACTATTACTATTACTATTACTATTACTATTACTATTACTATTACTATTACTATTACTATTACTATTACTATTACTATTACTATTACTATTACTATTACTATTACTATTACTATTACTATTACTATTACTATTACTATTACTATTACTATTACTATTACTATTACTATTACTATTACTATTACTATTACTATTACTATTACTATTACTATTACTATTACTATTACTATTACTATTACTATTACTATTACTATTACTATTACTATTACTATTACTATTACTATTACTATTACTATTACTATTACTATTACTATTACTATTACTATTACTATTACTATTACTATTACTATTACTATTACTATTACTATTACTATTACTATTACTATTACTATTACTATTACTATTACTATTACTATTACTATTACTATTACTATTACTATTACTATTACTATTACTATTACTATTACTATTACTATTACTATTACTATTACTATTACTATTACTATTACTATTACTATTACTATTACTATTACTATTACTATTACTATTACTATTACTATTACTATTACTATTACTATTACTATTACTATTACTATTACTATTACTATTACTATTACTATTACTATTACTATTACTATTACTATTACTATTACTATTACTATTACTATTACTATTACTATTACTATTACTATTACTATTACTATTACTATTACTATTACTATTACTATTACTATTACTATTACTATTACTATTACTATTACTATTACTATTACTATTACTATTACTATTACTATTACTATTACTATTACTATTACTATTACTATTACTATTACTATTACTATTACTATTACTATTACTATTACTATTACTATTACTATTACTATTACTATTACTATTACTATTACTATTACTATTACTATTACTATTACTATTACTATTACTATTACTATTACTATTACTATTACTATTACTATTACTATTACTATTACTATTACTATTACTATTACTATTACTATTACTATTACTATTACTATTACTATTACTATTACTATTACTATTACTATTACTATTACTATTACTATTACTATTACTATTACTATTACTATTACTATTACTATTACTATTACTATTACTATTACTATTACTATTACTATTACTATTACTATTACTATTACTATTACTATTACTATTACTATTACTATTACTATTACTATTACTATTACTATTACTATTACTATTACTATTACTATTACTATTACTATTACTATTACTATTACTATTACTATTACTATTACTATTACTATTACTATTACTATTACTATTACTATTACTATTACTATTACTATTACTATTACTATTACTATTACTATTACTATTACTATTACTATTACTATTACTATTACTATTACTATTACTATTACTATTACTATTACTATTACTATTACTATTACTATTACTATTACTATTACTATTACTATTACTATTACTATTACTATTACTATTACTATTACTATTACTATTACTATTACTATTACTATTACTATTACTATTACTATTACTATTACTATTACTATTACTATTACTATTACTATTACTATTACTATTACTATTACTATTACTATTACTATTACTATTACTATTACTATTACTATTACTATTACTATTACTATTACTATTACTATTACTATTACTATTACTATTACTATTACTATTACTATTACTATTACTATTACTATTACTATTACTATTACTATTACTATTACTATTACTATTACTATTACTATTACTATTACTATTACTATTACTATTACTATTACTATTACTATTACTATTACTATTACTATTACTATTACTATTACTATTACTATTACTATTACTATTACTATTACTATTACTATTACTATTACTATTACTATTACTATTACTATTACTATTACTATTACTATTACTATTACTATTACTATTACTATTACTATTACTATTACTATTACTATTACTATTACTATTACTATTACTATTACTATTACTATTACTATTACTATTACTATTACTATTACTATTACTATTACTATTACTATTACTATTACTATTACTATTACTATTACTATTACTATTACTATTACTATTACTATTACTATTACTATTACTATTACTATTACTATTACTATTACTATTACTATTACTATTACTATTACTATTACTATTACTATTACTATTACTATTACTATTACTATTACTATTACTATTACTATTACTATTACTATTACTATTACTATTACTATTACTATTACTATTACTATTACTATTACTATTACTATTACTATTACTATTACTATTACTATTACTATTACTATTACTATTACTATTACTATTACTATTACTATTACTATTACTATTACTATTACTATTACTATTACTATTACTATTACTATTACTATTACTATTACTATTACTATTACTATTACTATTACTATTACTATTACTATTACTATTACTATTACTATTACTATTACTATTACTATTACTATTACTATTACTATTACTATTACTATTACTATTACTATTACTATTACTATTACTATTACTATTACTATTACTATTACTATTACTATTACTATTACTATTACTATTACTATTACTATTACTATTACTATTACTATTACTATTACTATTACTATTACTATTACTATTACTATTACTATTACTATTACTATTACTATTACTATTACTATTACTATTACTATTACTATTACTATTACTATTACTATTACTATTACTATTACTATTACTATTACTATTACTATTACTATTACTATTACTATTACTATTACTATTACTATTACTATTACTATTACTATTACTATTACTATTACTATTACTATTACTATTACTATTACTATTACTATTACTATTACTATTACTATTACTATTACTATTACTATTACTATTACTATTACTATTACTATTACTATTACTATTACTATTACNATATTGCATAGTTTGTGCATTAACAGTATACCTTCCTCATGTGTTGCTTTTAACAACTCAATGGGAATATCATCAGTCCCAGGTGACTTTCCACCCTTGATCTTATTCATTACCCACTCAACCTCTGACAATAAAATGTCTGGTTTATCCTCATAGTCCTTCTCCAATGTACAATCCTCAGCGTCATCTGTGCTCTTATACAACTGCTCACAGTACTCTTTCCATCTTGTTTTGATTTTGTCACTCTCTGTTAGAACCTCGCCTCTCTCATTCTTTATAACAATCAGACAAGGGACGCGTTTTATCGTGATACAGTTAACAGTGTCATGTCAATTTATCAGTACCTTTCTTTATTAGGCCAAGTGCTCCTATAACGACATGCAAAGTTTTGGGTTTAAGGTGCCACATCTTTTCTACTTCTATTTTGAGGCCTTTATACTTCGAGAGCTTTTCGAATACTTTCGCTGAGACGTTTTTATATGAAAGGACACTCATGTCAATAAACAGACAGGTGTTGTTCATTTTGTCTTTGATGACGATTTCCGGTCGACTTGCCTGTATGGTACGATCTGTGTGAATTGGGAAGTCCCACATAATCGTAACATTTTTATCTTCAATTACTGCTTCTGGACGGTGTTCATACCAGTTAGCTTCCGTTTTAATACAGAAGTACTTACAAATCCTCCAATACAATATTGGTCTATTCTGTCGTGGCGATTTTTGTACTCATTCGGCGTTAATATTGAGTAACCAGACACAATATGATCAATTGTCTCAACCTTATCTTCACAAAACCTGCATTTTGGGTCAGCGACATTATACAGGATGCTAGCCTGAGAATGTCTGGAGGATAAACTTTGATCTTGGGCTGCAAGAATAAATCCCTCTGTTGCGTCTTTAAGTCCAGAGCTTCTCAGCCACTGATGGGTTGCTGTTTCATCTACATCAGCTTGTTTGCTCCGAGCTGCGAATTGTCCGTGGAGAGGTTTTTCATGCCACCTAGATTGGAGTTTATCTTGTCCAATTTTCTTAGCTTTCTGCTTTCTACGCTTTGCGGCTACTGTTGGTGATACATGTTCGATGTTTTTGTTTTCGATACCTAGTTCATGCAAGAATTTATCTGATTCTTTCACTACAGAGTGTAATCTTTTGGAGTCATCGTCTACCCTAACTAATTGAAGCATCCAATCATTGCTTAGATCTAGATACTGCAAGAGACCAATCGTCGATGTTTTATACAATAATTCTAACTGAATCATCCCCCTACCTCCTTTAATTCTGGGGATGTACAGGCGGTCTACGTCTGACTTTGGGTGATACATTCTATTGGATGTCATTTATTTTCTAATTTTCATGTCAATATTTTTTAGTTCAATTAGGTTCCAATCTATCACATTAAAACTATAAGCAGCAACAGGTATCACAAGAGTGTTGATTGCTGTTAGTTTGTTTTTAGAATTTAATTCGGTTTTCAGGATTGATTTTACTCTGCGGATGGATTCTCTTCGTATTTTCTCCTTCATTTTTCAGTGTTGTACACCATCGCCTTCATTTACTCCTAGGTATTTATAAGTTCCTTCTTGATCTAATTGTTTTATTACAGTTTCATCATCTAACTCTATATTTTCAGACGTAATTAGTTTTCCTCGCTTAAACGTTGCCTTGGCACTCTTATCTAGACCAAACTCCATACCTATGTCATCACTAAACGCCTTTACGGTTTTCATCAACGCTTCCAGTTCACCATCATTATGAGCGTAAAGTTTTAAATCATCCATATAAAACAGATGATTGATCATCTTGTCCGTGATCTTATATCCATATCCTGTATTATTAAGAAGTTGCGAGAGTGGGATAAGTGCTATACAAAATAAAAGTGGGGAAAGAGAGTCACCTTAGAAGATTCCACAATGGATTTGCATACCGTTTGAAATAAGAGTACCATTTGGGTGAGGCAGAATAAGATTTGTTTCCCATAATAGCATGCTGATACGAAGAAAATTTATTAATAAAGGAGAGATTTTAAACATTTCTAAAGATATTAAGATCCAAGAGTGCCGGACGCTGTCAAAGGCCTTTTTATAATCTACCCAGGCAGTACTTAAATTTCTGTGTTCAGTGTGATCATTTCCTAGAATCATTTTGTTTATGAGCAGTTGATCCTTACATCCATGTGACCCTCTGTGACACCCTTCTGCTCCTTGGGGAAAATATTTGTTTCTTCTATGTGAACGTAGGTTCTTTCAGTTAAGATTGAGGTAAGTAATTTATAGGAAGTTGATAAACATGTAATGGGTTTGTAGTTTTTAGCCTTTGTTGTTTCATTTGTTTTAGCTAGAAGATAAGTAATTTCTTGACAGAACCAATTTGGTGATAAGTGAGGTTCTATCATAATTGAATTAAAATTAGATGCTAATTTCGCATGCGCCGAAGAGAGAGTATTAACACTCTCTTCGGCGCATAGAGTATTGGCATTGACCAGATTCCAAAAATTTGGAATCTGGTCAATGCCAGGTGATTTCTATTTATGAGACTTTTTTAACCAGCTTTGGATTTCTAATAATATTCTAATAATATTTTCTAGTAATTCTAGTAATATTTTCCCATTCTTGTTTGGGGATATCCCTGGTGATATTTTTAAGGTCGC
The DNA here is from genome assembly GCA_003991215.1 of Morbakka virulenta. Classification (NCBI taxonomy): domain Eukaryota; kingdom Metazoa; phylum Cnidaria; class Cubozoa; order Carybdeida; family Carukiidae; genus Morbakka; species Morbakka virulenta. The sequence goes on along the minus strand of RDPX01000058.1, from coordinate 314,717 downwards.
GTACCCATTCTGCGTTTTCATTAAATTGTTTCTCTTTTCCTCAAATGTTGTTCCAAAATTCCTTTACCTGTTCGTCAGATGGTATGGCTTCTACAGAAATCGATACTTTTCCAATTTCACGGTAAAATATTTTCGCTATAGTCTCGAAAATGTTATTGTGCCTAAATAATTTTTGTCGTTTGTTGGGTCTGTGTAACCTTTGTGCCTTCACCTGGAGTTTTTCGTTTTAGCTCTTCTTTAATCGGTGGTATTTTTTCTTCAGAGAGTACTTTATATTTTCTGATTACGTTTTTTTGCTTTGCCCGATTTTTTCCCATTATCCTTTTGCAGTTCTTCTAGTATAGAAATTTCCCTTCTAAAACTTTCTATTTCTTTCTCTCTTTTTACTTGGTTTACTATGTTTCTTATTCGTAGTCTTTTTTCTTAACTTAATACCACATTTTGCTTAAAGAACTCTTCCTGTTGCATAACTTAATTTGTTTAGTTCACTTAAATCTGGACTTATATCATGACAGAGTTGTTCTAGTACCTTATTGCCTATATTTGATATATTTTTTAATTTATGGGGGTGTCTGATTTTTAACAACTCCTCTCTTTCACTCATTTCATTATGTTTGACTATCGACAGTTCTTCAATGATATCCATTTTCATACTAAGCATTTCCTCTTCGTCAACGACAACCTCGTTCTGCGCTACCTCATCGACATTATTTTCAACTCTTGCACCAGCATTATTCGACATTACTAATTCTTGTTCATCTGAATTTCCTTCAACTTCTTCATTTTCCACCTATAATTCTCTAGTATTATTTTTTACCCTGTCTTTAATTATTGAGGTTTCTATATCGGTCAATTTTTTGCTACCAACGATATA
>RDPX01000058.1:279816-307090 GCA_003991215.1 Morbakka virulenta | reverse complement strand
GCCTGTATCCAGCTTGTTCTTCAGCTATTTCGGTCTCCAATTTTTTTTCCATTCTGTTTGTGATGATTCTCAAGAGGATTTTGCTACTGTGAGAGACGAGTGCGATCGTTCTGTTATTGTTGCACTACAGGGTGTCACCTTTTTTCGGGATGGGGATGAAAATGGAGTTGACCCATTCCTCTGGCCATTTTTTCTCCTTCCATATTTTGGAGCACAGTTTGTGGAAGAAGCTAACAGTGTTTTCACCTCTGCCATTTATCATCTCAGTTGCTATTTCATCACCTCCGGGACCTTTGTCATTCTTCGTGCCATCAATGGCTTCTCTAACTTCCTCAGCTATTGGTGGTGGTTCCTCTTCCAGATTTGTCCAATCAATTTGGGTGGAGTTGATGGTGTCATTTTTCTTGTACAGTTCGGAGCAGTATTCTTTCCATCTGTTACACACCTCATTCCCATCACATAGGACTGCCCCATCTACTGCTTTGATGGTGTCAGCAGACGCTTTAAACTTTCCGATTAGGCTTTTAACCCCTTGGTAGAGATCTTTTGTGGAGTTTGTTAGTGCATTTTCTTTCACTTTCCTGCATTGTTTCTCAATTTGACTTTGCTTGTCTCGTCTCATCAGCCTCTGGACATTGGCATTTTGGTGCCTGTATTTTATTTCATCGACTTGGTTTTCGATTCCCCTGGCTTTCAGCTTTCTCCTTTCCTCTACTGAAAATAAGGTCTCCTTTGAGATCCATTGACTATTTTTCTTCTTTTTCATAGGATTTTATTCTTTGGCATTGCCGATAAGGATTTCCTTTCCTTTATTCCATAGTTCTTCCGGGCATTTGCCTTCCTCACATTGGAGCAGAGTCTCGAATTTGTTCTCAACCGTGATTCTGTAATTAGGGCCCATCGCCTCGAAATCTAGTCTAAGGGGTGGAGGGGCAATGGACGTTCCATCTTTGTGAGTCGAAATCTGATTTCCATTGTGAGGAGTTGGTGATTCCTGTTGCAATCTGCCCTTGGCCTTGTACTGACATTTTTAATGTTGCTTTTCCATTTTTGGCTGAATGCGATGAAGTCAATCTGATTCCGGGTTTTCTTATCTGGTGAGATCCAAGTGTAGAGGTGGCGGGGGTGTTTTTGGAACAAAGTGTTTGCTATTGTTAGATTGTTTGAGCTGCAGAACTCGAGTAGGTCTTTACCTCTGACGTTTTGCTCGTCCAGCCCGTATTTACCGCAAGCCGCATTGGTCAAACCTTGCCCTACTTTCGCATTGAAATCTCCCATCACCACCTTGATGTCTCTGTCTGGGATAGAGTCCATGGTTTCCTGTAGCGAGCTGTAGAAACTTTCCACTTCTTCGTCACTAGCTAAACTTGTAGGTGCGTAGCACTGAATGAGGGTGATGTGTGGTTTAGCTTGGAATCTCACCTTTATAATTCTGTTAGAGATTGGGCTGTATCCAATTAGGGGGCCGCTGGTTTCTTTCGTTAAAATGACCGCTACACCTTTGCTGTAGCCTTCTTCAGAGCCAGAGAAAAGGACCATGTGGTTAGTGTAGGTCTTGAAACTGCCTTGTCCGTTCCAGTTTGTTTCAGCAATTCCTAGAATTAGCACCTCATATCTGTCCATTTCATTACAGACCGTGTTCAGCTTTCCTCTTTCATTCATCTTTCTTACATTCCACGTTCCGATTTTTAGTGTTTCTTATAGACGGATACTCCTTCTTTCTCCTCCTCTTTCTCTTCCAGTCACATACTTTTCGTTGTCAGCCTGGTTGCCCCCAAATTCCTTTCCTCAGCCGCAGTGCTCGCTTACTGAGCGTTTGACCTCTGTCATTTGTTTGGATGTACCATACATCTTCCAGACGTTCGAGCTGCTCAGGCCGATGTTATCAGTTGCACTGACATACACCCTGCTCAGCAATCCACTTTCCTGCTTCCAACAGCTTCGCCGTAACTCTGGCAAGGGAGGCTAATCAGGAACTACACCTTGCCCAAGGATGACCTGAAAACTATGCATTGTGGGGTAGGGCCATTTACTTCCCTAAGGCCTCCTGGCCCACATACCCTAAACCTATAAATACCTAAGAGTAAATAAAAGCGATGGTTACAACACTGAAAAATGAAGGAGAAAATACGAAAAGAATGCGTCCGTAGAGTAAGATCAATCCTGAAAACCATAATACATGATAGCAACAGCTTTTTCATCATATTTCAGACGAGATGGAAAGGAAAACGTCTAGAAGATCATTTCTGAATAAACTGTACATTATTTAACTTTATATATCTTTGGAAATACTGTTTTATTTACTTTTTCCATCTCAACGATACTGCTTGGTAACTATTTTGAAAGTTCAATATTGTCCCAGTCAAAATTTTGTGGTACAAATTCATTGAATGCTAAAGCAGTATCTAACATTGATTGCATGGCCTCAGTATCAAAGTTGTCTTTACATGCGTGGATTTGTCCGCCCAAGTCGACACTCTGTGAAAAGAGATATAAAATATTTATGTAGCTTACTTACGAACCTTTGCTTACTTACTTAAGTGCTTATCTTCCTAAGAACTTAAATCTCCTGTTGTATTAAAACTATGCAAGTAGCTATATAGGCAATGCACGATCCTTTCAAAGATTTCTACTTGAAAAGTATGTCATATAACTCAGAACCATAAATAGGACATTCTTTTGAGACTATTACTTTGATCACGAACTATTATCAAGTACCTCAAAGGATTAAAGTATTTTTACAGAGATCTTACCAATGTATTTAAACATAATTCTACTTAAATGAAATATTCTTGAAGGTACCATTGCAATCTAAACCTTTCAAATATAGTTAGGAATTTTCCTTACTCACTGCTGGTGTTATCAAATGTATGGGCTATATTTCAGACATAATAAATTCTTACAATATTCATTGAGCTTAGTAACCTCAGACGATGCTTAGTAAAAGCTAGTTGTTATAAGCAGCTTTGCCAATGGCAATACAGTTCTACTTTAATTTCTTTTATTTGATCTTTATAATTATACAAACTCCACCATAGCCTGTCCCAAGTCAGGTTGAGAAAGGAGGAGGGTTAGGCGTGGGATTAGTAATCCTACCCTGTAAAAATATGAACACTACAGAAACAGTAAGAGGCGGCCATTCTGGTCAACATCCACAGACACATCTCTGGATAGCTCTTCTTCTGTGATGTCTCAAGATGTATTCATGACGGACACGGATGAAAGCCAGGAGGAAGTCCCTGCCCCGAATACCTGGATCTTCTCCACCAAATCCACAACCAAATTTGGAGCGCGGAATGTAAGAACCCTAAATGAGTCTGGTAAGTTGGCTGAAGTAGTAAGGGAAATGAAGAGTTACAACCTAGAAGTGCTAGGTGTCAGTGTAACAAGGTGGACTGAACAAGGAAGATTAATGAGTGACGGAATATCTGTTTTGTATTCATGAGGTAATGCAGAGCACAGTCGTGGAGTAGCTATATTTTTGAACAAAGAGGCTTTAGCAGCACTTGTACGGTGGGAACCTGTGTCAGATAGGATTGTTACCGCAGGTTTGGAGAGTCTACAAGTGAAAATAGCAGTAATACAAATTTATGCACCAACAGAATAAGCGGAAGAGGAGACAAAGAATAACTTTTATGAACATCTTCAAGAAACCGTAGACAACATCCCGAGCCATGACCATAAGATCGTGATGGGAGATTGGAATGCAAAGATTGGATCAAACCGTGAAGGATTTTCAAGCGTAGAAGGTCCACATGGATCAGCCCAATGCCCAAACAATAATGGAGGTAGAATAATAGAGTTCTGGAATGTCAATGATCTCAGAATTGGCAACACATTCTTTAAGCACAAAGACATCCATAAATGGACGTAGAGATCACCAGATGGTAACACTCTAAATGAGATTGACTACATCTGTATCAGCAAAAGATGGGGATCCTCCCTCTTAGATGTACGTGCTTACAGAGGAGCGCATGTATTCTCAGATCCTTACCTGTTAGCGGTAAAGATCAGGTTAAAGGATGAAAAAGAGGGAGAGGAAAAGAGCTTACGACATTGAAAATCTCACGAATCCCAAAGTATGCGTACGCTTCCAAGACCAGTTAAATAACCAGTTTGCATTGCTTCAAAATGATGAAAATTTAACAGAAAAGTAGACAAATTTTAGAGATGCCATCAATGAAGTAGCAAGCAGTGTAATAGGGTACAAGAGAGGAAACAAAAAGGAACAATGGATCTCAGATGAATCCTGGCGGTTAATTAACAAACGTCGTAGCTTGCAAAGCCGTATAAACCAAGAGACAAGAGGACAGGTCTGGATTGCTCAGGAGCAATATAGATACTTGGATAGAGAGGTGAAGAGGAGCTGCAAAAGAGACAAGCAAGCTTGGTTGGAGAGGAAGACTAGGGAGGCACAGGAAGCGGCACAAAGAAATGATACTACACAACTGTTCAGAATTGCTACAAAACTGTCTGGGAAAAACAATTGGGCAATTATCCCAGTTAAGAGTAGGGATGGAAGAATGTTACCAAGCGAAGAGGAAAAGGATCGCAGATGGGCTGAACACTTTAAAGAATGTCTAAATCAACCTCCCTCTGAAACGTTATTTGACTGGAAGAATCTGGAAACTCCATAAGCCATGGAGGTTGAGGTGGGTCCCATTACGAGAGAGGAAGTGGATGAGGGCATAAGGAAGCTGAAAAAAAATAAAGCACCAGGAATTGATGGCATCAATGGAGAGTTCCTAAAAATGGGTCGGCCAGCAGTACGGGAAGAGCTAGTAAAGTTATTCAATGAGATTTGGAGAGAAGAAACAGTTCCAGTAGAATGGAATAGGGGAATCATAATGAAACTACCCAAGAAGGGGGACCTATCAGACTGTAACAACTGGAGAGGCATTTCCTTCCTTTCAATTACAGGGAAATTATTTAGCCGAATTTTACTCAAACGCCTATTAACTGCTTCAGACAGTAGACTAAGAGAAGAGCAGGCACTGTTCAGGGAAGGGAGGTCCTGCAGCAAACAAGGTTTCATTCTGAGAAATCTGATTGAACAGAGCTTGGAGGTCCAAGCACAGCTTGTTATAAATTTCATTGATTTCCGAAAAGCTTACGATAGCTAGCACAGACCGTCCATCTGGAAAGTGTTGAAAGTATATGGAATGCCAGAAAAAGCCATCAGCATCATCAAGTCTATGTACGATTACTCAATATGTAAAGTCCGGACAATATCAGGCACAACAAAAGAATTTGAGTTAATTTATGGAGTGAGGCAAGGGTGTATACTCTCACCTTCTTGTTCATCCTATGTATTGACTTTGTGATGAATAACGCCATGGAAAATGACACCTTCGGGGTACCCTGGGCAGAGAGCGCCACTCTCACTGACCTTTACTTTGCAGATGACATTGCATTAATAGCCAAGGGTAATGAGCGGTGCCAAGAAATGACAAATAGTTTAAAGGAACTAAGTGTTAAGGTCGGATTCAAAATCAATGAAGCCAAGAGCAAGGTTATGAACATTCCAGATACTGCTGCAGCACCAATGATTGTCAGAGGGAACCCCCTTGATTTTGTGGACAAGATCACCTATCTAGAAAATGTGGTCGCCAGCTCTGATGAGGTTGACACCGATATCAATAATAGATTGGGAAGAGCAGGCGCAACATTCCAATCCACGACAAAAATTTGGAGGTCAAAGGAGATAAGCGTGAAGATAAAATTGCAACGAAACACAGCTACAATCATCTCCACATCCCTTTATGCTAGTGAAACATGGAAGAGAACCAAAAAGGTACAGCAGAAATTAAATGCATTCCAACAACGTAACTTGAAAAGGATTTTAGGGGTTTCATGGAGAGAAAGAATTACAAATGAAGAAATCTTGAGGCGGACTGGTCAAAAGGAGTTACACAAGATAGTTGAAGAGAGAAGGTGGAGATTGGCTGGTGATGTGCTATGACTGCCAGTTGGACGATTAGCATAACAGGCTCTGAATTGTAAGCCAAGTGGAAGAAAGCACAAGAGGAGCAGGCAAGTAACAACTTGGCAAGCCACTTTCGAAAGCGATCTGCGCTATAGGAAGACGTATGTCCGAAACATTCAAGCTCTGGCCAAGGAATGAGTCCGCTAACGCCGTCTTGCTGCCCAAAGTCTCACTAGAGACAGGAGGAGCTAAGGTGTAAGGTAATTAAACAACATGGAAAGCATAAAAAAAATCTTCAATACTCCTTAGCTCCACCCCTTATAAAAATAAATGTCTTATTGTCGTTTTTACTACATTAATACTGGCTTCAAATTACAAAATACAGAATTATTCGTGCTATGGAAATTTTCCTCTGGCTGTACCCTGAATATACTGTTTTTATTGGATTTTAACGTACCTTAGCAACTAATTCACCTAGTGATGTCGGATCCAGAAAATTCATCAGGAAAAAGCCTTTTAAAATATCAATAACCATATCAGCTTTCATTTTTGCAGCAGCTTTCCCAATTGATTCTTTTAACGAAATCATTAAGCTTTCCACCTCATGTTCCAATTCTGCAATGCTCTGAAGTATAAAAGCAGAATAACCTTAGTTATAAGTGGTATCTTGGACTGTTCAAACCATAAGCATAGCTTGACGTTTTCTAGGAGTCTAAAGACAATTAGTAATTTTTTAAATAATCCTTCACCCTTTTTATTAAAATGTTAATAAAGTGATTCTTGATAAGAAATGAAAGAATAAGGTGGTATAAATGAATACTGATAACAAACGTTTAAGCAAATACAAAAGGGTACTTTTGAGATACAAGTGTCCTCAACCTAAATTTATTTTTATTGGGAGCAGATTTGAAATCATTCGCAATCTGTTTGTGTAAATTTATCTCTGCAACTGCATTAAAGCGTTTTAACTAACTCACTTTTGACCTTAGATAAATTTTCAGGTGTCAGATTCCAAAGAAAAACATTCATGCATGAAAAACATCATGCAGCTTTATACTGGTAAAGTGAAAAAAATATTTACAAGATTGGTGACTTCCGAAAACATGCCTCGTCTGCCACCCTATCGATTTTCTTAGACGCTTTATACTGTCTAGTAAACGGTAGATCATTTAGAATATCATTTGTTTGTATTCCACCCAAGATAACTTGAAGGTGCTGTCCAATTATTTCTCAGACCTCTTGAAGAAACGTTGAGCTCCTCCACACCAAGCGATAGTAAAAAGCAACCCCAATATCTCGATTAAGTATTGAACCTGTTCATAACATCCACGAAAACACTTTATTTTACTCCAAAATTGGTCATGTTGTGCTCGTTCACAGCACGAAACTAATCCATAATGTTCCTATAATTGCTTGTTGTTGCTTGAAGTGAGATTAACCTGTTCATCAAATGACTTGACCAAAATGTTTTAACTGAGTTCTTCGCATTTTGGCTACTTTAATCGCCAAACTGATTAAACTGAGATAATCCTTTTGGTTATCTACGAATGAATGATGTGAAATTCTGCATCAGCCTTAAAAGATCTGTCATATCATTCTCTCATGACCACCTATTCTGCATGGTTGAGCTCTATTCTAAAAATCCGATCAAGGGGAGACCAGAGCTTTACACTTGATCTTACCCAAAAGGCTGAGAAATGGCTCTGCTAATGCTATCCAACTGACGCAGGAGGATTAAACTTTAGTCTGTTACTTAAAGCAAAATTATTCATTGGTCTAGATTTCTATTAATGGTTCTAGAACCTTTTGCTGAGACAAAAGTGGTTGTAAGCCTAGTTTCATACTTTATCACATCCCATTATAACAGACGTTTCAACCACGGTTTTAACAACGTACACGAGGGTACCACATTATTTTCTTTTAGTCTAAATTCCAATTTTTATTCTATGAATAGAGTTTATACAAATAATATCAGATCATGTTAAGGCCAATTAGAAGTAAAAGTTAATAATTAAATAGTATATTGCTCATTACAACGTAAATATACACATAGGTTAAAATTTAATGAATAGTATTTTCATAAATATTTTATTACGACATTATAGCTTTGCTAACGCTTTAAACATTTTTGTTTGGAATTGCTTAACCTCTCTTTCCCTATTTACTTTATCTCTATGGTTTAAGCCTTTTTTTTGTTTTCCTTTATTCTCGTTTATGTTGTTCTAGGAAGGAACGTAGAAATTACTAAGTTGTTCAAGTCATTTTCCAATTGATATTACAATACTATTTTAAAGGGTTCAAATAAAAAATAAGCTGAAGGAAATTAATATCATTATTGTATTATAGAGAACAGATGGACACGGGTTTGATTCTTAACTTTCACTCCTTGGCTCCCAAACGATACCAAAGATCTGTTGTCGACTGTATTATTTTCAGAATATGCAGAGCATGCTTGGATTGGATATTTTTCGAGGGAATTTTCAAGAAACCTTTAAAGAAAGGGATAGAAATAAGATCCGCTCCGTGTCTGCCGCTTATCTGCCTTTGCTTCTTGAAAATGATCAAATTTCTTCATGGCCATCAACACGTAATGTAAATTTATTGGACGTCAAACAAACAAGCCAAGACATTGAGCCAATGGAAGATATTCCCAAGCCAATTTCTTCTCTTACTTCTGTTTGTATATCGCAGAATCTTCTGTGCCCTAAAGGTTTCTTTCTGACATTTTGTTTTAATTTTTTACATTTGTAATAAAAAAGGTAGTGCCCTAATGGTTAGTGCAGTTGCACCGTAATTTAGTGGCTCCGGGATCGATTCCCCAGCAGATGAAGAGAATTTAGAAGGTTGCAAGAGAAACAGCCATTGGTTGGCTATTTCTTTTGCTGATTTTGAAAGGTTTATGGAAAGAAGTACAGTAGATTGTCCTATTTAACTGAAGTTTTCTATTTCCATCCCAGTCCCCCTATTAGCGTATTCTCCTTATTCCATTTAAATCTACTATAGAATTAGCTAAAAAGGAACTGGTGACCAGAAATAATCTCCTCGGCAAAATAGCATCCATTAATTGGTGTGCCGATGCAAAAACATTGAAGCAGACTGCTAAAACACTATGTTACTCCACCACAAGATACTTATGCTCCTGTGTGGGAAAGATCTAGATCTTTCCGACACAGAAGCATAGTATTATGTTAAGAAAGTGGATATCTTGCTGAATAAAGCCGGCAGATTAATCACTGGTACGCTAAGATCGACAACCCTACCAGTACTGTATAAACCGGCAGGCATCGCACCACCCGGCGTCTGTCGAGATGCTATAGATAGAATAGAAAAGACCAAACCTGTAAATGGTCCCAGGTACCCACTTTTTAATCATCCCGAAACAAGAAGATGTCTGAAATCACGGAAAAGCTTTATAACCGTGAAAGAATTAGAGACGCAAGACTTCTCAAAATCCAGACTTTAAAAAGGGAGAGAGAAAGATACCCAGACCAACAATAGTGCCATCTCCAACCTAGGCGAAGAATTGCCAAGTGGATTCTTCTCCACAAGACGAAAATGGATCACCCTGAATAGAATTAGAGCTCAAGTCCCTAAAACAAAGGATAACCCGCAGAGGTGGAGTTATATAATTCGTGCAGAATGTCCATGTGGAGAGCCAAACCAAACAATGACCCACCTATTGCTCAACTTCCTATTAGGATCTATTTACTTGGGCACAGACCTTAAGGCAGCAAATAACACAGCTTTGCAATGTGTAGAGAAATGGTGCGATATAATATGATGATGATGATTAGCTGGACATTTTACTTTTAAAATATTATATCGCTGCTCATTGAATCAAAAAGTAAACAAAATATAAACAAAATAATTTTTTATTTTGTTCTTCTACTGGTCACTTGCAGAGCACAGTTGTTTCTGCATTTTACAGTAACTTTGTTCAAAGTAAACTGGTTTTTTCTTCCATTTAACATCTCAGGAAGAATTCATGAAGTATCTTTTATTTTGTATTTAGTAGTGGATGGGAACAATTGGTTCGACTGAATGCTTTTTCTGACCTGTCAACATTGCTATCGAACTCTTTAGGCCAGAAGCTGATCATCCCACAGAAAAGCAGCTTCGAAAATTTCAAAAGCATTATACTTTAATGCCTATTTCTTCTGAAAACAATTATTATACAAATTTTGTAACGCTCTTCTTCCTTTTATTTGATATTCTCTTCAGGCAAATTATTCTCCAAATTTGTCTTCTAAACACCTTTTTAGTGATGACGGTCTCATATTACAACAAAAAGAGATTTTGCATTGATTTTACATTTTAATGTTAACGTTAATGTCATAAATTGTTCTATAATGTTTATGCTGATATAGAATGTTTATTTGAAAGGAAAGGTAAATAAAAATGAAGCATGAAAATTGAGAATGAGCAACATTTACTAAGCCCCTTTTGCTAACCTTGCATTTTCATTCAATGGGGCATTTCTACAAACTCAACACTTGTAGGTTAAACAAAGATATATACACACACACACACATATATATATATATATATATATATATATATATATATACATACATACAGTATGATACTTTTAGGTCATTAATCTCCAGCAAATATGGCTATTCTTTATTAACTACTTAAACCTGGATTATCTCGTTGTATCTATTATCTACAGATTGACTAAACTCTAGATTACAAGTCCAATGCAAGACTTCACTTTAGTTTAAATGGAAAACACTTGCACTTGCATACTGATTTTGTTGGAGGAATTTTCTTACTTTCCTTTTTAATAAATCTATAATAAATCTATTTTTAAATCTAATTTTATCAAGATATATTTATGCCATTTTTGTTTCTGCAGGTTGGCAATCTGGGCTGCCTTCTTTTAACAGATGCACAACAATACCAGCTGCTTATAATGATGATCTCAGCTATATTAATAGCAATAGATACCTTTAAGATTTTGAAAACATTTCATTTGAATTTAAAATTTGATAAAAAGTACAATAGATGAAAAAACATTAAATTATATACATGTATATATATATATATAAATAAATATTTATTATCATTTTGCAAGTGATCCTAAAAGTATGGCAATAAACAAAACAAATAAGTATGCCAATGGAACTTTTGTTTGACAAATTTGTAAATAGTAGTACCTAGTATATATTTATTCGCTAAAAATATGGTAACATGTATAACATAAGTTTAACTTGATTTTTGATAAACAATTATGCCATATATTGTGTAAATATGTAAAAGGAATGAAAATAGAAAACGTTCAGATTGGTTTCATTTTAACAGATATGTTATCTTCTCCTTCCTAGTGTCCATGTTCCTTCGTTTGATATGTATTTATATTTAACAGTTGTCAATAACTCCTTAAAATATCAACGAATTGACTTGAGTTATTTAACTTTGCACACTTCTTCGTCACAAACTTCCTCCAACATCATCTGAAGATAAATTCAACGGAATAGAAATCAGATTATATATATATGTGTATATATGATATAATATATATGCACATATATATATATATATATATGTATATATGATATAATATGTATACATACATTTATATACATAAGCTGAAACACGAAAAGTAAGAGCTATGATTGCAACTTATAATTCTTATTTTTCGTGGATTTCCTTATGTATATTGCTCTGCTTTATCCATTAAACACTTTTTGATACGAATAGAGAAGATTGCATATATATATACATATATATTTGATAATGACTTAGCAATTCAATTAGAAATTAATTCTTTTTAAAGTAATTTTTCACTGGTACATTTAGATAATCAGTAAATAGATAACGAGATAGATAGATAGATAAATAGATAGATTTATTACTTGAGTGATGTATACGTACAAGCATAGATACATACATAGATACATACATCCATTCATGCATTATAGAGAAAAGGAGTGAGCGAGTTGATAGAGAAGGGTAAAGAGAGGACAGAGAAAGAGAGTGAAAGAAAAAGAGAAACGGAGAGAAAGAGAAGGAGAGAGAGGTCAATGTTTAATAGGTCTTGCTGATAGAGCAGAAGATTATTGTGTTCGATACATGTATAATTTTTACTGAGATTTTCACTTACATTTACCAATGCATATCAATTTCAAATACGTCATCTACAAACGTTTTCTATCACCTCTCTTCAAATCTAATGGTGTGCTCATTCTAATCATTTGAAAATAGTTTCTTGCAGTTTCTCTCTTCTTCAGCATCTTGTGCGGATTGTTGATTTTTCCACAAGATTTCTTGATTCAAACTCAGGAAAACCTTTTTTTTGGTCTCTTTGGACTTATGTTGCCAAAGTCTGTAGGTGTTCATTTTTATTTTATTTTAGATCTTCCAACTATGGTATAGCCACTGTAGAGGTTGTGGTAATTGTTTCAACTCTTGTTGAAGAACCATATCAAAGTAAGGCTTTCAAATTTTGTCATGCTAACTGAAATGGACTTTGACAATTTCTTGGTGATATTTCTCAGGATGTAATCTTTAGCAAATCAGCCTATGATGTTGCAAGTGAACCCAGTTGCATTATTGATTTCCAAGATTCGTTCCTGCAAGGTCTTCCCTAAATGACAATTTATTGATAAAACAATCTTGGGTATTATTCATCTCTTTCTGTCAGATAGTCTGAGTGTCATACTGGATGAAATTAAATCTACTGAGTACCATAATCCTTTAGAAAACTATTCTTAATTGCATTCTTTCTTCATATTCAGCTTGCCCAGGTACCTCCACTTTCGCTTTTACCATCTCCAAATTTATCCATTTTCTGTTTATTTAGCTAGAAGGAGAAGAATCTACAGCAGATAAACTGACTGTCTGATTAAAATTGATTATTTAAGGATTTGCAGATGTTTTATGCTTAGAAATGCGATATCCTTTTTGAAGTGGTTAGTCCATTTTATCTTCAACCCTGTTCTTCTCCACATCAAATACACTTTTGACACCGTTCGAGATGGTGGCTGTAACAAAAAGTTCCACGCTGAGAAGAAAGGAATTTTGAAGGTGATTTTCGATGTAACAGAGAAAATTTGGTGTATTTCCTGCCACGTACAAATATCCTGACGCGATCAGTGTTAAAAGTGAATTTGATATATTTCGTCTAAATCTAACAATAACGTAGTACTGCCTAAAAACCTTCAAAATGCAGAATCTTTTATCAAACTTCAACAAAAATGCAGCGATGAAAATTTACGAGGCAACCATCTTACCAATCCTTACGTATTCCTTGGTGATAAAGCTGTATTTGACGAGAAGCCAAACGCAAATGTTGACCTCGTTAGAAAGAAGAGCGACCGTGATTGCTGGCAAGAACGTGAAATCAATAGAAAACCAAATGAAGATACAAACTCTTTCGTTTGTGTGGAAATGTTTGTGAGGTGATAAACTGAGTGATAATTTTAAGAACTATTTTGAAGAGATAATAACATTTCAAAAACTAAAGAAATAATGGTTTAAGCCTTAGATTGCCAAAATGTAAATTAGAATACTCAAAAAGGCCTTTTTACTTTATGGGAGCGAAATTTTTGTAATAAACTCCCTTTGTTTATTAAAGAAGAAATTAGTTTCATGAGATATCATAGTTTATTAAATAAATTTTTTACATGATTTAATGTTTTTGCACCACACAAATTTTTATTTTTGATAAACTAATCGAACTTTTTAATTTTAAGCTCAAAGAAACACTGAGCGATGCACATACACTCTAGGAGGCCACACGTTGATAGCCATATTTATATATTTTACTGTATATAAAAGTACTGAAATATAAATAGGCTCTGAAAATATTGTCAATAATAATAATAATAATAATGATAATAATAATAATAATAAGAAGAACAAAATGCCCTTTGGCATACATAACAACATAACGCTTGGTGCCTATGTGATGTTGTTTTTGTCACCAAACAGGGTCTTAACGAATGACCAATCCATTATTATCTTCTTTCTTTGATGGTTCTCCGCCATGGCTTCTGATTTGTATATTTATATAATTTTTTGTTGCTCTCTCTCTCTTGTGCCTCACATCACTTGTTGTGACTCTGCACTTCTCACATTGTTGACAGTGTGCATGGCTTTCCCCGAAGTTAGTGTTCTCCAGTAGTCTTTATCCTGAGCTACCTGTTTTTCTTCAATAAAAGTGATCTCTGGATCTGCAAGGTCATATGATATGATGTTGAACAAGGTGGTTTCAGTTCTGCCTGGTGGTTTTTTGACTGGTGGCAAGAATTCTCTAAGCGCAAGTTTGGCTGGTGTTTCTTTTGGCATACCTAATACATGGCCAAGCCATCTTAATCTCCTTCTCTTGATTTGGTTACTCCATTTATTTGTGTTTGTCAGTTCATAGAGGTCTTTGTTGCTGATGGTTTTGGGCCATTTTATGTTAATGAGCCTCCTAAGTAATTTCCGCTGGAAATCATCAATCTGTTCTTCATCTTCTTTAGTTAATGCCCATAATTCACTATTATATAGAAATATTCTGGCGATGAAATCATTTAGGTTTCTGATCTTGATTTGTAGTTTTATCTTGCTTTTAAAGATATGATCTAATTTATTATAGGTACTGATGGCTAAACCTTTTCTTCTTTTGATGTCTTCTATGGTATCTAATAGGCTTCCAAGATAGTTACATTTTTTTCCATTCTTTGCTCGTGTTTTCTCTGTGGATTTCATTTTTCTCAGTCTATCCTTTGTTTACAAGATGTTTCCTATGTATGTATGTATGTATGTATGTATGTATGTATGTATGTATGTATGTATGTATGTATGTATGTATGTATTTATTCGCCACAAACCAAAAAATACAATGTTCAAAGGTAAATGTTAAAAACCTAATAAATGATATTATCCAAAATAGTTAAAAAATAAGATTAAACAGAAACAAAAAAGAACAAAACAAACAGGCGGGACGGTAATCTAGAGAAACGGTGGCAGGGGTAGCATAAAACAGATCATGAAGACCTTATTTTCATTATGGACCCTCCTCTTCTTCATTTTATCTGGAATTTCCTTTTCTATGTTTTCAGAATGAGGCCAATATTTAGAACGAGATTTCATCTCCCATCTTGAAAAACAATGTTGTAAGAAAAATGGAAATGATGAGAAGGTGAAGCTGAGTTTCAATTTTAAAGTTGTGTTTATGGAGATTTGGTGATTTTTTTGAGCATTTATAAATAGGTTAACACATTACCGAATACCACTCGTCTTATGTGGAAAAGTAAAAATCAATAATTTGGCCACTAACGGATGAAAATCGTCAAGTATAGATAGCACACTTATCATCATTCCAAACAAGAGCATCCACTACGACGACCAACTTTTAATCTGAGTGAGAAACATTAGAAGAAAGAGACTTAAATAAACATGGAGCCCGTTCGTATGGCCAGTGATTTTAAACAACCGTCGATTGGAAAGAAAGCTATACAGTCCACGGCTGGTGCAGTGTCAATTAAATCTGATAAAGGTAAGGAGGCCTACATCGTTTTAATTGAAGGAGCGATAGAGGAAACGTCATGTATCTAGTTCATATTCGTTATATTTTTGTTAAATAAAGCTATTTGATTGAATCCATTGATTGTTTATGATGTCTTACAACTTTTTTGTGTTGTTTGCACGTCGGTAAAGTTCATTCAGTCTGCTCTGGATGGCATTAATCGGAGTTAGACTGTGTGAGACTTTAAAATGGAAGAACTGGCTGTCGTTAAACCTTAGGATTAGCATTAGTGCTGCGCATGCTAGATTTTTTTTATATTGACTATTAAAAAATGCAGATGTGTAAACACAGAAGGGTATGAGCGGAAGCTGGGCCCAATAAGCTATTTCAGAGCGTTTTTTGGCTTTTTTTAGCTTCTTTTGAAATATAGAATGAGTAAATGTTTGCTAAAATTGTTTGTTGGGATATCTGCTTTCACTATACTTTTTATTTGGATTTATTGCCTGTATAGTTCTTATGTTCTAACATGTTAAAGTCAGGTATAAAAATGTAGCAATATATCTCCGAACATTGGAGTACAGTGGGCCACATAGAATAAATCTTAAATATCTGTTCAGATTTGACACAGAAATTAACATTTTTTTATGAGCAAGGTATGAAATGACTACTTTCAATAAGCAAGCCAAAATTGTCAGTTTATTCAGCATTAGTATGAACTTCTGAGGAATGAATCATTAATTCATTAATGATTCATTAACAATCTTAACAATCTTCAAACTGCAGTTTGGAGATTGTTAAGAAAACATGAAANAACAATCTTAACAATCTTCAAACTGAAGTTTGGGGATTGTTAAGAAAACATGAAACTAGTAGTAACTGCTAAATTTGTCTAGTTATTTTGTATACTATACTGGATTTATAAACGCTCTGGAAACATTGAGCACTCTTAGTGAACATTGGTATACTTTACTAATATTACTATATATATATATATATATATATATAGCAAACATGCTATTGAACTGTAATTCCCCACTATGTTTCCTTTCTTAATATCTTTTTATAAAAATACAGTTATACTTTTTGTCATCCATTGTGGAGTCCCATCCATATCTAGGCATGGGTTTAGGTGTATTGCGATTAATAACACTTTCAGTTCATCATCACCATGAGCATATAATTTCAAATCATCCATATAAAAAAGTGATTTATTATTTTATCATTGATCTTATATCCATATGTAATTTGCCAACATTTTGGGAGAGGGGTATTAGTGCCATGCAAAATAAAACTGGAGAAAGAGAGTTCCCCTGGAAAATTCCACACTTAATCCTCATTCCATGAGACAGGGTACCATTAGAGTGGGAAAGAAAAAGATTGGTTTGCCATAAAGTTTTCAATGTTTTTAGAAAATTAATCAAAATTGGAGAGACTCTAAAGAGTTCTAAACAACTTAAGATCCAAGGATGGGGGACACCATCTCATGTCTTTTTATAGTCTATATATGCCTTACTTAAATATTTGTGCTTTGACTTAGCATTTTCTACTATCATTTTATTGTTTAATAGCTGGTCTAAGAGCCTTTTTGACAACCCTTTTGCTTAACAGGAAAGAAGTCATGGTTCTCCATGTGAGTGTAAGTTCTCTCAGTAAGAATAGAAGTTGACAGTTTTTAGGTTGTTGTTATGCATGTTATGGGTCTGTAGTTCTTAGGGTTACCAGGATCATTATTTTTAGCAAGCAGGTACATTTTGCCAAGACCTAATTATTCAGGTGTTGAGTCTGGTTCTGTTAACATTTGGTTAAAGGTGTGAGCTAGTCTCAAGTGTGCTGCATGGCAAATGTTAAGCCAAAAGTTGGGGATTTTATCAATACATAGAGATTTCCACTTGTGAGATTTCTTGAGCCTTTACAATTTCTTCAACAGTCAAGTTCCCCCATGTTTGTTTGGGAATGTCTTTAGTGTAATCTTGTAGATGTTCTAACCATACGGCATTTTCATTAAACCCTTTGTCATTTCCCCAGATGTTATTCCAAAAACTACAAACCTCTTCTTTCCATGGCATTTCATCCACACAGATCTCAGATTTACCAATTTCACAGTTGAACTTTTTTTTTATCAGTTTCAAATATTTTTTTTTGCCTATGGAACTTATTGTGTTTAATGAACCTGCATAAATATTGGAGTTTTTGTTTTAGCTCTTCCTTAATGGTGGGAATATGGTTTATGTTTTCAATTTTGTATTTCCTTATTACATTTTTAGCCTCTCCAGATCATAATTCTCTATTTTTTGCACTTCTTCAAATATAGCAATTTATTTTTGGTACTCTTTAGTTTCCTTAACAATATTCACCTGCTACTTTGGTTTATTCAGATTCTTAGTGTTCTGTTTCTTTTGGTCCTAACACCATATTTTCATTGAAGAACTTTACTCATTGCATAAGTTAGTTGGTTTATCACAGTCAAATCTGGGCTCAGCTTTTTACAGATTTGATGAGTGCAATATTTCCTAGCTTGAAGATAAGTTTGTATTTGGAAGAGTGACAAATCTTAAGAAGTGGGTTTCTGTTGTTAATATCAGTGTGCTGTACTATAGAAAATTCCTTCAAGATTCTGTTTTTATTGCCTCCAGTTCTTTTGCATTTACTTCCAGTAACCCTACATCATTCAGTTCCTGCAACCTTCTATTTTCCACCACCTGATTTCTATTGGCAACATCCTGGCCTTAAACTTCACTGCCACCTCTATCAATTACATCAACATCAGTACCAGTATTCTTTGTATCATCCTGTGTATCATATTCAAACTCTCTTTTAACATTCATTCTAACATCATTCAAAGCCTTTTCTTTAATCTGAGAAAGTTCAACATCTGTCAATTTCTTTTCATGCATAATGTACTTTCTGACATTTGCCAGTTTCTTAGCATTAAGATTTTAAATTTTTTCTGTCACTATTATGCATGCCCCAGAGAATAAAAGAATCTTCAATGTTATTTTTCTCTGGATTTTCAAGTGTTAAAAATAAAAGCAATATTTAACTTCCTTGTACACTTTCTTTGCCCATCTTTTCCTTTTTTCTCTTTAGAGTGTTTTTAGGTGGTGATCCAGCAGGGCAATGGGTGGGATTTCTCCTTTCCTGGTGACCATACTGGCCTTCATTAGGGGAAGAGTTAGCCTCAGTAGCAGACTTTTCAACCTCAGGCTGGCCTAGCCCTAAAGGTTGTTCCCCTTGTTGACACATGTGTTGTATTTTGTCAATCTTGTATTTCTTTCAGTGAAAAATGCAATGTTTTTAACATAAACAACAAACACAAATACTTTCTTTTCACCACAATTTACAGTATAATCATATGAATTACATCCTACATATTTAGTTGTAAAAACCAACCATCAACAACTCCGGAACTGTTATTGTTTTAATAATTATGTTGTGAAATATTTAATTTTATGCTACAGGCAAGGCAATGGATACTGCTTTGATAAGTGAGGTTTGTAATTGTACGCATTTGGATATAAAATGATAATTTTCCATTATTATTATTTAATATAATATCAAATGACTAGTTTGATATTTTACTTTTGTTGGCCTGATTACAAAAAGAAAATGTTTATAGCAATAATCTTTAATGAATTAGGTGTTTGGCAATTTCCTTTTCAAAAGCAAAAGACAATTTACTATACAGTCATCTGTACATGTGATAATTTGATAATCTGTTACGCATATGGTTGTTTACCCTCTAATTTGCCCTGTAAGTTCATTGCTGGGGCACTTTAAGTTGTTCATGAGACCTATTTTTGAATCACTACTTATATTTCTTTAAATTTTGTGCATCTTCATGAATTGATGGCATGTTATTGATTATATTTGAAAATGGTTTTCATTTTAGGTGACCTTACTGTTGAAAAAGTCAAGGTCAAACGCTACATAGCTGGTAAAAGGTACAGTTTTTCATTGCCCTTTATTTTGTATAACTTAGCCCTTGAAACAAAGAGCAATCAGGCTAAACTGTATTCTCATTTGTGACATATATAGGTAACATGGTATACCATTTTTAAAAATATCTTGGGCACACTGCTTGTTGCTAAAATGCAGTTGCACAAATGCAGTAATTCATTCACCAATAACTGTTCGCTAGGCTTGATATAGGCTTTTGGCACAGAGTTTAACTAGCTCATCATTTCTCCCATTCTTTAAATATTTCTTGTCACTGTACAATTTCACTATATAGGCTGGGTTGAATTTTATCACAATTATTGATAAAAGTGTATGTGTGTGTGTGTGTGTGTGTGTGCAGAGAGAAGGGGGGGGGGGAGTTAACATTGTATAAAATATATATGATACCATCCCTGATGTTTCAAGAAGCAGACTTTGCCAGTATTTGCATCAATATTGTAGTAAACCGTGTAATATTGGCTCAAAGCAACTAATAACTCAAATATATATATATATATATATATATATATATAGTCTAAAAGAACAAAAATAAACACAATGTTAATATAGCAGAAATACAACAAATATGTTGTAGGTTGTCATTTTAAATTATCTTGATTGTATTGGCCTGATAAAATTTTATGTCTGTTTCATCAGCCATACTCTTCCATGCTGGTTTTTTTGAAATTGGGAAAAAGTCTTTTTATTTACAATATCTATTTTTGAGGAGTCAGAAAGAGCATCTGGACAAGATGTTCCTCACTGCCGAAACAAAGCCCCATTGAAGGTCACTGCCTGAGTCCCAGTTGCTATGGAAAAATGACGTAAAAACTAAAAAAAATAAATTTTTAAATACCTTTTTAAGAAGATTGTTTGTTTGTTTGCTTGTTTGCATTTTTATTACCAGTATTGCAATGGTACTTATTTCTAGAAGCTGTGATTACCATTGTTCAAGAGTAAGAGTAGAGCACATGAGCAGAAGACATCAAAGCTGGGTCTTTCCATGGCCATAAATACAGGTGGTACTTTTCTGTCACAAATTATGCTTAAATTATACATTTGAATTTAATATTGTTATTCTAAAGGCCCAGCAATTCCATTTTTCTGGCAAATTAGGGGTGATATTTGTTGAATTCCAATATAGAACATTATTTGAAAAGTTATAGATAGCAGAAAGTATAAATTTAAATGTTTTTATGCTTTCTGCTTAAACTTTAGGCCAGATTATGCACCAGAAGGGTCCAATGATGAGGATAGTGAAGAAGAAGACGAAGAAGAGGATTATGAAGATGATGAACCAGAAACACCAGTGAGTATGTTTTTGTGGAACTTTTTGCTATAATGTTTTAGATGTGTTTGTAAGTAGTTTCAGAAACTAATACAGCACTGATTTCTTTTCTTGTGTTTTTCAAAGTACCCACTTTTAAAATGAACTTTGGTTGTTTTCATTAGATACCTATTTGGTATGTCTAGTGATGTGCACAACAGGCTATGTATATACCTATATAGTGAACATCAGGGTAGTTGGAAAGCAGACAGAAAACCAGTTGCAAATACCTGAAAGATTTTGTGTTTATGATAACAATGAAACTACAGTTGAACCTTGATTACCTGAATAAAGGGGTGGGGGTGGGAAGCAATTTTTTTGGTTAACTGATTGTTTGGATAACTGTTTATCCATAAACAAATGACACCTTACTTGATATACATGTACATGTATTTACTTTAGAACACATGTTTATGTAAATATTTGCCCAGACTGGAAGATCTTGTTTGGATAATCCAAAATTTTGGTAATCAGTGTTCAGATAATTGAGGCTCAGCTGTATTACAATATACTCATTGAAAGCCATAAAAAGGATTTGAAACAAAGGTCTTTTTTCCAATTCAGGCCAAACTTGAAATAGTGCCATGAATTTCACCACAGACCACCAACAATAGGGATACCACTTCCCATTTGGTCTTTTGAGCCTGAGAAATAACAAGTAAGAATATAAAGACCTGAAATGCTGGGTAGCATGATGATAGGATCAAAGTGATACCCAATGCCTTGATATCCTTAGATTTCTCACAACTGTATACCTTTAAAATAGGCATTCACCAAAGTGGCCAAACAGGACTGTCTATGCTACTTGTTTGTGAGAAAAGTTTTCCTTGACTTTACTTAATACTGTTGTTTTTGTCAGAGGTAGACTTTTTTGATAGTTTCCAGATGAAGATAGGGCTACACCAAGAATTGCCACTCATCCCACTCCTTGTCAATATTGTTACTGTCATGTTGACTGACAAGGTTTGAGAAGAGGCAAAAGCTTGAAAAAGTTTGAAAGATTTAGGGTTGTACTGGAAAGTAGGGCTTTAAAGATTAGTAGAAAAAAAGACAGAGTATTTAACAACAGGAATAAAGAGTGACCAGCAATTTTGTTGAGATGGAAGGAGTGGGTATAAAACATGTGAGCCAAATCAGATATTTTGGACTGATATTGGAAGAGAAAGGATTAATGGAAGGGGGAGGGGGGAGTTTTTAATGGCTTTAATGGTGAAAGGTATAGATGGAATTTGCAATAGATGGGTGCTAAAAAACGTAAGGGAAAATTACACCGCCCTGTTGCTTAATCCAGTATGATGTACAGCTTAAAGATTGTGCTGCTGAAAAAATAGAGGAAAGGAGAATTGATGTAACAGAAATGAAGATGTTGAAATGCATGCCTGGTGTAACAAAGTTAGATAAAATAAGAAATGATTATACAAGTCAAGGCTAAGGTGACTGAAATTTCAAAGAAGAGTCTAGGATTAAGGTTGAGGTGGTATGGTCACCTTTCAAGAAAGAATGGGGATCAGACAAAGAGGCATTGGAGCTGGATACCAAAGAAAGTAGACAAAGAGGAAGACCATAAATCATATGAAAGGGTTGCATCAACATGGATTTGAAAAAAAAGCAAATATATGGAAGAAATGCACAAATTAAAGATATTCGGAAAAAGGCTTATCAGAAATGGTGATCTCAAATAGATATAAGCTAGGACCAAAAAGGAGAAAAGAACTTTTACTTACTTGAACCAATTTAAATGTTTAGTTATTTTAATTAAGTTGGTTATTTGGGGGTTTTTTTCTTTTAGGTTCGTGCGGAAGATATTGAAGATCAGATTTTCGATGAAGAGGGAAAGTATGACTTCCTTTGTTCCATTCGGTTTCTAGCATTAATTTTTAGTATCAACTTTATTTTGAGGTGATTGGCTGATAATAGGTCATGGGGCATGTGTAGCATTGAGTTAACAAGTGGCATTTTAGTATTAAAATTTGACATAGCCAATGGTTTGTTAAAATGTGAATTGAAGCTCTTCAATAATGCCAAATGGGCTGAGTGTAATTCAAACTATTGGTGCTCTGTTGATACTATATAATCATTAGTTTAGAGTCAGTTTGGCCATTTTCCATCTTTTTGTTGTTGTTGTTTTTGTTTGTTTCTTTGGGAAGATTGTTTGTAATCATTAGTAATCAACTTTTTGTAATCATTAAACAATACTTTAAAATAGTGTCAAAACCTGTTTGACCGTACCATTTTTTTTCGAATATTAATGTAGTATAGCCCACCTTTGACTGAACAGTAGGAAGCCTGGTAATAATTTCAACCTTGTATTTGGTGCACGTAGTAAATTAGTAATTTTTCCACATTGCACTTGAAATTTCTATTCATTTGAATTCTTTTCTAAGCTTTTACATATTTATCTAATTAATATTATCATATTTCATTAGGTACTACAGTGATGTAAATAACGGTCGTTCATCGGACATGTCCGACTGTATTGAGACCTATGGTCGGACAAACGAAAGGAAAAAGAGCTGAATTGTCTGAGCAAAAAATCCAATAATTAAAAATATTGTTAACGAACTTATTTGGCTATACTACAACCATAGAAAACGAGGGCAGAAACACCCAACCTGCTGTGATATTGTGTGTCATAGTATCATTATAAAAATAAACAATAATCAAAATTGTTGGTCATTTAATTCAAATTGATCATCAGATTTTATGTAAAGACTATTGTTCACTAGAAAATGACTTCATGTTCCTGATAAATTTTGTTAAAACCTTGTCTAAAGAGGCCAATCTAGAGGAGTTAATTTTCAACATTTTGGGGAACCGTCGGCGCCAACCATGGTGGCACCTCCTTAGACACTCTATTATGTGGCCTCACCAAAATATATTCGATCAATCAAAAATTGCCTTATTTACATCACTGGTACTATTACCTACCTTTATTAAATTTGCACAAAAGATAATTGGGGGGATTTCATCAAGGCTTTCTGGGGGCACAACACACGTCATATTTACCACTCTCCCCCCCCCATTTTACCTTGCATGTAAATTAGATTTGTGTGGATCAGAAATAGTCTGTTAACTTTGTTATCTGTTGACGGATGCCGATACCCTCAAAGGATAGGTGCCGATAGGTCACGTGGTAGAGCATCTGGGCATGATAGCAATAGGCAATGGTTCGAATCCAGCTGGGTGCAAAAATGTTATCCCTGATTCATGAAATAAGTACGATCGGTCATTGTAAGGTGTTTACATGTCAGTTTTGTTTATTTGATTGCATTTATTTTGCAGTCAGCTTTTGTAAACGCTAAAATTCATTATTTTAGGGTTGCAGATCATGGGAGGAGAATTGTTGATCCGGAAGTAATGGAAGACGAGGAAATTGAGGAAGAAATAGAAATTGATGATAAAGAGGAAATGAAGGTAAAAAGATCTCGTCACAATTATTTCCTTATAGTAAAGAAAATTTAGGATATAAATGATCTCAGTAAGCGTCATTTGATCCTTGTCATTAATTGGAGAAAGGCATAGAGCATAACACTTCTTCTGACTTTGCCTTTTTTGAAAAATGTATGTTGGTTGAATATCGTGTTTCGTTATATCTTACAGACGGATCGGAAGATATTTATCATCACTAATGTTCCCAGAAACGTGCTTCCATAGAAAGCCGAGTCCGTATTTCGCTTCAATATTCATGGAAAATCATTCTGATGTTGATGCTGACGAGGTTACTTTTTCTCCTGAGGATTGCTTTTAAATGATGCTGCTGGGCTTGTCGGATTCTCCAAATCTTTCGTGGGTTTCTTATATGCAATCTATTTGTACGTCTGTTTTTTCAAAAAGGTTGGTTCTTTGCATTGCACTGAACAGTACATTACACCCAAGGGCATTCTGTATCTCTTTAAATTTACCGTTCGTCCTTGCTTTGAGTTCTATTGCCACATCTTGGCAGGTGCTCCTTTGTCTCACCTTGATGTTCTTGATCGAGTTCAGAGACGTGTTTGTAACTTAATAGGTGCAAAATTTTTAGCTACTCTCAAGCCATTGTTTAGTCGGTGAAATACAACTTGTCGTAGTTTTTTCGGAATATTTTCTTATGGAAAAATTCTGGTGAATTCACCAAAAAAAGTTCCGATGATCTTTTTTTGGTGGTACCGGCTTAATTTGATGCACCTTGTGTGACACTTTTCTCAAACGTCTCCGTCTTATGCAGTTGTTGCTCCTCCGTTTTCCTCGGATAGTTAGATTGTGTAACTCTTTAACTTCTGAGTGTCAAACTCAAAGTTTTTTGCTTACCCTTTTTTTCTATCTTTTCATCAGTTACTGCCTTATGCCGTGGATTCTTCTTGAGAGAAAAGACAACAACAAATCTTTTATTGTCCCATGCTTTTTTGCTTTAAATGTCACAGTACTACACTATTCTATAGTTTATTGTGCAGCAGTGCGATAAACTCATTGATATTTATACTGATTGTATTGTAACTTACTGGCTTCATGCAGTTAGGACTGTACAAGCATGGGACAAAATTTTATTTATACAATGAGTATTGTATTAATTTGATTTTACTTTTTCACTTTTTAAGCTTGTCGCTTCTTTTTTGTTTGCAGAAATTCATACGAAGGCCAGTGAGGGATGTACAGGAAAGCAGGTATTCGGTTTTTGATATTTAAGGTTATATTTTTTGTAATAGAAATTTTCATTATAGCATAAAGACCCAACAATTTTAATCCAATAGAAGAAATATGTAAGTGAAATCCAACTAAACAAGGGCTTGATATTCCTATCACCCACGCTGTTGTTTCTTGTCTAACTTTTTATGGATTTGTTCCTTAAGGGGGATAAATTTCTACTAGGATAAAAGAAAAATAGTGTTACTGCAGAAGCTTGAAGAGGGAGAAATGAAATAGATAGATTCCAAAATACAGACTAGCATTAACTGTGTACCAATTCACGGTGTAGAGCAGAGGAAAACAATCAGCTTGAAAGAGAAACGAGTATTTTAGACCTAGTAATTCTTCTTCTTTTTCTCTGACTTTTCCCTTGTCAGGGGTCGTCGTGGCAAATATGACATCTCAACCGTGTACGGCAATGTGCATCCTCCCTCTTGAGCCCCGTCGCTGCCATGTCTTCTGTGATGTTGTCCTTCCATCTGCACCTTGGTCTCGCTCGTCTTTTTCCTGGTATCTCCATCTGCATGCATCTCTTTCCTACATACTGTTCATACTGCTCATCCAAGCATTCTTGGTCATATATTGTCATATCGTCAATGATGCAAATCTTTGACTTCCTTATTGATGTCAGCGCCGTTAGTGAATTTATTATTCTATTATTTTGCTCCTTTTCCATGGACTATTAAAAACCCAAGAAGTGCTGAGTTTTACTTGAACATTTATTATATAATTTTTTGTGAGGTATACATGTGGGCTGTCAAAATTTGGTGTTGTATACTTGAGTCTTTGCTTCCTGATGCAGTAACTTAATAAAATGTGGTGGGGGTGTTTGCTGTTGTTGTTTTTTGGGGTTGTTTTCTTGTTGTGCAGAATTCGACAATTCGACAGATTATCTCTTTCACGCCATCGCCCACTACCGTGCCCCAAGTTTGCTCATTTGTTTATTTTTTCATGCTAATATACTGTCGAAAACGCTAGAACATTTGAACAAGTTCGGACATATTCAATTCAATCAGTGAGGTTTGGTGTGACGTCATTTCCTCCCTTACCTGTCCTGAGAATTTTTACTTGTTAATTGTTTATGAACATTCAAATGCGTGACTTCACATGTATCGTGTATTTTACTTCACCTTGGCAATCACTCAATCACAATCACGCAACCAATCAATTCACCTATGGCAATCTTTATTTCTAGATTTTTCTAGTACGTACTTGTATTCATTCTAGAAATTTTATTATAAATAGGGGTAAATCGAGAATCGTGAAAAAGAGTAGAGGGTTGAAGTAAAGGTTTAGAGAAGTCGAAAGTTGCAACATTTAATTGTGAATTTAACAACATTGGCGCTTATACTTATCGAAGAGAACTTTATCTTGTTTTACCGAACTCCAACTTGTGTTTTTTGTTGCTGCTTTATATAAATTAGCCATGCAGATGCAGCTTTCACATCATGGCTATAAGCAATGTAGATTACCTTTTTTAAATCCTTTCCACCTTATCATCCTG
Organism: Morbakka virulenta; assembly: GCA_003991215.1. Lineage (NCBI taxonomy): Eukaryota > Metazoa > Cnidaria > Cubozoa > Carybdeida > Carukiidae > Morbakka > Morbakka virulenta. The sequence continues at coordinate 280,278 of RDPX01000058.1, read as the reverse complement.
TTCAAGCCTTGTTCCTGTTGCCATATATGGAGCTTCAAAATATAGCAACTCGTAGTTATCTTAAAAAATCAGGAAAGTAATAGGTTGTATTGCACCTTAGTCATTTATCTTGATGGGTCGACTTCTTTTCCTAAATACAGTTGCTTCATCAGTATCATAAGGCTTGTGCAACTGCTCAATAATATAAAAAAAAGCATTTGAAAGGGGTCTTGATTCTGGTCCCGTTTCAGCAAGTTCACTGTCATTTTTGTAATTTCATAATATTCAAGTGTGGATCGATCTGGGTCTTTCAGAGTTTTGCTTAGCTTATCAAGTAGTAGTAGTAGTAGTAGTAGTAGTAATAGTAGTAGTTGTAGTAGTAGTAATAGTAGTCGTAGTATTAATAGTAGTAGTAGTAATAGTAGTAGTTGTAGTAGTAGTTGTAGTAGTAGTAGTAGTAGTTGTAGTAGTAATAGTAGTAGT
>RDPX01000058.1:201237-240518 GCA_003991215.1 Morbakka virulenta | reverse complement strand
TTTGAAACAGAAACCCTTCTTCATGTTGTCGCCGGCTGCAAAACGTACCTTCAGGAAGGTCGATATACTTGGAGACACAACTCAGCATTACAGTTTTTAGCAGGTTCTCTCAAATCTCTTGAAGGCTGTACAATATATGCTGATATCTGTGGATTCTTATCGCCATGCATTATAACTGGAGATGCCTTGAGACCTGATTTGCTCTTAGTTACTCCACAACAACAGCTATACATTCTTGAATTGACAGTGGGCTATGAAACAAACCTGGATAAAAATTCTTCTCGCAAATACGAAAAATATCGTTCTTTAATTCGTGATTTACAATCCAGCTTTTTGAAAGTTAGTTTCGTAAATCTCTCCATGAGCTCTTTAGGTATATTCGGTAAATCTTGTATTACTTTCAGTAAAATGTGCAACGCTTTGAATATCAACAACAAACTCGAGCGCTCTCTTTCAACCCAGCTTTCAAACATAATCATTCGCACCACATACTACATATTCTGTCGTAGAAATAAACCATGGACCAACCCTGAACTATTGTCGCTTTATTGATTTTGTTAGTAGAATATTTGATTTTGTTAGTAAAATATTTAATTTTGATTTTGTTAAATAGGCAAGTCAATGCAAACTACCGTGATTAGTGAGGTTTGTAATTGTATGTGTTCAGATGAAAAAATAAAAAGTTTCCATTGTTGCTATTATTATTATTATTATTATTATTATTATTATTATTATTATTATTATTTATTATTATTATTATTATTATTGCAAAATGTTTATACAGGATATGTATACTTAAGTAAATTAAATTACTTCTATAAATGTGTGTACTGTGAAAAAGAAAATAAATATATAAGTACGAAAATCCTAAAATACAGTAAAAATGATAATAAAATATGTTTAAATAAAAACTATTCATGACGAAATGTGACACAGAGATGATAGTATTTTAGCAAGCATCAATTCACACCTCCACAAATAAGCTTTTTCATTTGCTAAAATGTGCTCTGAGCCTCTTCTTGAAATCTATCATATTTGGACTGTCTCTAACTGACTGAGTTATGTCATACGTCTCGATATCAACACCCATTTCCCTCACCAGGTATACGGTTTTTGTAGTATTGGTTCGACGTTTGATTCTGTGTCATTACTCCTATTAACTTTTATGATCAATTTACAGTCAGCAGAGAACTATTGCTTTACTTTGAGGTAATAAAATAAGTATTTAGCACCCTTAAACAGTCAATATTTTCAACGAGACATCCATGAATATTACTTTAAGAAAAAAATGCTATTTTGTTTTTATAAATTATACACATTACAGATGCAAAGTGAAAATTTGATATAAGTTGAATTTTTTGGCAAGATTTGCTTTTATTATGGGTTTTGGTTTTCAGGAGTCTGTATTTTGGATCGATGGATGAATTGAATTATTTGTAAAAGGACTATTTAGCAAGCTTATACCATATATTTATATACTTACTTTCATGAAAATCCCTCCCTTCCTTTATGACTAGCTTTTTTTGCACTTACTTGCATTAGCCCCAAGTGGGACACAAACCAGCATCGACGGATCTCCATTAATCTAGTTCTGTTTGAACTTTTGAAAAAAATATCACATTATTCTTAAGGGCAATATGGTATATGTATTTTTAAGTAGAAAATACTGCCTTTCAACAAACCACACCTTTTTCAGTCGTATTGTTTTCTAAGTGTAAGGAGCCGTGGTTTAATGGTTATTGCAACTGCACCGTAACCAAGAGGTTCCGGGTTCGATTCCCCGAGCCGGCGACTTTGGAACTTCATGAAAAAAGCCATTTGTTGGCGTCAGAATGGGCATCCGGCCAAGAAATTCCTCACTGCCAAGTCCAACTCCCTGTGAAGGGCACCGTCTGAGCCCCAATTAATGGGGAAAAACGACGTTAAAACCAAAAAAAAGAGAAAGTTTTTTAAGTGTAATTTTTATACCATTAGGATAAAGATGAAGATATCTACCGAAGAGATTTTTCAAGTGCAACACTGGAAGATCATTTTGACAAGACCGTTCTCCCAAAAGTTATGCAGGTACATAATACATAATACATTAATCAGTTAAACGTTGTAATAATTGTAGATTTTGCCATTGCTTAATTTACTTAAGGAGTATGAGTCTCAACTGATCTAATTTACCCTATTACCACGCATATAAGCCCACGTCGTTTATAAGCCCATAGGCTTCTATGTGTAGTTATAGGGTACCATTTACACCTTGGCTACTTTATAAATGACATGCAAACACGACAGTATGCCCGTATGATTGTACAGGTAGCCTACACTTTAATAGCTTGTATTATTTTAGCAGACGTATTCGCTGTTTTACAAGAGCTGGATTGCTAGAGGCTCATATTTACCACCCGACAACGAGGTATGGTCAAAACTGATACCATACGATGTATCCAACATAAAGCGGAGTTGTTGTTTTTTGTGGGGGTTTTTTTTTGTCTCATTTATTTTTTTTATTTGTTGTTTTTTGGTGGCGAGGGAGAGTTCTTACATTTACTTTCAAGGGCTGATAAGGAAAAGGCAGAAACAGAGAGAATTTATAATCTTACGGAAGAGCAAAGAAGGGCAGAATTTAGAAATAACCCCAAAGTCGTAACAAATAAAGCAGTCAAAGGAAAGCATAAGTTCTTACAGAAATATTATCACAGAGGATCATTCTTCATTGTAAGTGCTTTGATTGTTTTGCTTTCTTAAAAGTAACGATTGACGGTCCATAAAACTCGTCCTGTATTTTATTAATTTAACAGGTAAAAAACTTTGGACGGTCTGGGCGAACAAAATATACACATCTTGTGGACCAGGATACTACCCAGGTATTGAAATGGAAACTTATTTCTTTGATTTTGGTATCTTTTCTTCCTACTTACGTATTAAACTAGAAGTAAATCTATTTCAAAATGAACAAATAAAAGATCGGGTAATATAGGTTACTTGTAAATTTTGAAAGATGCAAGAAGAGAGATATTTTGAGTGATATGGTACACAGCATCTTTATTATTATTATTATTATTATTATTAAATTAATGTTTACACGGGATACAATACATATATGCAAAATATACATATAAACACATCAGTATTTAACATATGCTGTAAAAACTGCTATCAATGTGGTCCTGTTTTGACACATTAGTAAACAACAAGGAAAAAGGAAAAACAAAATGAAAATAAAAAGCTAAAAAGCTGCTTTAGGATTGATCTACGACTATTAGCACATAACAAGACACTGAAAATGCTGAAAAACGATCCTAAATTGAATAGCGGAAATTTTGGTTTGGTTTGGAGGAAGTAATCACTAAAATCTAAAAACATAGAAATTCAAGATGTTATTTGAAATCATTTTATTTAAAAATCATGCCTAATTTCTTAGTAAAATTTTTATAATCTTCCTCTTTACGTATTACTAATAGAAGATTATTGTAAAGTCGACAACCTTGGTAATAGAACGATTGACGACCTATTTCAAGTTCTATTGAAAAGTTATGTTTAAAAATAAGAAATGAATCCAACTGGCAAAGGCTGCTCGGAAGTTCACTGTAAATTTGGGACCTTGGAACAAAAAAGCCTTTTTTCTTGCTTCTGTTCTAACTCTCGGGATTCGGACTGCATACTTTAAAAGTAGAAAGTTTAGCGGACAGAGAGTCTCGCGGATGAAGCCATCCGGGAATTTTTTTGTTTAGCGGACATAAACTTTCGCAGATGAGAGGTTTAAGTTTTTTTCGTGTGCATAAACTTTTGCGGAGAGCAAATTTTGAAATATTTCGCGTGTATAAACTTTTAGCGATCAGCAATAAATTAATAAATTTAAAGGTTAGTTCTAATTGTTCCTCAAAAAGGAAAACAATATTTTTTGATTGTCATGAAAACAAATTAACGAATCTTTCGAAAGTATGAAAATAAATACAACAAACTACTTGTAAAGCAATAAAGCAACAAGTTAGTTTCTGTAAATAAATATCAAGAATGTTAAACTTGCTTTGCCCTCAAAGCATCCAACACCTAAAATTGGTGGTTATTGAACTGGATTAAACATGTATTTTTTGCTTTATTGTAGTAAAAATATTGTTAAAAACAAATTTTTGGGGTTTTTTTTCCATTGCCATAAAAATTTTTGCGGATATGACCTGAGTTGGAATTTTTCGTAGACATTAACTTTCGCGGATGACCTATTTTGAAATATTTCGTGGACATATACTTTCGCGGAGCGAGGACTCCAGAATTTTTCGCGGGACAAACTTGCGGATTTGACCAAAATTCCCAAAATCCGCGAAAGTTTCTGTCCGTGAAAGTTTCTACGTTTAAAGTATTTATTTTTACGGCTGTTCTGGTTGTGATTGAGGGGTTCAAGACATGTTTTCATAACTTCTACAGATGATCTCTTTTTAAAGGCATTTAAAGACCAATAGACAAGCCTTGTATTTAGTGTTGCTTTCTATCGACATTAATTTGCAATCTTTTTGTTGAGTAATAATTCAGTGCAGTTTTTATTTAAACAAAGGTCATACTGTTTCTTAATTTAGACACATATAGATGAACGGGAAAAGAGTACCTTGTCTTTGAAACTTATGCAAATACTATAGATTAATTTTCATAAAACTTTAGTTTTGTTTAAATTTTATTTGCTTTCAGAACCATTAAAATTGAAAAGGCTAAAATGGCGCAGCTGAAGCTTCATGGTACTTTAAACGTACAAACTTTCGCATATTTCGCGGATTTTGGTCAAATCCGCGAAAGTTTATGTCTGCGAAATATTNATTAAACATGTATTTTTTGCTTTATTGTAGTAAAAATATTGTTAAAAACAAATTTTTGGGGTTTTTTTTCCATTGCCATAAAAATTTTTGCGGATATGACCTGAGTTGGAATTTTTCGTAGACATTAACTTTCGCGGATGACCTATTTTGAAATATTTCGTGGACATATACTTTCGCGGAGCGAGGACTCCAGAATTTTTCGCGGGACAAACTTGCGGATTTGACCCAAATTCCCAAAATCCGCGAAAGTTTCTACGTTTAAAGTATTTATTTTTACGGCTGTTCTGGTTGTGATTGAGGGGTTCAAGACATGTTTTCATAACTTCTACAGATGATCTCTTTTTAAAGGCATTTAAAGACCAATAGACAAGCCTTGTATTTCGTGTTGCTTTCTATCGACATTAATTTGCAATCTTTTTGTTGAGTAATAATTCAGTGCAGTTTTTATTTAAACAAAGGTCATACTGTTTCTTAATTTAGACACATATAGATGAACGGGAAAAGAGTACCTTGTCTTTGAAACTTATGCACATATTAATTTTCATAAAACTTTAGTTTTGTTTAAATTTTATTTGCTTTCAGAACCATTAAAATTGAAAAGGCTAAAATGGCGCAGCTGAAGCTTCATGGTACTTTAAACGTACAAACTTTCGCATATTTCGCGGATTTTGGTCAAATCCGCGAAAGTTTATGTCTGCGAAATATTTCAAAATAGGTCATCCACGACAGTTAATGTCCACGAAAAATTCCAATTCAGGTCACATCCGCAAAAATTTTATGGCAATGGAAAAAACCCATAAAATTCGAAATTTGTTTTTAACAATATTTTTACTACAATAAAGCAAAAAATAGATGTTTAATTTAGTTCCATAACCACCAATTTTAGGTGTTGGATGCTTTGAGGACAAAACACGTTTAACATTGTTAATATTTATTTACAGAAACTAACTTGTTGCTTTATTGCTTTGCAAGTATTTTGTTGTATTTATTTCCATACTAAAAAATTCGTTAGTTTGTTCTCATGAGAATAAAAAAATATTGTTTTCCTTTTTGAGGAACAATTAGAACTAACCTTTAAATTTATTAATTTATTGCTGATTCGCGAAAGTTTCTGCATGCCAAAGAAACTTAAACCTCCCATCCGCGAAACCTTCTGTCCGTGAAACTTTCTACGTTTAAAGCAGGATGGAGTTCCTGCTACGTGTCCCCTGAAAACACATTTCATCGTTTTCAAAAATATTTTAAGTAGTGACCTTTATATTACACCACATTTGGGATTTTCCTATTAAACAGATGATAAAATTTTGGTATTATTATTCTTTCTTAGCGTGTGCTGTAATGGTAGTGATGGTGCTATGATTGGTGCTTTATTGGGGGACCTCATGGGCCTCCTTTAGCCATTATTACACCCAAAGCTCAACCATCGTTATAGACAGAAACAAACTCATAACCATACCCAGAGCCCTAGGCATAATCGTAATTGTTGTAATATATGTGTAATCTTGGACGCAACCACAACCATAGCTGAAATTATACCCATAATCATGATTTTATCTATAAACTTAACCAGGGGATAGCCATCACAAAATTAAAAAAAAATACCCGCAACCACAGTCATAACCATAACATATCCCTGAAGATGATTGCCAAAGTTTACAGTTTTTATGACAGTTTCTATTTTTTCGGGTAGGATTTAGGGGCCTGTATAATAGTAATCCTCACCTGCAAATGGTACCGACACTGTCGTTTTTTAAACCTTCGACCTTTAGTAAACATCTCCCTACAGCTTTTTACGGAGCAGGAAAGACCCATCCTATTCATCATGATCAAATTAGCTCGGTCTGTTTATTTTAATGTGATACCTTTTACCAAATAGACCAAGCTGATCTCTTAACCTGAAGGCTTCCTATCTTTTATAGTACTTCCACACCAACATGTCATTCCAATTTTTTTTCTTTACTCCAATCTGTCGAGGACCTCTTGCTTTACTACGTAGTTCTTATTACCGTTCAATAGGTTCTGCTAAGTGAAAACCCGCAACATGTCTTTGATTTTTACCCACACAGCTCGAATTCTAGTCACCGGACTTTTCTCTGCATCACCTCAAACAGTACTCGTGTCGCCGAAAATAATATCATATTAAAGTATCATCAGCAGACGTTGAAAATTCTGAACTTTTTGGACTCAGAGGAAGCCTTAGATGTAAGAGCTTTATCATGTCATGAGTGGTAAGCTTTTTCCGAGCTACGTTTCGAGAGATACTTCTCCCATCGTCAGGCCGTTAAGCCTGACGAAGTATCTCTCGAAACGTAGCTCGGAAAAAGCTTACGACTTATGACATGATAAAGCTCTTACATCTATCAGCAGATTGGTTTTACTTTCGATTGATTTTATGCATTTTAACTTTAAGGTGGTCTTTGGCTTTCCTTTGATTCCGTTAAATCTTTTGTAAAGCCATTTGCTACCGACAACATAAATAATACAATTATTACCTACTGCTCTCTAGGAAGCAGTTTAGGGATATTTATTTGAGCTTCTTATGTGTACTATATCATGACAAGACAGTATTACGTGAAATCAGAAGCTTTGTACCATGATCAACAAGCAATGCTTTTCAGTCAAAAACGAGAGCACTTTTCAATATTAAGCGCATGAACCTAGTAAGTATTAAAAGTCATACCGAACTCTTAAAATACTGTTTAATGAACGCGGGTATCTGTCTTAACATTTTTGCTTTGAAGTAATCAACAATTGCCTTGTGTTATTTCTTCTCGTGTAGATATTAACAATTAAAGATAAACAAAGTCTTGTGAACATTTAAATAGCGATCACTGTGTCATTGATCAGACTCGATTCCTCCATCACTTTAAGTGGAGCAGATGCTTTCCATCAACGGGGTTTGATGGGAGGCAAGGAGTTGGTCAACGGCACAATTTTATCGCTTGTCTCTCTTATTGTTTGAGTAGAGCAGAGTTCGAAATAAAAATCGACACAATCATTGATATGTGAAGCTCATACCATGACAACCCAGAATTGAAGTTTATAGAAGTTTCCTCCCAAGACGCACAAATAGGTGATCATTTTCAATATAGTTCATATTTCAGCTTTGCTTGATATGCCTCAACTTTTAAAAGGCAATTGATGGTGGACATAAACGATTACTTACACCATACTGACAAGTCGATTATTCCTCCACTTTTGATAGTGTTCGATTTTCTGTGTTATCTACAGAAAATGCTTATCTCCTTGATAAGTTGTTTTCCACCTATTATATTGGCTTGATCAATCTAAAGTTCTTGGTCTAGCTATAATTCCAGTAGTTATCTTGAAAGAGTGTGCTTCAGAGCTATCTTCTTTGGTGCCAAACTTTTCAGTTATTGCCCATCCGAGTCTTCTTAGATCATCCTGAAAAGTTGTTACTATTGCCCCTGTCTTCAAAAATGTAGAAGATCCATATGGCCCTTGCAAATATCGACCTGTAGGTTTCTGTCATTAGAAAGGTCGCTAAACGATTTATTTAACAATGCACGTAAAATACTTCGCCTCACTAGTGACCCACTGAGTGCAATCACAGAAAGTATCTATAGGTTTGTGAATACATCTAGTGGAAGGTGTACTATAGCTTTGGCTACTCTCAAGGTGTTTGATAAGGTGTGGCAGCAGACATATTTCTTAAAGTTTCTGCTTATGACATTTGTTGAAAGTTTCTGATTTTGTTTATCCCAGAGATCGTAAATTGTTTGTCACTTTGAATGGAATTAACCTCTGATGTATATTCCGTCATTGCTTGCTTTCCTCAGGGTTCTATCCGTGATCCAATTGTCTTCCTTCTTTACATCATTGATCTTCCTGGTAACTTGCTTCAATGCATCGATATCTTATGCTTATTGCACTATGTTTATGCTTATGTTTATGCTTATGCTTATGGCACTTATCTTATGCTTATGGCACTATGTTGTACTCTGGTATAAGCAACAAGGCAACTCCACAGGAACAAGTCAGACTTGAGGAAAATTTGAATTCTAACCTCCTGGCTGTCAGGCAACAGAGAAGAAAGTGATTGGTTTCTTTCAAGGTGGCAAAATACAAATGTTGTTGTTTCATTAAAAGCTGAGTCCTTATTTTTTTCATTATTCATGGAGAATCATTCTGATGTTAACTCTGCTGAGGCTCCTTCTCGTCTTGAGAAATGGTCATGAATGAGGCTGGTTGCTTGGCATTTTCTTCAAATCTTTCTTGCGGTTCTTATATTCAATCAATTGGTAGACTTGCTTCTAAAAAGTTGTGTTCACTGTATCGTATTAGGGAGTTCCTTAGACCTGAAGCCATTTTGAAACTATGAATCTACCATTCGTCCTTGGATTGAGCAGTGTTGTCACATCTTGACAGGCGGTTACTCATCTCACCTTGATGGTTGTAATCGAGTTTAGAGACATGTTTGTAACGTGATAGGCCAAATCATGCTGCTACTCTTCAACTTTTATTTAATCGACGNACTTCGCCTCACTAGTGACCCACTGAGTGCAATCACAGAAAGTATCTATAGGTTTGTGAATACATCTAGTGGAAGGTGTACTATAGCTTTGGCTACTCTCAAGGTGTTTGATAAGGTGTGGCAGCAGACATATTTCTTAAAGTTTCTGCTTATGACATTTGTTGAAAGTTTCTGATTTTGTTTATCCCAGAGATCGTAAATTGTTTGTCACTTTGAATGGAATTAACCTCTGATGTATATTCCGTCATTGCTTGCTTTCCTCAGGGTTCTATCCGTGATCCAATTGTCTTCCTTCTTTACATCATTGATCTTCCTGGTAACTTGCTTCAATGCATCGATATCTTATGCTTATTGCACTATGTTTATGCTTATGTTTATGCTTATGCTTATGGCACTTATCTTATGCTTATGGCACTATGTTGTACTCTGGTATAAGCAACAAGGCAACTCCACAGGAACAAGTCAGACTTGAGGAAAATTTGAATTCTAACCTCCTGGCTGTCAGGCAACAGAGAAGAAAGTGATTGGTTTCTTTCAAGGTGGCAAAATACAAATGTTGTTGTTTCATTAAAAGCTGAGTCCTTATTTTTTTCATTATTCATAGAGAATCATTCTGATGTTAACTCTGCTGAGGCTCCTTCTCGTCTTGAGAAATGGTCATGAATGAGGCTGCTTGCTTGGCATTTTCTTCAAATCTTTCTTGCGGTTCTTATATTCAATCAATTGGTAGACTTGCTTCTAAAAAGTTGTGTTCACTGTATCGTATTAGGGAGTTCCTTAGACCTGAAGCCATTTTGAAACTATGAATCTACCATTCGTCCTTGGATTGAGCAGTGTTGTCACATCTTGACAGGCGGTTACTCATCTCACCTTGATGGTTGTAATCGAGTTTAGAGACATGTTTGTAACGTGATAGGCCAAATCCTGCTGCTACTCTTCAACTTTTATTTAATCGACGAAACATGGCCTGTCATAGTCTTTTCAATAGGTGTTACCAAGGGAAGTTTCTAATGAGCTATTCTTGCTGGTACCGGCACAGTATTTTACATGTTGTGTGACTGAATGTAGTCCGAATGTAGTCGTTTCTCGTGGTAATTTATCTTTTTGAATGCTTCTCCTTTTCTTCGATGGCTAGGTTTTGTAAGTCTGTTATTCACCATCATCTAACTGGAATTGTTTTAAATCTAAGGGCAACTTATCTGCTGGCCTTATCTTTTTTCTGCTGTCTTTCTTTCCTTTGTTTATCTTTTCACTCTTTCATACACATATACACATTGTTTATGGCTTTCATAGCACTTCACTGTAAAAATCCCTAACAAAACCGCGTTTAAGACAACAAGACCAACATTGCTCTCAACAGACTCTGGAATGATCTTGTTCCATAAAACCCCCATGCATTATTTTTATTTTGTTTAAACCAGCTGGTTCGCAATTTTAAGCATTTTCCAATCAACTATCCACAAAATGTTGGGCAAATTTTATTTTTCTCTTCTTTACCACTCATATTTATACCTTACATATCGCTGCAAGGTCCACTTTTCCTTAGGAGTCATGTTGCCATATTGCTATGTGTTATGGCGTCGTACTGGTCCGCTTGACTCTGATGTTTTGCTGAGACGGTCATTGAAAGAAAACATTCTCAACTGTATTTTTCTCAGTTCTGCTTTAAAATAAAAATAGAAATTATTTCATTTTGTGTTTCTCATCAATTTTATTACTGTCATATCTGGACTCAAATGGACTCATTCTCTTCTTTACACTACTAATGTTATATTATACTCATCTACTCGGAGTTTCTGAGAACTATTCCTCCCAAGCTATCACTTGTAAAACCTTAACCATTCTTATATTACTAAAATGTATTCGCTTTGTTGTGATAATTTGCCTGGTTTGTATCTGACATGTGAAACAGATCGTTCGTTCGTTTTCGTGTCTCGGCTACAGCGTTTCTGGCCAGTAGCGGGCACATGATGTTGCCGATGGTGTGGGCTCCTCTAAGTCAGCAAAGTTGCAATTTGGGGCGTCTGGACATTGGATGAGGTGGTCCATAGTCTGTGTGGCATTACACCTGCAGGTGTCAAATGTTGATAATCCCATTCGTTTCATGACAGATTTGCATCTACCAGAACCAGTACGTAGCCAGTTTAGACTGCGCCACATTGACCAGCCAAGATTGTGGCCAGTAGCAAGTTGTTCATTGGGTACTACACCTCTGTTCTCAAAAGCTGTTGAGTTTGGTGATTCATCCCATAGTGCCTTTCACATGGTGTCTCGTTGAGATTGAGAATATGAGATATTTTCATCTGGTATAGACAGGAAGCTATGTCTTGACTTCAGTCAAGGTAGAGGTGGACCATAGTTATGCAACGGGTTACGCTCATCGGTGATTTGTATTAATCGTTCCCGATTAGCGGCGGATGTCCTTCTCACATGTGGTGGTGCTATGCCTGACAGAGCATACAGAGTATGGACTGGTGTGGATCTTATTGTCCCTGTAATTATTCTACAAGTGTTATTGGGTGAAATATCCACTTGCTTAGCGTTATTAGCATACTATTATTATTATTATTAGCATTATTATTAGCACATGCGTTCTATCTGTTTCACATGTTGTGAAACAGATAGAACCATATTCATTAATAACCGCACGCTCTACTCATAGCCATAACTATTACTTTAAAGAAAAGTTATGTTTTTGGGACTCCCAAATTATGTTGGTCGCATACGGCAAACTTGACACTGTAGGAAAATTAGATCCCAGCATGGTTATTTCGTTTTTCATCACATTTTTAGTAAAACAGTGGTACTATTGTCTTTATCCTAGTTCGATGCTGCTTGGTTCGATGACAGTGCACAGAGCCTAAAATTTCATGCAGCACATGGAGGCGGCATGAAACAAACATTGGAGAGACCTTCTAAGAAAAGAAAATAGTTGCAAAGAAGACTACCGTCGTTTCAACAACAGGCTGCAGTGCCAAGCCGTAACATGATAGCATAATGGGATTTTTCACCGTTTAAATTTTTGTAAGCGGGATAAATACTTAGTCCTGCAGTTATTACTGTTGGTCAGGAAAATGCTTGATAATCCCCTTAGCGTCAGTGGGCAGATAACGGTAATGGAACAGCGAAACGCTTGTAAATTTTTCGGAAGGGTTATTGCTTTGTGGGCCATCCATTTATTACGTCCGCTTCAAACTGGCCATTTTTCGACCCCCTCTCCCCTCGTTCCGCACCTGTTCCAGGTAAGGTCCCCCTTCCATGCGAACGTACGTCGTTGGTAGTTGCCATTTCGATGAATAAGTTAAAAATTTTGTCATTGATTCTTTTTTTTTTTTTTTTTTGGAAGCTCGCGTGCTTAAATTTGAAAAATAAAAAATTGACGCCAGTCTATTGTTGTGAGGAATGAAAGCAATTATCATTAGATACAAGCCAAATACAAACGGAAGAAATTATCTATAAAAAAATAAATGTGTAAAAACAGATAAGAATAATTACACCGGCACACCTGTCTTTCGCTGTCACTACTTTGTGAAAACTGTAATCAAAAAATATTTTTAATGTAAACGTTCTCACTTTGTAAATACCACTCCCCCAGTTCGCTTTTAAGGATACCCCCTCCCCCCTTAGTGCGAACGTAATAAATAGATGACCCCTTCGGTAAAGGCTACATTATTTCACGTGAACAGATCTTATGTGTGGTTCTAACTGCATATTGACGCAAGGGTATTTGTATATTCTATAATACCCCGCACAAAATGCAAAGGACAGGAAAGCATTATGTGGAGATGACGTCATATCTCGAAAAAGAGGGTCAATGTAATTCAAAGAAAGTAAAGATAAGTTATTGTTACTTGTAATTATGTGCCCTAATTGTTTCACTGCTATCTTCCTTTCCTGAGGGCTGAATTTTTCCAAGAAAAATTCATGCTTTTATTTCTTATTTGTATAAGATTTCCTGGGATGAAGTGAAATTCTCATTATTTCCTGGTTTGTCAACTATTTAAAATACTGAAGCCTATCATAGTACCATTGTAGAATGTCTGAGATTTGATTCATGTGTGGTGTGTTTATTCCACTTATTTGAGCGAACTACATGTAAACCTCACCGCCGTTGCCTTTGCTTGCTTCTCAGCATGGGCGTCTCACCACCAAAAGTGTTTGGTGGCTTGTGATTTTTGAAATAGTTTGGCAGTGGCCACGGCTCCCTTTAGAGTGAGTTCCAATTGATAAGGTTACTGATAAGTGAAAATATGGTTGCAGGAGATGAAGTAAGATTTTTAAATAATAACTATCTCATTGGCTATTTGAATCTACGATGTCTTGTACTATTTTTGTTCTGGGGTCAGTACATGTCAATTAATCAAACCAACGTAACCCAGACAGAATTGTCTTATTCTTCTGTCACTTGTAAACCAGGTCAAGGGTAGACCACAGACAGAATTTCTCTCTGGTGTTAAAGACAATTTACCGTAACTAACTTATTCTTATTCGTAAGTAGTCACTTTTTAACTTTAAACCTTTTGATGTTTTTAAACCATCATTGATAAGGATTAGGGATAATTGCAATAGAATGCAGATTATAATACATACAAGGTCTAAAGAGCATGACAATTTCATATGCATTGTAGCTCTATAACTCCACCATAGCTTGTCCCAAGTCAGGTTGAGAAAGGAGGAGGGTTAGGCGTGGGATTAGTTATCCCACCCTGTAAAAATATGACCACTACAGAAACAGTAAGAGGCGGCCATTCCGGTCAACATCATCGGTGTAGAGTAAGACTCAGGACATCCACAGACACATCCCAGGATAACTCTTCTCCTGTGATGTCTCAAGATGTATCCATGACGGGTACGGATGAAAGCCAGGAGTAAGTCTCTGCCCCGAATATCTGGATCTTCTCCACCAAATCCACAACCAAATTTTGGGCGTGGAATGTAAGAACCCTAAATGAGTCTGGTAGGTTGGTTCAAGTAGTAACGGAAATGAAGAGTTACAACCGAGAAGTGCTAGGTGTCAGTGAAACAAGGTGGACTGGACAAGGATGATCAACGAGTGACGGAATAACTGTTTTGTATTCAGGAGGTAATGCAGAGCACAGTCGTGAAGTAGCTATATTCTTGAACAAAGAGGCTTCAGCAGCACTTGTGGGGTGGGAACCTGTGTCAGATAGGATTGTTACCGCAAGATTGGAGAGTCGACAAGTGAAGATAACAGTAGTACAAATTTATGCACTAACAGAAACAGCGGAAGAGGAGACAAAGAATGACTTTTATGAACATCTTCAAGAAACCGTAGACAACATCCCGAGCCATGACCTTAAGATCGTGATGGTAGATTGGAATGCAAAGATTGGACCTAACCGTGAAGGATTTTCAAGCGTAGTAGGTCCACATGGATCAGCCCAATGCACAAACAATAATGGAGGAAGAATAATAGAGTTCTACAATGCCAATGATCTCAGAATTGGCAACAGATTCTTTAAGCACAAAGACATCCATAAATGGACGTGGAGATCACCAGATGGTAACACTCTAAATGAGATTGACTACATCTGTATCAGCAAAAGATGGAGGGGGTGTATTCCCAGATCATTATCTGTTGCCGGGGAAGATAAGGTTGAAGCTAAAAAGGCTGAAAAAGAGGGAGAGGAAAAGAGCCTATAACGTTGAAAAGCTCACAAATCCCGAAGTGTGCGTACGTTTCCAAGACCAGTTGAATAACAAATTTGCATTATTTCAAAATGATTAAAATATAACGGAAAAGTGGGCAAATTTCAGGTATGTCATGAATGAAGTAGCAAGCAGTGTAATAGGGTTCACGAATTTTATCTAGCAGAGGAGTAGGATCGCAGATGGGCTGAACACTTTAAAGAAGTTCTAAATCAACCTCCCCCAGAAACGTTATTTGACTGAGAGAATCTGGAAACTCCACAAGCCTTGGGAGGTTGAGCTGGGTCCCAGTACAAGAGAGGAAGTGGATGAGGCCATTAGGAAGCTGAAAAATAATAAAGCACCAGGAATTGATGGCATAAATGGAGAATTCCTAAAATTGAGTGGGCCAGCAGTTCGGGAAGAGCTAGTAAAATTATTCAATGAGATTTGGAGGGAAGAAACAGTTCCAGTAGAATGGAATAAAGGAATTATAGTGAAACTACCCAGGAAGGGGGACCTGTCAGACTGTAACAACTGGAGAGGCATTACCTTGCTTTCAATTACAGGGAAAGTATTCAGCCGAATTTTACACGAACGCCTATTAACTGCTTCAGACAGTAGACTAAGAGAAGAACAGGCAGGTTTCAGGGAAGGGAGGTCCTGCAGCGAACAAGTTTTTATTCTGAGAAATCGGATTGAACAGAGACAGCTTGTTATAAATTTCATTGATTTCCGAAAAGCTTTCGATAGTTCGCACAGACAGTCTGGAAAGTGTTGAAAGTATATGGAATGCCAGAAAAAGCCATCAACATCAAGCCCATGTACGATCACCCAACATGTGCAGTCCGGACAGCATCAGGCACAACAGAAAAATTTGAGTTAATTTATGGAGTGAGGCAAGGGTGTATACTCTCACCATTTTTGTTCATCTTATGTATTGACTTTGTGATAAAAAACGCCATGGCAAATGACACCGGAGTACCTTTGGCAGATGGCGCCACCCTCACTGACCTTGACTTTGCAGATGACATTGCATTAATAGCCAAGGATAAGGAGAGATGCCAAGAAATGACAAATTGTTTAGAGGAACTAAGTGTTAAAGTCGGTTTGAAAATCAATGAAGGCAAGAACAAGGTTATGAACATTCCTGATACTACTGCACCACCCATCACTGTCAGAGGGAACCCCCTTGATTTTGTGGACAAAGTCACCTGTCTAGAAAGTGTGGTCACCAGCTCTGGTGAGGTTGACACAGATATCAATAACAGATTGGGAAGAGCAGGCGCCACATTCCGATCAACGACAAAAATTTGGAGGTCGAAGCAGATAAGCTTGAAGATAAAATTGCAACTGTGCACAGCTACAATCATCTCCACATCCCTTTATGCTAATGAAACATGGGAGAGCACCAAAAAGGTACAGCAGAAATTGAATACATCCCATCAGCGTAAGTTGAAGAAGGGTTTTAGGGGTTGCATGGAGAGAAAGAATTACAAATGAAAAAATCTTGAGGCGGATTGGTCAAAAAGGAGTTACACAAAATAGCTGAAGGTGGAGATTGGCTGGTCATGTGCTATGACTGCCAGTTGGACGATTTGCACAACAGGCTCTTAATTGTAAACCAAGTGGAAGAAAGCGCAAGAAGGGCAGGCCGGTAACAGCTTGGCAAGCCACTTTCGAATGCGATCTGCGCGATAGGAAGACTTGTATCCAAAACATTCAAGGTCTGGCCAAAGAACGAGTCCGCTAACGCCGTCTTGCTGCCCAAAGTCTCACTAAAGACAGGAGGACCCAAGGTCTAAGGTAAGGTATAAGTAGCTCTATGCCTGGTTTGGTTCTTCATTTAAAAAATGTATCTTTTCCATCGTTTACACATACACACCTCGAACCGTTAAAGAATCTAAATTTACTCACTTTAAACGTAGAAACTTTCGAGTATTTCGCGGATTTTGGTCAAATCCCCGAAAGTTTATGTCTGCGAAATATTTCAAAATAGGTCATCCGCGAAAGTTAATGTCTACGAAAAATTCCAAGACAGGTCATATCCGCAAAATTTTTATGGCAATGGAAAAAAAACAATTCGAAATTTGTTTTTAACAATATATTAACTACAATAAAGCAAGAAAAACATGTTTAATCCAATTCAATAACTTCACGAATTTTAGGTCTTGTATGCTTTGAGGACAAAACACATTTAACATACTTGATATTTATTTACAGAAACTGACTTGTTGCTTTATTGCTTTACAAGTATTTTGATGTATTTATTTCCATACTTTTGAAAGATTCGTTAATTTGTTTTCACGAGAATCAAAAAATATTATTTTCCTTTTTGAGGAACAATTAAAGCTAACCTTTAGCCGTTAACAAAGAAAGAAACATATCAATCGTCATTGGAGACGTAAATAGAGTACCTTTATACTAATAACCACAACGGAATAGAAGAAATCTTTGTCTCATATGACTTCACGCATTGATATAAAGATAACCACATGTATTAAACCTAGCACACCCATTTTAATAGATGACATCTTCTTCATGTTTCATCCAATTCCAGAAGACGCTGGTGAAACATGAATAAATTCCAAAGCCCAGAGATCAGCCATTGCAGCCATTGCAGTCATTCTGCTAACATTGCGGCTGATTTAATGATAACAATNAACAATTAAAGCTAACCTTTAGCCGTTAACAAAGAAAGAAACATATCAATCGTCATTGGAGACGTAAATAGAGTACCTTTATACTAATAACCACAACGGAATAGAAGAAATCTTTGTCTCATATGACTTCACGCATTGATATAAAGATAACCACATGTATTAAACCTAGCACACCCATTTTAATAGATGACATCTTCTTCATGTTTCATCCAATTCCAGAAGACGCTGGTGAAACATGAATAAATTCCAAAGCCCAGAGATCAGCCATTGCAGCCATTGCAGTCATTCTGCTAACATTGCGGCTGATTTAATGATAACAATCCCACATCTTGTATTCAGCAAATAACTCGATTAAATATCAGTCTTTGACGTCATTCTTATAACCAATGAAGTGTTTAATGCTGATTTGAATCAAGTTTCTCGTTATTCTGCTGGACCTGGGATTTTATCTCCCGACATTAACGGTACATTGCTTTAAAAGTATGCTCTAAACACGCGATTGCCATGCTCTTCGCATACGTAAAACAATTGAATGAAAAATTAAAACTAACAGATATATGTACGAAATTGTAAAACTGATCGGAAAAAGAGAAACCGTGCTTACTCGAGCAAAACGCATAAATGTCTGAGCTTCTAGAAAACCGAAACCAGATTTGCTGCTTTTCCTGTTGAAACAATATCACAGGTGTAACCTAAAACATTCAAAATCAGAGGAAAGACCAAATGTAATAAGCATTACTGAAGAATTTTGTAAATTCTTTTCTTCTGTTGCATCACAAATCAAGGGAAAAGTTTTTTATGGACAAACGTAAGAAAGTACGAAAAGCCTCGTTTTCGCTCACAAATCAAGGAAAAGGTTTTTGATTGACAAATGTTACAATAAAGCACGAATAGCCTCGTTTTCGCTCACAAATCAAGGAAAAGGTTTTTTGATTGACAAATGTTACAAGAAAGTACGAATAGCCTCGTTTCCGCGCAAAGTTCGACTATGTCAAGTATCCGAACAAGACGTATTGGAAATGCTGAAAATTTGAAACGAAAAAGTGCAACTAGTTATGGCAAATTTACTAACCTGACAGTAAATAGTGGGTGACGGAACCAGGTGGACGAAGATCTCAACCTCTCAAAACCCGGTGTCCGAACCCCAAGACGGGCAGTTTTGACATCTCGCGTCTCGCGCCCATGTCACTCAACTCGGAAGTCAAAACTGCAGGCCTTGACCCTCGAACACCAGGTTTTGAGACGTTGAAAAATCCGTCCAACCCGGATACGCCACCCACCACCCACCCACTCCACTACACCACCCGCCCGCCCACAAAATTCTAGCATAATCCAGAATAATATAGAATAATTTAGAATAATTTTGAAGAATCTGTACAACCACGCCCGCCCTCCCCAAAATTTTAAAAATAATTTAGAATAATTTAAATAATTTTAGAATAATATAGAATGTTTTAGAATAATTTAGAATAATATAGAATGATTTAGAATAATTTAGAATGTTTTAAAATAATTTAGAATAATGCACCAATAATTGGGATGGATCCTAAGCCAGGTATTTTACCTCCAGGCAAACCAAGAAGTTTACCTAACAAACCAGAACCGTCTTTTAGATCATTTTCCCCAACAAATCGAAACATTTTTGTACTACATTTAGAACACTTTCCTGTTAACGCAACCCTATTTGTTTTAGTTTTAACTAGCTGTGGTTTTGAAGCCCAGGTTTGCTTTGAACGACATCTCAAACAGAAACTCTTATCCATCTTTATTATAATTAGTTTAGATTGAGTCGATGTATAACAATCCTATCATTTCCCTTAAAGTCATTAGGACTATAATTTAATAACCACGTTAAGTATGAATCATAATTAGTTACATTCTCTAAGAAGTCTATTGCAAAATATCCACATTTTTTACTGTCAAAGTGCTGAATTCTATAAGTGTTATAAATTACCTCATCACTTTTAGTCTTGGTTAACCTGTCTACTTCAGGAATCATTTCCATTCCAAGTGAATCAAAGTAAAGTGTATTTCCATTTACATTCTTCATAGCAACGAAATGTTTTCCATTACCCTTAGAATTATCTGAGTTAATGATGAAAATATCACCATTATTTAATTTATTAGGCAGTTGATCACGTGGATAGTGAACTCGTTTTCCGAAGTAACCATCGATGTCAAAATTTGAAAGAGCTTTCCCATTAGCTTTTGCTAGTGAATCTTTATTACCCTCTCGTCTTAGACCTGAAGCTCTCTTTAAACCAGAACCACCAAGCAATGAAGACAGAAGTGATCCTGCAAGAGATGCAAGAAGAGTTCCTATAAGTCCTCCATGTTGTTTCTTGATGCTTTCATTCATCTAAGTAACAAATCCTGGCTTCACAATTTTATGACTTTCACATGCATTACCTAGTTCTATTAGCTTTTCTAAGTCATTTCTACGTAACATAATTTTCCCGCCTACACGCTTAATTCCACGTCCAGAGGTTGCTTTGTGAGTTGCTTTAGAAACAGCTCCAGTTGCAGCTGCCAACCCCAGTGTTCCAAGAACTTTAGGTAACACCTTTTTAACGAATGGCAAAGCTAACTTGAATATATCTCCAATACCTTCACCAGATTGAACCTTACTTTCATCGATATCAAGTAAGCTCATAAGCTTTACAATTTCAGTATTAATTTTAGCTTTTTCAGCTGGTGTTACAGCAAGACTAATTTCCTTTACTTTATCAGAAATATCTTTACGTTTGCTTTTCATAGGATTTGCAACAGCACCTTCAGTAATTGGATCATTGTCCTTACCATATTTAGTTTCAAATTCACTAGGACTCATTTCCTTCTTCACAACCTTTCCCATGGACTTCAGTTGTGTCATGCTTAAATTTAATCTAATTTGCTTGTCACCAGTTAACTTTCTAATCTTACTCACTTGTGTGTCAGTTAAATTTAATGTCACATTCCCAATTCCTTCAGCAATATGTCTCATACCTACTTGAATAGTAACATCAGTACCATTTCGAATCGCACTTCGAACTTTAGTTAGCTGGCTATCACTTAAATTAAATTGAACGCTTTTGTATTCAGTCATTATTATAAGATAATAAGATTGTCTTAGTGTTTTGTGGATTGGCCATATCGATACGGCTTACTTTATTCTTAACAAGGACAACAAGTAGCCTTCCGTTAGCACTAGGAGTTCCACGAAGTCTTATCGTTTGTACAACATTAGGATCACTTTCGAAAATCTCCTGTCGGCTAAGGTCAATAACATACAGTCTAGATAAGTCAAGCCAATCAGTGTAAGGCAGCAGAGATCCTGTGTTTACTTCTTTACCTTGTGAATTAATGTTTTCAGCTACAAGATCATAGGCTTCTTGATCAGTTGCAACATTCATATTATACAAGTCCTTGGAGTCAATTTCAACGTTAAAGTTTCTAAATGAAACATTACTTCCGGTTTGTACATGTAGTTGACTGTCTACATGTTCATGCACCATAAACATAAGTTTTCGTACACCAACAAGATTTGTTCCTAGTAAGACCTGAAATTGACTGTCTGCTGTAACTTGAGTGTTTGTGAGAATGTAATCTGTTTCATCCCATTCAATAGTCTACAAATTTACCTGATCCGATAGCTTTCACAAGGGAACTATTTTCAGCAGTTGGCAATAGAACTTCAGGAACAATTAGTTGTGCGCTAGTCATTGTTAGTTTTGAAACTTGAGCAGCTTTTCGATAGATAACACGATTATTTTGATTCAATTCTACTTCTATTTCTACAAGTTGATTAATTATTGGGAATGTCAGTCGTCTACAAAATTGTGAAATATATTTCAGTGGAACAACATAACGTACTTCAAATCTAGCAGGCTTTGTAGCACCAGCAGCTGTTACATGTGCAAAGTCAGCACCTCCAATTTTAGCTCTCAGCGTTGCAACAACATCATTGTCATCTCCTTCGAGTGCTTTATCTTTAACAAAAGCCCAACGTATAGCATTAGACCCAGCATAGTCAGGAGAATATTCTAGCATGTTAAGCCAAGTTGTACTAATGTCTGGTCGTCTATTATGTTCAACTTCATTATTATTAAATGATATCTTCACATCTGAAAATATACTGTTAGTACCATTTTGAATCGACACAATGTCATTGTCTGCTAGAGCTGTTCCTGTTGTATCTGAAATATAGCCTTCAAATAGAATAAAACCATCAGAATAATCAATTAGTTTGTTAACCAGAGAGTGACATGTAAACTTTACTCGATTAGATCCAGGTTGAAGAACTGAATCATAAACACGAACTTTATCATTTTTAACATAATTCTTAAGTTTTAGTTGATCATTGAAAAGCGAATGAATTTCATAACTATCCATTATTATCATAGGTTTAGATTTCTATTTACGTCGTAAACCCTTTCCTCTAAATAGACCATTTCCACAAATTTCATCTAGTAATTGTCTAGAAGTTTTAGTTGTTACTTTAGAAGTAGCTTTAGGTTTTGATATGACTTCTTCAACTCGTTTTTTGTCACTAAATACTTTATTTACTAATTTCTCAGCAGCCTTCTCACCAGCCTTCTTCCCAGCAGTAGAAGCAAAGCTTTTCCCAACCTCCACAACAATATCTTTAGCTGCTTTACTTGTAACTAGGTCTTTAACAAAATTCATTGCAGCACCGAAAATACCATTTCCAACATATTCAAATTCACCATCTTGTGTTATATATCCATGACTTGGAACGTATACTGTTTTGACGCATTAATATAAATGTATTAGATTATTTCTTGTCCATTATTTGTAATTCTACCAAAATACGGTCTTCAACATCTAATGCTCTTCCATCTTGATCTGTAAAGTATATTTCAATAGAGCTGAAACTTGCATTTCTACAATATCTGTTTTGTAGATAATTATTACTAATTGAAAGTAGACTTCCAAATGAAGCATTAGGAACGAAAGCATACAAATTACTTGAATCATGTGTAACACGATTGTCAACTAAATTACAGTGAACAAGTACTGTATCAACCCGTTCTAGTTTTGGGACTAAATTTCCGTTTACTTCTGTATTTGTTATATTAGTATGGCTTGAATCAAATCCTAAAGTTTCCCTTAACCAACACCTATATTAACTATGAAATCTGCAGACACAGCCAAAATAATTCTATTGTAAACTGGATTAGCATATAAGTTAATTCCGAACGTACCATCACCATAGACGTGATTTCCTATTGTCATCATATGATGAATATAATTATTTAAGTCTTTAACAGAGTATGATCCATCTGGAATATTTATATCAACTCCTTTATTTGTTGGAACATGTTTATACATGAATACAGTATTACGGTATTCAGCTTTGAAATTCTTCCAATTATAGTAAATTGAACAATGCGAAAGCNGATTGTCAACTAAATTACAGTGAACAAGTACTGTATCAACCCGTTCTAGTTTTGGGACTAAATTTCCGTTTACTTCTCTATTTGTTATATTAGTTTGGCTTGAATCAAATCCTAAAATTTCTCTTAACCCAACACCTATATTAACTATGAAATCTGCAGACACAGCCAAAGTAATTCTATTGTAAACTGGATTAGCATATAAGTTAATTCCGAACGTACCATCACCATAGACGTGATTTCCTATTTTCATCATATGATGAATATAATTATTTAAGTCTTTAACAGAGTATGAGCCAGCTGGAATATTTATATCAACAACTGTATTTGTTGGAACATGTTTATACATGAATACAGTATTACCATATTCAGCTTTGAAATTCTTCCAAGTATAATAGATGGAGCAATGTGAAAGTGAAATTAAATTATTCTCTAATTTCAAGTCGCTTGTTAAGTTTAATCGAAGTCTGTGGTTTTCTGTTGTTTGAGCATTGGCTGTATTTAAGACAATAGAGTTCATTATTATTACATAGTTAGATTCATTAAGTTTCTATAAACAGATTTGTTTAATTTCTTATTCTTATACAAATAATGTAGAATATCTGCTAGTTCATTCTTTAGAGCCTTGTTTTCATTTCCAGATTCAATAGAACCAATTAGGAATTTTAGTCTTTCCTGTAAGTCTGATATTGTTGTCATTATACCTTTACCTTTAACTACCTTATCATAACCATCTATTAATTTTTTAAGTTCATCGTGATATTTCTTCATCTCAATATACAGTTCTCTATGCTTATCATCAGGATCCTTTCTTTTACCAAGTCGACCCTTTTGATTTTCCATGTCTTCTTTAACTACAAAAAGTTC
Source organism: Morbakka virulenta (assembly GCA_003991215.1). Classification (NCBI taxonomy): domain Eukaryota; kingdom Metazoa; phylum Cnidaria; class Cubozoa; order Carybdeida; family Carukiidae; genus Morbakka; species Morbakka virulenta. The sequence continues at coordinate 216,652 of RDPX01000058.1, read as the reverse complement.
ATAATTTAAATCCCCTTTATTTGTTGCTTCTTTTAAGACATCTTTTAGTTTTTATATTTTGATGGTTATTTGGTATAGTCAATATCTATGTCTGGATCATTTACATCTTTTCTTTCATGTGTTGTAGCAGCTTCAGCATCTTCAATAGCTTTAACTTCCTCAGCTGCAGGTAAAGCAATTGCACCATCAACTATTGGTGTATGTTGTAGTTTAAGTAAATCTCTAATATCTTGACGAATTTCTAGATTACTTTCTGGATAAGGTTTGTCAGCAATAACTTGTAATCGATTAACTATTTCTTGATTTTCTTCACGTTTTTTTTCTTTATCTTCACGCTCTTTAACAACTTGCTTTTCAGTTTGCTGAGTAACCAATGCCTGGTGAATGGGATCTCTTGGTACCAATTCGGTTTCGCTCAATATTTCAGCTTTAACAATTTTTCCTTGTCGGATTGCATAAACAATAGCATTTTGTTTATTTAAGTCTCTCCTAACCATTTGTGATCTAGCTTTTAGATTATAATTAATTTGTCTAGGCATTATTATTATTTAAACATTAGATTCTAGATATATTATATGGATGATATAGAAACTTATAAGAAATTACGTAAACAACGTAAAATTGAAGCATCATCAATTGAAGAGGGTATTGACAACAGCACAATTAACTTTAAAGAACGTGAAAATTATATATTTAGATCACCTTATAAACGTAAATATCACTTTGGAGAAATCTTTAACCGTATAATATGCTAGAAAAAGAATAAACCTAATCCAGATGAAATTAATGAAATTAAATCTAAACTAAATGATGACTTTTCCTTAAAATCTATCTATCAAAATTGTAGCTATAATCAAAGGAAACATTTAATTTATATATATTATATTTTAAATAACAAAGATTTACCTATAGTAACTAGTAAGTTAATAAAAATTAAGGAATTAATATTAATAAACTTAAATAAATTCTACTATTGGAACTAATAAATCAATTAAATATCGTTTAGTCATTGATGTTATATGCGAGCATTTTAACTATAATAGTTTTAGAGAGTATCTATATTTTATTGATAATCCAAAGTAAAGAGCTATAGTAAAAGAAGTTTTAAATTTTAAATAAAATCTAGAGTATATTAATAATGTCAACACTAATAAATTGTTATGAAAGTCCACCGAAGAAATATAGAATAAACAAATATTATAATCCTAATAAATTAATGCCACAACATCCATTTCGTTTATCTATGTTGGTGCAAGTAATACAGGAAAAACGAATACATTAATGAATACTATTGAACTATCTGAGAATTTTCATAAAATTTATTTATATGCTAAGAAATTAGATGAAAGTCTTTATCAATACATAAAAAACATAAAGATGATAAGTTTCGATTTCGAAGAAATTTTGATTATAGTTTAGTTAGTAATACAAAGATATAAAAATCTAATTCAATTATAATAATGAATAATGCTCAGAATTTAGCAGTACTAACAAGTCAAGATTATTTAGTTCAAAACATTATGGATAAATCAAAGCAAACTGGTGGTAAATTTGATTTAGTGAATTTTGTGAACAACAAATTTCCATACCCCAAAAAGGGCTGGGTTTTACCCGGATATCGCTACCTCGGGTCTACGACTCCTCTACATGAACAGCTAGATGAAAATGATGATCCTCTACCTGGAAAAGAGCCTGTTAATTATTTGGACAATATCGCACTACATCATGATGTATGTACAAGAGATGCTAAAACTTTAAGTGACAAACATAAATGTGATGAAATAATGCTTGATGAATTGAAAGTATTGAAACCTAAAACATTTGGTGAGAAAGTTGCTAAGAAATTATCATATGGAGCGATAGCTGCGAAGAGGAAGCTTGGATTTTCAATTACAACAGAACAAACAAAATTATTAGACAAGATTTTCAATTAAAGATATACTCATGATATTTATATATCATGGTACTCAAGAAAGAAATTTGTCCAATTTGTAATGAAACGCAAACTCAAATAACACGACATATCAAGTTAGTTCATGAGAAAGCTAAACCATATACATGTGATATTTGTGGGAAGGCTTGTTCACTTAACTATAACCTTGATGAGCACATTCGACTTTGTCATAGTAAAATCAAACAATATCCATGTGGGTATTGCGATTTAATATTTGGCACACCAGGAAATCGTAATAGACATATTTCACAAGCATATTAATACTGAAAACAAGAGAACAAGTCCAGGTGAGAAATTTATTATATCAGTATTACAAACGTATAATATTAAATTTGAACGAGAGAAATCCTTTCATACCTTAAGGTCTGATAAGGGGTCAATGCTTAGATATGACTTCGCAATAGGAATTTTAGATAATGGTATAGTAAGATATCTTCTGATAGAGTATGACGGTGAACATCATGGCACACCAGTAAGATATCGTGGTATTTCCATTGAAGATGCTGAAAGAATTTGTCAATACATTCAAGTTTATGACAACATGAAGAATTGGTTTGCTTTCAATAAGACACTGAAACAAAGTCTGTTCCAAAATTCTCTCCAGGAAACTTTATCCGCATAAGTAAACATCGAGGTAAGTTCAAAAGAGGCTATACAGCAAACTATACTGATGAAGTTTTCGTTGTCACCGATATCTTAAACACAACACCAGTAACCTATAAAATAGCTGACATTCGCAACGCAGAGAAGATTATTGGAACTTTCTATGCTTCTGAACTATCTCTTTTCAAACCTAGGAAAGCAGAAGATATTATACTTCGGAAGTAATCTAACTTAATTATAATAATGTCTTCTAATAAAGTATTCGTAAGTGAGTTATGGGATGATGAAGATAATACTTTAGGAATCACAATGAATCAAGTGACAGCTCTCGTAAATGCAGAAATAACCAAAGGTACCACTGGTTTAGTCAAAGTAGATGGAATTAGACTGTAAATTGACTGGACTGGATGACTGGAAATTTTGATGTAAACCAAAATGACTTTATTAATGTGAAAACAATTACACCACCTAATTTAGGTGATATAATTAGAGTAGATGGTTCCTTTGACATGCAAAATTACAATCTTAATAACATTTAAGGTTTTAATGCAATTCCAGGTGGAACTTTAAAATTTAATTCTGATATTCTAGTAGGTGGTGGAACAATTGATCTACAAAAAGGTGAAATAATTAACACAAGAGAGCCATAAAGTAGTAATGCATTAGCAAGTGTAAAGTCAGTCACTGATACTTATAATATTGTTACTCCAATTTATGAGAAATCAAATATCAACCTTTGTCTAGTTACAGGTCAATTTTGTACAGCTTCTTCTCACCATACAAATCAAGTACCAGATAGAGCATTTAATAATAACAAAACTCATAATTGGGTAGTTGCAACACCTGGAAATGAAGAATGGATCCAAGTCCAATTTTCTAATGCTGTTCAATTATGGAAGGTTACTTTTCACCCCAGACATGGAATTCAACAAACAACACATTGTTTCACTCACTATTGGTTTGAAGGATCAAATGATGATGTGAACTTTGATGAATTACTAGAATCAAATACAGTTATTAGTCACCCCCAGAACGTTTGCGTTTGAGAAATTCACAAAACCATACAAATATTATAGACTTAGAGGTGTAGGAAATTATCATTTTGGATTATCTGATATTAAGTTATTTGAGGTTATACCAGTCAACAAAACTTATGTAGATAATGTAGTTTCAACTTTTTTAGAGCATGTTCCCAGTGTAGTCCCATCGTCAGCATTACAACAAGGTAATGTTCCTTACGTTTCAGTTGACAATCAAGGTAAACCAATTTTAACAAGTACAACTAACTTAATACTCACTGATCAAGGAAGGATAGCTAACTTTGCAGGAGATATTAAATTTGGAAGTAATGTTGATTTCAATTTAAACGCTTTGAAGAATGTAAACTATCCCTCTAATGCTGATGATGCTGCAACGAAACAATATGTTGATATACAAACAGCTTACAGACCTGGAGGTGGAATTATAAGACAATCACAAGGTTTAGAACTAGAAACTGATATTTTAAGATTTAGTTATCCGGGTTCTTTGCCTGCAACAACTAGATATCCAATAGTTATGGTTATTGATCCTGTTTCTGGTACTAAATACTATTCAAACAGCTTGTTTACAATTCCCGATTCAACAACAACGAAACCAACTAAAACAACTGATCTAATATCCAAACTTCATGTAGATACTTACTTTCTCACGAAAGGTGAATTTTAAGTAGATAGCAACCTTCCAGAACTTCCTGTTAATTCTGGTATAGTTTTAGCTTTGCTACCTTCACTCAGAAGTTGCTCACTTTAAAGTAATGGCTCTGTTTCAGCAATAACTTGTCCAATTTCAAATAATGTTCTTACTGCTCCGAGTCCTATTCGACAACCTATGTTTAAGGTTGATGCTAATGGATTAAATTATTTAGACTTTGTTAATGCTGATTTACGTAAAGAAAACTTTAGTGTTATTGATCTTGCTGGAGCAAATGGCGACACTACAACATTCTTCTTAATTGTAAATACTAATGGTATTAAGCAATAAAGTCATTTCTCATGGATGCAAGAGAATACACCTGGGGGTTGTAATGCTAATATTAGGTTTAGTGCACATTTACCGTGGAGTAATGAATATGTATATATTGATTATGCAAACTCAGTAACAGGTCGATTAGGTATTAATTATGAAAATGATGGTTCAATTATACAAAGAAACGTAATTTGGAGTTACCGAATGAATGGGACTTCAGCTACTATATATCTAGACGGAGATCACCAGAAGTCACAAAACATCCCAACTTCATATACACCAACGGATTTCGGAAGATTTATGTTAGGATCTAGTAAATACTTTAATGTTTATGCAGATACGGAAATGAAATTCTATGGTTTGTTCTTCTTCAATCGAGCTCTAACTGATATCGAAATGTTTCAAATGCATACTTATCTGAAGCAACGATTCCTTTAATCTAATATTATTATAATAATGTATCTGAGATTTAATAGACAAACAGGACAACTACTGTCATTTAGTAGAAAACTTGCATATAAGTCTAATATTAATATTGAAAATATGGTTTATTATGATGATTATAGTGTCATTGAGTACCGAGAAGATTTAAATCATGTATATACTGTAATAGATCGAGGAATGAATTTATCAGTAATTGTACCAGGTCAATTTGAACTTGCAGAAACTCAGGAGAATTTAATTGTATTATATAAGAAACGTCAAGAGATATTAATAGAAGCTAAAGATGTTGTAAATTCCAAAATTAACGAAATTACTGGAATTGTAGACATAGGCTTTATTGTCGCTATGAAACACGTGGCTGACAAAATTATGAAGAATAAAGCAAGCGAAGAAGAACAAGATATGTTTACGCTACAAGGTCGACTTTTGGATAAACAAAGTACTAATCGACAAATAGCTAATACTGTATTCTCTGAAACTAATGCAAAGTTGTTAGGTATTTGTCATGTTTACACCTTGTATTAGAGGTTTGTATTCTTTTTAAACAGAGTTCATCTTGTAGATTCAATTGATGAAAGATTTAGTACATTTAAGGATGACATCGCAAATATAGTTGTCAATCTATATTAATAATAATGACTGAACCAACATATCCTGATTCATCTGATTTTAAAGTTGATGCAAATAACCCTTTTCAACCACCGAAGAATGACAATGGGGGAAGTAAAATTAGATTAAACGAAATCAACCGTATTCGTACTAAGCTTGAAAAAGACTTAACTACTCGTAAAAGATTATCTANGGAGTCATATTTAGAAGCTTTTGGAATCCCTTGTCTGCCTTTTGAACAAAAGATGATGTCATAAAACATTAGTGTATTATATAAAATTAAATGAAGATTTCAGCTTGTCAACTTACCAATGATAAAACAATGTTATAGAAAATCCTGCAGCGTACCCACGTCAGTCAAGAAAATTGCAACAAACTTCTTGATTTGAGCTTATCATTGTTCTATATGTGTAAAAGAATGCTTCTGTGGTTTCAAAATACTGTACCAATTCTCAATACACCAGCGTCCACATCTATTTATACTGGAAAGCCCCTTGAAATTGATATTGATCATAACAATAGTCATATTAGTCATAACACTATTTACATAACTAAGTGTTAAGCACTCTAAACTAGAATCGACAGGAAATATCAATATGAGTCTCTCTGCTAACACTTCCTACCAATGTCTACAATTGTAGACTTCAAAATTTATTGACACGAACGTTTTGTGTAACGTTCAATAACAAAATAAAAGTATGTTTATTAGACAGAATCACCTTTGTAAAGTGTAAATACAAACTTTAAAACCGTCTTTACCGCCAGCTACCTCGCAAACACAGCAAAGTGCAGAACGTGGTTGGCTGTTCAGGTTTTTTTGAAAATTGGCACACTTCTTACATGTTTTACTGACACATAGTACCAAACTAAATATCAGTTTATAGCTCATCTTGCCTATCATGTATCCTAAAATAACGAGGGACATAATTTAATGCCAAATATGCTACATGTGTCTATAAAACAAGCATTGGATTAGAGGTCTACTTGTGTAGACATTGGGAGAATATGGGTTAAAGGCAATTTAAAACGTCACATCAATATAGTGCATTTAAAAGAAAGTAATTATACATGTAAATTCTGCCAAAAAGCATTTAGTCAAAATGGACATCTACAAGAACATATTAATACAGTTCACCTAAAAGAACACAATTATACCTGTAAATTCTGTGAAAAGTCATTTAGTCAAAATGGAAGTTTACAAACTCACATAAATGCTGTTCACATGAAAGAACGCAATTATATATGTAACATTTGTTATAAGGCATTTGCTCAAAATGGACGTCTACAAGAACATATTAGTACAGTTCATTTGAAAGAACGCAATTATACCTGTGATATCTGTCACAAATCTTTCGGATTAAATGGAAATCTACAAACTCACATTAATCAAATTCATCTTAACCCTAAATCTAAATCAATTTCAAGACTAGAACAGAAAGTTGCTGAAATACTATCTAAGTATAGAATCCAATTTACATTCAATGATTTACTCGGAATTAACAACGGTCACTTAAGATTTGACTTTGTGATACCAACTAATGAACAAAATACTTCACCTTATCTAATGATTGAAGCTGATGGTCAACAACATGAAAAACCTATTACATTCGGTCATTTAACTGATGATGAAGCAATCGAGAAATTTGAAATCACACAACAGCATGATCAAATTAAAAACTTTTATTGTATTGAAAATGGATATCCATTATTAAGATTGAAAATCGCTAACTACAAATATTTTGAAGAGCAAATTGATGAATTTCTAAAACTATATTACTTCAACTGATTCTGAAAATGATAAAGAAAATGGGCTGCCATAAAGGCAGCCAAATCAATAAATAAATTTAATATTTACGCTTGCTTCGGCAGGTTATTTTCTTTGTTCAAAATTTTATAAATGCTTTAAATGTTTCAACTGGTCGTTTGACAGCATTATACTGTTTCTCAACGGTTTGTTTCTGATCAAATGTAAGTAATTTAAAAGTAATCTGAGCAGCTAAATTAAGTACATCATCAATACTTTCACGTGTCATTTCAAAAGATGTTAAATCTCGGTAAATCCCATCCTTTACGTAACTCAATATAAAGTATTGTCTAAGAGATACTTTGTGTGGTTTTGATTCAGTTTTAGTTGGTTTTAAAACTAACTTTTCATACAGTTCTATAATCATTTGCGTTACGTCAACCATTCTTATATACTTATTAGATTTCAATTCTTTAATTAGGAAATATTAAACAAAACAACTATAATATCAGTGATAATGTTATAAAATTCTTCAAAACTAACTTGAGGATCAAAGTATAAGTAGCAGTGAATCATCTGTTCTAAATACTCTCTAGCAATATCAGGTGAAATAGAATAGTTATCAATTGCTTCGTACATCAAATATTTGTGTTCGTTAAATAGTTCGTCCATCTATAATACTACTTATAAACTTTGAATTTAAGTTCCTTTCCAATATTAACCAAAATTCCTTTAGAAATGTCTAGTATTTTCATGTATCGTTTAAGTTGTAATTCATCCTTAGGTGTTAGTTTCGTTGTAGTTGCTTTGAGTTCTAGAATGTAATCGTTATCGCTTACTATATCTGCTCGAAGTACTGCAATTTCATTTTTTTTGTAGATTATTGGTACTGACTTCTCTGTTTGAACGTTGGTAAAGTCCTCTTGTAAACGAAGTATTAATGCTATCTGATAGATAACTTCGCTTAGTCCAGAGCCTAATACATTATATACATCATTGATTGCTTGGATGATTTTATTCTCCATATAATAATATAAATTATTTCTTTAATTAGGCTAATTGGACATCATAGTAATAATTTCCTGTGATTTTTGAGCGTTTTATACCAAGGTTTCGAAGGTAAGTAGCATTACCTATGTAATTTTCAAATTGTTTTTCTATTATTGTAGGTATGTAGACACTAAATGTTATACCATCTTTTGAAATAAGATTTGATATAAAATGAAAATCCTCTTTAAACGATATTGCTTTAATAATTTTATAGTCACCTATAGGAAGTTTACGGAATAAAATATTGGTTTTATCTTGATATTTTTTAAACCTTAAATCTAGGTTTTCAGGAAAAGTTATATAAATATCATCATCTTTATAATAATTATCAACAATATCATTAATATTATCAATATCATTAATATTATCATCTTCCCATAATTCTATCCATGATTTATTTATATTCTTTATACCGAAGAATTGGCTCTCTGGGTTACTCATCCTTTTATAATAATATTAGATTATTTCTTTAATTAAGCGAGTTGGAAGTTAAAGTACTGATTTCCAGTTGATTCTGATGTTTTTAATCCGAGGTTACGGAGGTATTCGAATGTATGTGGTGTATTTATAAATTCTTCTCGCATTCTATCTAGTGCATAAATACTAAATAATTGACCATCTTTTGAAGTAAGATTTAATACAAGACAATCACGCTTATCCTTTGTTTTGAACATTCTTTTACGAGTAATCTTGTAATCAGATAGAGGAAGTTCACGAAATGGAATTGTGTTCTCAGGATTATATTGTTCGAATAAATTATCAAGATTGTCTGGGAAAGTTATTGGCTGTTGTTCGATTACGTAGTTGAGGTTGATTGGGGTTGTCGTATCTATATCTACTAGTAAGTATTTCTTTAATTGGAATTTAAGCGCCAATGACCTATAGCCAGAGTTGAAATCTTGTCGTTTAGGATTACTCTTTTATCATCATTTCTATCCATCGCAATTTTAGATTCTTGGACTGTATACATATCATGATTTTTATGGTGAAATCTTACTATGTTACGTCTACGATCTTCTTCTGAATTAATACCAAGTAAGGTATCATACAAATTTTGAAATGAAATTTCGTTGTTTTTAACCGCCTTTGCAACTCCTTTTACTCGGTTAATAGTGCTTGTAATATCATTATCACAATAATATGAATATAGTTTAGCTCTAAGTGCCACAAAGTGTGATATTTCATTATCACCAGTTTCGTCTTTGAATTTACCTGGAACTTTCTTATTAATATTTAATGAAATACTTGATTTTGATTTTGTATAACATGAGGTGTCAAACCATTCATTAATATCGGATTCTATATCTTCATAAAAGTCATCAGTTTGAATATAATATACGTAAGAATCCGTGTCCATGTAACATAGTCTTTGAATTAGAAATTTAGGTTTCATATATTCGTAATGAAATTGATACATCAATAATTTTAATAAATCAAGAATTTGCGCTCCAATATAAATTGGTTTGTTAAAGTTTATTGCATATTTATCGAATGTAATTGCTGCTAGGTTATCAGTAAACATCGTCGTTTTAGCATTAACTTTTGAAGATTTTGAAATAATTTTCTCTTCTGAAGTATAGAAACTAATATTTACTCTATTTCTAATATTTTCCATTGTTTTACCATAAATTACGTTATTCATAAGTTTAAAAAGTATTTCTCAAAGGTATTGGCTGCTTTAGCTCTACATTGAGTGTTACTGTCAATATAGTCTTTTAACCAAGCTGACTGGTTATATGAAATAACTCTATAAATTTGTGATAGCTTTAAACCATGATTTAATGCTTGTTTTAGTGATTTTATATTTAAAACATAGTGATATTTGTTGTTTAAATTCGCAATTAATTTCTTGGTACCATCTTTACATTTAAGAACTTCAGATAAGAATGGTAAATCATTGTGATAATCATGAAGTTCTCTGGGATATTCTAGATCCACTTCAAGAGTATATCCGATGCTTCCATCTATGTCAATTTTATTGTTTAAGAATGATTTTATAAATTGTTGTAATTCCGTTTGTGTCAGCCAATGAAAGTTTCCTGTTGGTAGCTTCTGTGATATTGCATAGCCATAAAGATTTGTAACATCTGGATACTTTATAAATGTGGATGGTTTAGTCGAGTCATAGTTTGGAAGATGCTTATTATTAGCTTCTGCGTGACGGTGTGTTGCGGTAGCCAATCCAACTCTGATTTGACGCTTAAAGAATTCTAACGTAAGTTGATCTGTGATGTAATCTAATTTAACGTTTGTAAATTTTAACATTGCGTCCCATGACAACCCTGCTGCTGTGTAGTAGTGGCATGGGTCAAGTTTATAATTTAATATACAGATCTTTCTAAAGTTTTCAAAGATATCTGCTAGGTGTAATACATCGGTAACTTGATATAAATCAGCATACTCACCGAGTGTTTTAATATTATAATGCTTCCAAACTTCCTGGGCATGTTCGTAATCTTTCAGTGAAATATGTGACTTATTGAGCCGAGAATAAAATTTTTTGTCTTGGTGGTAAACTTGTTTCACTATATCTATCAAAAGTATCAATGTATTCACTTTCACCCTTCTTTCACCCCCTGCCCAAAATATTGTCAACTTCTGTCAACATTTAGGTACCCCTCCCCCCTCTAAGTGGTTGACGTCATTTGTGAATGATCCCTTACCCAAAGTTTGAGGTCAGATGAAATATAATTTCTTTAACTGCCGTCCAGTTTCCTCCCCCGTGTTTTTAAAAGTGTTCGAAAAAGAAAATGTGACTGAAGCCAACTCGTGGATTATCTCATGTAAAATAACCTATTATTTAACAATCAATCTGGTTTTATTAAATACTATTTTACTAATCGAATAAAGAAAGCCACAAATAAGGGTCAATTAACGGGCAAAGGTTTGAAAAATATCCGAAATATCAGTAAGAAACTCGGCTATGGTATTACAGGTACTATTTTTTCCAAAAATCCATGTTTCATATCCAACTACAATATCATCGCCTTGCTTTATAGTTTACGGTGTAATGCGGGGATAAAATTTAGATCCCATTTTACTTCCTGCATTACGACAACATCGAAACTAATTCGAGTTGTAGTATGTTAAAGTATGCTGATGACGCTATTATTATGCGACAACGATATTCATGTGTCGCACAATAATAGTGACACCAGCATATATTAACATACTACAACTCGAATTAGTTTCGGCGGTATCGTTANATCTATATCTACTAGTAAGTATTTCTTTAATTGGAATTTAAGCGCCAATGACCTATAGCCAGAGTTGAAATCTTGTCGTTTAGGATTACTCTTTTATCATCATTTCTATCCATCGCAATTTTAGATTCTTGGACTGTATACATATCATGATTTTTATGGTGAAATCTTACTATGTTACGTCTACGATCTTCTTCTGAATTAATACCAAGTAAGGTATCATACAAATTTTGAAATGAAATTTCGTTGTTTTTAACCGCCTTTGCAACTCCTTTTACTCGGTTAATAGTGCTTGTAATATCATTATCACAATAATATGAATATAGTTTAGCTCTAAGTGCCACAAAGTGTGATATTTCATTATCACCAGTTTCGTCTTTGAATTTACCTGGAACTTTCTTATTAATATTTAATGAAATACTTGATTTTGATTTTGTATAACATGAGGTGTCAAACCATTCATTAATATCGGATTCTATATCTTCATAAAAGTCATCAGTTTGAATATAATATACGTAAGAATCCGTGTCCATGTAACATAGTCTTTGAATTAGAAATTTAGGTTTCATATATTCGTAATGAAATTGATACATCAATAATTTTAATAAATCAAGAATTTGCGCTCCAATATAAATTGGTTTGTTAAAGTTTATTGCATATTTATCGAATGTAATTGCTGCTAGGTTATCAGTAAACATCGTCGTTTTAGCATTAACTTTTGAAGATTTTGAAATAATTTTCTCTTCTGAAGTATAGAAACTAATATTTACTCTATTTCTAATATTTTCCATTGTTTTACCATAAATTACGTTATTCATAAGTTTGTAAAAGTCTTTTTCAAAGGTATTGGCTGCTTTAGCTCTACATTGAGTGTTACTGTCAATATAGTCTTTTAACCAAGCTGACTGGTTATATGAAATAACTCTATAAATTTGTGATAGCTTTAAACCATGATTTAATGCTTGTTTTAGTGATTTTATATTTAAAACATAGTGATATTTGTTGTTTAAATTCGCAATTAATTTCTTGGTACCATCTTTACATTTAAGAACTTCAGATAAGAATGGTAAATCATTGTGATAATCATGAAGTTCTCTGGGATATTCTAGATCCACTTCAAGAGTATATCCGATGCTTCCATCTATGTCAATTTTATTGTTTAAGAATGATTTTATAAATTGTTGTAATTCCGTTTGTGTCAGCCAATGAAAGTTTCCTGTTGGTAGCTTCTGTGATATTGCATAGCCATAAAGATTTGTAACATCTGGATACTTTATAAATGTGGATGGTTTAGTCGAGTCATAGTTTGGAAGATGCTTATTATTAGCTTCTGCGTGACGGTGTGTTGCGGTAGCCAATCCAACTCTGATTTGACGCTTAAAGAATTCTAACGTAAATTGATCTGTGATGTAATCTAATTTAACGTTTGTAAATTTTAACATTGCGTCCCATGACAACCCTGCTGCTGTGTAGTAGTGGCATGGGTCAAGTTTATAATTTAATATACAGATCTTTCTAAAGTTTTCAAAGATATCTGCTAGGTGTAATACATCGGTAACTTGATATAAATCAGCATACTCACCGAGTGTTTTAATATTATAATGCTTCCAAACTTCCTGGGCATGTTCGTAATCTTTCAGTGAAATATGTGACTTATTGAGCCGAGAATAAAATTTTTTGTCTTGGTGGTAAACTTGTTTCACTATATCTATCAAAAGTATCAATGTATTCACTTTCACCCTTCTTTCACCCCCTGCCCAAAATATTGTCAACTTCTGTCAACATTTAGGTACCCCTCCCCCCTCTAAGTGGTTGACGTCATTTGTGAATGATCCCTTACCCAAAGTTTGAGGTCAGATGAAATATAATTTCTTTAACTGCCGTCCAGTTTCCTCCCCCGTGTTTTTAAAAGTGTTCGAAAAAGAAAATGTGACTGAAGCCAACTCGTGGATTATCTCATGTAAAATAACCTATTATTTAACAATCAATCTGGTTTTATTAAATACTATTTTACTAATCGAATAAAGAAAGCCACAAATAAGGGTCAATTAACGGGCAAAGGTTTGAAAAATATCCGAAATATCAGTAAGAAACTCGGCTATGGTATTACAGGAACTATTTTTTCCAAAAATCCATGTTTCATATCCAACTACAATATCATCGCCTTGCTTTATAGTTTACGGTGTAATGCGGGGATAAAATTTAGATCCCATTTTACTTCCTGCATTACGACAACATCGAAACTAATTCGAGTTGTAGTATGTTAAAGTATGCTGATGACGCTATTATTATGCGACAACGATATTCATGTGTCGCACAATAATAGTGACACCAGCATATATTAACATACTACAACTCGAATTAGTTTCGGCGGTATCGTTATAATGTATCACTAACGAGAGATTTTCCGAGATACTTTTCGAGAAATACTTCTCCCATCGTCAGGCTGACGATGGGAGAAGTATTACGACTCATGACATGATAAAGCTCTTACATCCAAGTGCTGACATAGTTGCGGCTGATTTCCGGTTCTTCTGCATACTTCTTCATGAGTGGTGAAGCTTGTCCAGGGGATGCGAAGTATCCGTCGATAACACCACATTTCGAATGATGCTATCCTTCGCCTCACATCCTGGGTTTGCTTACGAACTAATAATAAACTATGACAAAAGGGGTAAGTAAAATTATGATTTTTGAACCCTACCAGCGACTAAACAAACTCGATAAAACGTCCTTATATTACTAATACAATAATGTAACAATCCAGGGGACAACTTTCTATAGGTACTATGGACTTAGGGGCTAAACATTTATAACGTTCACACTGAGGGGGTATCCTAAAAAGTGAACAGCGGGAGTAGGGTACACAAAGTGAGAACGTTCACATTTTAAAAAAATGTGCTTACAGTTTTATGTAATTATTCTTATCTGTATTTACACATTTATTGTTTATTTATCTGAAATTACTTTCGATTGTATTCGGCTTGTATCTAATTATAACTGCTATTATTTCTCACAACAATAGCCTGGTGTCAATTTTTTACTTTTCGAATTTAAGCACCCGAGCTTCTACAAAGGAAGAATCAATGACATCATTTTAACGTTATTTATCCAAATGGCAACTACCAACGACGGTCAAAAAAGTATAACGTGTGTTTGCACGAGGGGGTACTTTCCAGCGAACAGGTGCGAACAAGGAGCAAGGGCGTCGAAAAATGCTCACTACCTCTATATGGTTCAGCTCCACCTCGTATCAGTCAAGAAGTAAGGAACTGATGATTTGTGCCAAATTTACTAATAAAGGAAAACTGAATTTTCTTACACAAATGTCTAAAATAATAACTTTTACCATGATTTCAAAACTATATCAAATTGAAGAAAACTAGTATAAATACAATTAATAATGGTATCAAAATCATTCTTTTGACAAGGCTGAACTGAGCATTACTGAGCAAAAAAGTGTCTTTAAAAATAACTGAACATTACTCAGCAAACAAGTGTCTTTAAAAAGAACTGAACATTACTGAGCAAACAATTGTCTTTAAAAAGAACTGAACATTACTGAGCAAACAATTGTCTTTAAAAAGAACTGAACATTACTGAGCAAACAATTGTCTTTAAAAAGAACTGAACATTACTGAGCAAACAATTGTCTTTAAAAAGAACTGAACATTACTGAGCAAACAATTGTCTCTAAAAAGAACTGAACATTACTGAGCAAACAATTGTCTTTAAAAAGAACTGAACATTACTGAGCAAACAATTGTCTTTAAAAAGAACTGAACATTACTGAGCAAACAA
>RDPX01000058.1:176605-187619 GCA_003991215.1 Morbakka virulenta | reverse complement strand
GAGAGAGAGAGAGAGAGAGAGAGAGAGAGGGTGGGAGGGAGAGAGAGAGAGAGAAAAGGAAAGAAAGAGAGAGACAGACAGACAGGCATGCAAGTCACAATACATGTTTATTATATGTAAAATGCAGTCGTGGAAACTGTTTCAATTACATATGACTGAGAAGCTAAATTCATCATATTGACTAATATATACATTCATCTTAGCTGCAAACTTTGCCTGGTATGCTTCTTCTCTCAGTTTCCAGATTGTCACCCATTCAGGCATTCTTATTTTACTTTTTCACTTTATTGTACCTTTAAACATGTCAATCAACACCAGGTTATGCTGAAGCTGTGTTGGTATAACATGGATGTCTTTAACCTTCTCCCTGTCTGATGTACTGATTACAAAAAATCTCACTTTCATTTCCACCTGACCTGAATGTAACCTTTTTCTTCTTCACAAACTATGTATTCACAATAGTCATCACTGTCTGCAAACAAAACTCCAACAGACGTTTACCATCATCATTCCTTCTTTCCACTTCAAATCCTCCATGAGCCCCTTCAAAGCCACCAGTTTTGCTTCCAATATGACCATTAAATCACCGCCGATCAGCAGAACATCTCTTGATCCTTTTATTTCCACTTCATTTATCAGGTCATAAAATTTTTCCTTATGCACAATTTCAAGATAACATTGTGGGGCATAAGCACTGAGAGCTCTGAACATCAATTTTTTAGCAATCAGTACAACTACAATCACCCTATCACTCTTATAACCTCAATCACATTTTTAATCAAATCCTCCTTTACATATATTCCTACTATATGTTGGTTTTCCTTGCTGCCTGACCAAAGAATCTCATACCGCATGATCCAATCATCTTTGCTCCACATCCTCTCCATTTGGTCTCCTGCACACAACAAACATCAACCTTTCTTTTTGCTAATTCAACCAATATTTCAGTTCGTCTTCTGTTCAAACTTCCTACATTCCAGCTGGCAAACCTTGGTCCAACAAAACCAGACTTTATTGAGCTGCCATAATGAGAAGCATGTTCTCTCATGTCTTTCTGAGGGTCTGTGTCACTTGCTTTATTAAAGGAGGACACAGGATGCCACATTTACCTGCGGGCTTGCAGATGCCCATTCTTCATTGTTCTCCTCATTGATCTGATTGGAGTATTATTTTTTTTAGCCATATGCCCTTACTGGCACTTTCCAATTTTTTAAATGCAGGAAATTGGTACCTTCAGCTAGATGGCCATTGGCTCAAAAAGAGCTCATCCACCCTCCTGTGTCTATCGACCATGAGTCTTGTAAGACCTCACCAGTTGATCTATTTAACCCATAGATGGGACCCTGACAAGTACTATCACTCCAGGCCAGAGTGGACTTTGGAGTAATGACAATTAAGGGATGACTCCATACTCCCCAAAACTTCAGAACTCCCAAACTGAAGCCTCATTACCAGATGCAGTTTTATGTCATACCCAAGACATAAAACTGGACATAAAACTGGACATAAGATTTAATAATGGCTTAATTAATTTCCACCAATGAAGGGAATAAAAAGTGTATAAGTCTGTACTGTTTGTGGGAACAAGAAACATGTTACTGATATTCTAGGGCATTCTGAGTCTCCCATTTGACTATAGAGCAAGGCCTTTTGAAGTTAAAAGCTTTCCATAAATGACTATACATGAAAACACTTTGGTTCAAAAATACAAATGACATATAGTAGCTGACAAGCTTTAATTTTGAAAAAGTGAATGCTGCAAATACTACAAGTCCAATTTAAATGTGCCAGAGTGTTTTAGCTTTTTTCAATGATGCCATTCACTTTATGCTCATACCATTATTCTACTTACTTTTATTTTCTCCATTTAGCATCTTCTTTTCCCATAGCCATGGGGTTCCACAGTGTATGAGACTGCCCCACCTGTCTCTGTCCATTACATCTTCCTTTCTGGCACCCACTTGTCTCATACCCTCCTTAACTGTTTTCCTAATGCTTTTTTTTGGTCGCTGAGGTGGTCACCTTCGTTCTACATCTAGGTTCAAAGTTCTTCCAAGGGTGTCCTTTAGATCTCTCCTCCACACATGACCATACCATTGCAGTCTTTTTCTTCTCAGCATTGTCTCCGATAATTCCACTCCAGATGTTTGCCACCTCTTCACTACTGATCCTGTGTTGTGCAGTTACCCCTACCATATACCAGAGCATTCTTCTATCACAGCTTCTTTGCACTGTCTTCAATCTATCTATCATTGGACAGCCCTCTGAGCCATACAATAACACCTGATGTATGCATCACAAATTCATCCTCAGTTTTTCAATGGTAGGCTCCAGTTCACTAAAACGGCAATCACTCTCCACTTATGCCATGCTGCAGATACTCTCATCCTTACAGCTTGTTCAACTCCTCCCTGAATGTCCAGTAGGTCACCAGGGTAACAAAGCTTCTTCACCTCTTCAACAATCTCTCTGTCTGTCTGGATGTCATCATTGTCTTCCTCCTCCTGGACTTGATTCTGACCATTGGTAGGACATTAACAGTTTTAATTACTCTTTGTGGTCATGAGCATTGCTTGTGGCACCAGTGTTAGCAAGAGATGCACAGAATTGAGGGTGTCTAAGAAGGCAGCCTCCAAGTGGAGATGTAAGGATACTGATTGGCTGGGTTCCCCTGACTGGTCAGAAACAAATAGTCTTTGCTTCCAAGCTGTTCTTCTGTACCATGGAAGAAATTGATCTTGTCATTCATGTGATTTCGAATCTGGTTAGTTGTCAGTTTGGAGAATTTTTTTTGGAAGTTGTGCACCCCACCCAGGTGGTAAGTGAGGGTTTGTTGTTTCTGGTTTCTTTCCAAACTGATCTGTCTTGCTTGTGGGTTGCTGATGCTTTTCAGTGCCATCATTACTGGTATGTATAGGTGGTACCCAGGAGTAATCCTGGAAAACCTTGTGTGGTACGGTAATAACTGTTGACTGTATCTCACCAATGAAAATCCAACCAGTAAATGTCCATCTTTGATGGCCTGCAGTTGGGAGAGATATTCCCACTGACCACTTGGTCACAGATACATACTGAGGAGAGGGGGCATTGGTGTGGGCTTTAGATATTCACTTGTTCAGTGGTGAGAGGAGGTTGGTTTCCCATTTCATGAGGCCAGATCAAGCTCACTGGGGTGGTCTTCCAATCTGCCTCCAGCAGCTTGTACAACAACAACACAGAACAGAATTTTGGCCAACAACCCTTCCGCATACTCCACATGGAAATCTGCCTGACCTGATAACTTCATTTTTCTTTCCTGTCACCATAATCTTTGTCTTTCCAATGTTGACCTTCATTCCTCTTCTTGTTATTGCCCGTCTCCAATCCAAACACTTCTGCTCAACCTCCTTACTTTCTGCAGACAGAATCAGGTCATTTGCATACACCAGCTCCCATATATCATCACCTGTGCACTCTTTTGTTGCCTCATCCATTACCAGTATGAACAGCAACTTGGTACCAAACCCTGGTGGACTCCCACCTTAATGGGAAACTTGTTTTACAGCCCACCAGCAATGGTCACTCTCTTCTTAGAGTCTGCATATACCTAATTTCTCAGAGCCCATTCCATAGCCTTCTTAGAAATCTGGTCAAAGGCCTTCTCCAAATCCACAAAAACTTGATAGAGATACTTCTTCTTCTCAAGGTACCTCACCTGTAACTGTCTCACTATCAAGATGGTAACCTCTGTCAATTTCTCCACACTGAACCCAAACTGGGTGCTTACAATATTTACAATCCTGCACAGCTTGGCATCAAGGACATAATCTTCGTACCATGTTCCAGTAACCTGAGGCCACTATGTTTTGCACAAACCAGTGCATCTCCTTTACCTTTGTACAGGGCAACTCCAGTGCTGTCGTTTTAACTCTTTGGTTAAATCTCCAAGAGCCATTGCCATTTCCTTAACTCCCACATCTTCCATTGCTTTAAACAACTCTACACTCTTACTCGATGGTCCAATGGCTCTCCTGTTCTTCATTTTACTGATGGCACTCTGTACTTCCTTCTCTGTAAAGCCTTCTATGGGATCACAGCTCATTATTGGATTATTGTACTCCTCATTCAGTAATTCTTGGAAATATCTCTTCCATCTTTCTGCCACTAAGGTCTATTCCTCCAGAATGTTTCCATTTTCATCTTTAATAAGGCAAGTTTTCTGAACATCCTTCTTATCTTTCTTCATTTGTGAGCCCACTCTGAAGAGCTTATTTCTTCCTTCTCTTGTGTTCAGGTCATCACTCTATTGTCTCCAAGCTTATTTCTTTGCTCTACCCACTCTCGCCTTTGCTTCTCTTAATTCTCCTGTATTCCTCTTTGCCATGGTCTTCATTAGTTTGTTGCCACCTCTTAAAGGCAGTCTTCTTCAATATGATGATCTGCCTGTACTTCCCTGCTTCACCACCAGGTCTCTCTCCCCCTGCCTCTCCCACCTGTCATCTCTCCAAAACCTCTTTTACACCTGTAAAAGGTGTTGATTAAATTGTTCTCCAGCTGTTCCATGACACAAGGATGGGACTCCATACTATTCTTAGATTTTTCTTTGCACTTTCTCCTCTTCTTAAAACCAACCAGTTTTCACAGCTTTATCTTTTTACTTCCTTTATGTTTCCTTCTCTTGAAGTCAGCAATGTTGATGCTGGCTCAGACTGGTCTGTGCTGTGTGATGCACTCTTCACCTGGTGTGGTGTGGCAGTTGGTGACACAACTGTGCTGTATTTCCTCAACAACAGCAAATCTATCTGAGTTCTGTAATCCCCACTCTTGTAAGTTATAAGCTTCTTCTCCTCTTTCTTGAAGTAAGTGTTCAACACACAATTTGTGTAACTTGATGTCTAATACTGTTCTTCCCTTTCTGCTTCCATAGCCCATAGCTTCTTCAAAGCCTCATAGCATTATTTTATGTGTTCTAAATAATATGGCATTATACTTATTGTTATTATTACTATTATTACCACCATGATGATGATGACCACCACCACCACCACCACCACAACTAGATATTTTTAGAGCCTTAAGGAAGTATATAGAGGAAGGGGACTTGGTAGAATATTTTAAAATCTTTTATCCAAAATGACTTGTAATTGGAATTGTTAGTGGTTTGAAAGAGGAGTTAATCTGCTTTTGTAAAGATATGCTTAGTAGATGCAGGTAAACTTTAAACAAACAGTTCATAATAGAATAAATGAATATTGTAGCAGTTCAATATGTTGATTGCTAATTTTTGCTGATCTCTTTACAGACTGATTTTGGGGTTGATTTGCAAACAGTATCACCATTTAAACATGCCCATAGTATCTATGCATTTCTCTTCATGGCAGAGGTTAGTTTTAAGCATATCACTGATTTTCTCAGGATGAGGAATTTTCCAGACTGGTTGTTAATGTGTTTTATCTTGAGCAAGACACCACCAATACTTTGTTTGAGGCAGACATATAAAAGAACTCGGAGGATTTGGCGTATGTATATATTTTTTCTGTGCTTAATTTGGTATACAATATTTTTTGAAGAAGGCAATTAAACAGACAATGGAAGAGAAGACAAATAATTGTCTTCTCTTCCATTTTGGTACAATCATTGGTCACACCTTTAGCCTAAGAGCTGAAGAAGATGAAGGTATATGGAGTATTTGTGTGTTGAGAAGTGCTGTCATAACAACAAGAGTTATTTTGCAGCATTAATGATATTTTCATTTAAATCTTGTACGTAAAATTACATTTATCTTGACGTTAAACCACCAAAGAAAAAGCAAGGGAAGCTAGACTAAGATGGATGGGGCATGTGATGCGCAGAGAAGATGACAATGTCATGAAGCAAGTATTCCAGGCAAAGGTGCACAGGTGAAGAAGTAGAGGATGGCAGATGTGTTGGAGGGATGACATGGAAAGAGATATGAAGGATGTGGGACTATGGGCTGGAATGTGGGAAGACTTTGGAGAGTGGAAAAGGAGGTGCCAAGTGGCTGACCCGACGTGAAGTTGGATGAAGAATGCAGTTACTGCCTTTATAAAGCTGTTTATTTTTTGCCCTGCTAACATGGCATTTATGCTTTTAAAACCCTTTGTATAACTTTCATTAACATTTCCCTTTGCATTTTGCCAGTGCCCATGAATGTGTTGATATAGTTTGCCATCTATTTTTGCATACCTCTATAATTTTTGCCTGGAATCCATCGTTGATCAAAGTTGTAACCATGTGGTATTGGTTCATTGTGATTGAATTGTAATTCAATAAACACTTTTGAATGTTCACATTTAGAAAGCACGGAAATTTGATAGTCATTGCAGCTGTGCATTGTGCTATTTAGAGGGATAAGGTCAAGTGGCAATCAGGTTTATATATATATATATATATATATATATATATATATATATATACACATATATACACTGACTGATGAAGAAAAGGGATTGACAAAATGGTTTGTTAGCTGGACAACTTCTTGATGATTTACAAGACAAACCTTGGTTTGTTGTTCACAATAGCATGATCTGTTACAACTGTGAAGTCCCACTTATAGATATGCCTTCATACATCATCATAATCATATTCGGTTTAACGTCCATTTTACATGCTAGGATGTGTTGGATGCTTTCTTGAGATCGACTTCCAACTTATCCTACCCTTCACCAGGTCTCTGCTGACACCTTTTTGTTTGAGATCCATCCTTATCACTTCCTCCTATGTTATCTTCGGTCTTCCTCTGCCAGTGGTTCCTGTCACCTTGATTGTTCTGCATCTACTTGCCCAAGCTTTCTTGTCCATTCTACATCATCATTGTGCTATGTACACTTGCCTTGTAGACTCCACCTTTGGTAGGTAATGGCAGAGCTCTGCTGGTTAACAATGGCATCAACTCCCTGAACTTGCTCCATCCACTGTTAACCCTTGCTGTTACACTTGCACCAGCTCCTCCCTCAGCTCCAAGGGTGTCACCAAGGTAGCAAAACTTCTGGACAACTTCAATTTCCTCACCCTCCAAATGCACTTTCCATAGGTCTAAGTCACAGGTTACCTCTACTTCTATGCACCTCTTGCAGCTAAAACGGTTGGTTTCTGTCAGTTTGCCCTTTATTCCACTGTAGCGTTTATGTACCCAGTGCTTGCAAGTGCCACAATAGATTGAGTTGGTCCCAACTCCCTTCCTGAACTGAACAGGGAGACTTTCCTTTCTCCAATGGCTTTCCTAAATTGCGACCACTGACCATCACTTTTGTCTTTCCCATGTTCACTCTCAAACCTTTACCTTCCAAACCCTTCTTCCAAGTCTCTAACTTAGCAAGTAGACCATCCAATATCTCACTGGAGAGAACCAGGTCACCTGCATATAGCAATTCCTTTCGGCAACCCTTTCGAAACTCTCTTGACAGTGCTTCCAAAACACAAATAAAAAGCAGTGGACTTAGCACAGATCCCTGGTTAACTTCATCTCCCACACCAAAACTCTCAGTATAGGAACTGTTGACCCTTTCATGACTTAGCATTTTTCTACATTGCCTCAACAACCTAAATCAGCCATTCACTTACTCCTAGTTTCCGTAAAGCCCACCAAACAACTTCTCTTGGCACCCTGTCAAAGGCTTTTTCCAAATCCACAAAGGCAAAGTACAGCTTCTTGTTCTTCCCGAGGTACTCCTCTTGCATTTGTCTAAGGATAAAAATGGCATCAATAGTTCCTCTTCCAGGCATAAAACCAAGTGCATGTCATCAATGTTTATTTCACTTCTAATTTGTTTTTCCATAACTCTTTCAACAACTTTCAGGACTTGGTCCATTAACTTTAATCCTCTGTAATTATCTCTTTCTAGAGCTTCTCCTTTTCCTTTGTAACAATTGATAATTGTACTTATTTCCCAGTCCTCAGGAATGACACCATCTCTTATGATCTGATTTGTTAGATCAGTGATCATCTCTATACTTCTTTCACCTGCAGCTTTGACCATCTCTGCCACAATTCCTGAAGGACCAGCTGCTTTGCCTTTCTTCATTTTCTTTACAGCTTCCCTCACCATTTCTTTCTCAATGAAAATGGCTGGTCCAGATACTGTTTCTACCTCTCCAAGATTTTCTCTATCCCAAGAAAACTCTGTGTTCAACAATCTCTCATAATAGCACTTCCAGGCATTCTTCTTTTCAAGTTCACTTGTTGCAAGTTCTCCATCATCATTCCTGATACACTTTTCTCCAATGATATCCTGATTAGTCTTGATCATCTGCTTAGCTATCTTGAATACTTCATTCTTCTGGTCATCTCTACACATTATGTCTGGAAACCTTCTTTTCTCGGCATCCATCTTTGCTTTGTAGATTGCTTGCCTAGCTACTCTCTTGGCCTCCAGATACCTTTCTTTGTTAACTAACCCCTTTTTCCATTGACTCCACAGCCTTCTCTTCTCTTTCACATAATTTTCAACAGAAGTATTCCACCACCATGTCACTCTATGACGTGGAGGCCCTTTTGTCCAGCCACAGACTTGGTCTGTGGCTTTTAAAAGTGTATCCTTGATCTTCTCCCATTGCTCTTCTACACTTCGTAGGTCTTTTCCTGGACTAGCTCCCACAATTCCATTCACTTGATCTTCAAAGGCCTGCTTTACTTGTCCATCATTTAGTCTCCACACCTTTCTCCTTGGGATATACTTTCTTTTCACTTTATGTACTTTCTTAATCCTGAAGTCACAAATTACTGGCTTATGCTGGGTCACAAATTCTTCACCAGGTATCACTTTTACATCTTGCAAATACTTCCTGTCTTTTGTCTTTACCAAAATGTAGTCCACTTGAGTCATAGCTGTCCCAGACTCATAGGTTACCAGATGGCTATCCCTTTTCTTAAAAATAGTATTCGCCACCAACATGTCCATGGCAAGTCCAAACTCTAGAATTCTTTCACCCTCCTTATTTCGGTCACCATATCCATTTCCTCCATGGACTCCCTCAAACCCAGATGCTGTTCTTCCAACATGGCCATTTAGATCACCTGCAATAGCAACAATTTCTTTCTCTGCCAGCTTACCAGTGACTGCAATGAGACTGTCATAGAATTCATCCTTGACTTCTTCACTCAAGCCACATTGTGGTGCATACACTGATATTGCTGTGAAGATTGTCTCACCTATCATCAGTTTAATCAGCATAATTCGATCACTTACGAGTTTGACATCAATCACCTTGTCTATCCATTTCTTTGCCAAGATACCTACTCCACCTGTGCCTTTTCTATTACGAATCCAAAACAGCTTGTATGTTGCCTTTTCCCCTTCTATCATTCTTACAGATTTCCCTTTCCATCGTGTTTCTTGGATGCAGCACAAATCAATGTGTCTTCGCTCAAGAAACTCTGCTACTTCACCAGATCTACCTCTCAAACATCCCACATTCAGACTACAGAGTCTGAAGCTTGTCATCACTTCTTTCGTTTGATGTAGTAGCTTGATAATGGTCTGATTTTGCCCACATCGAACAAATGTCCTACCGTGCGCGACACCTTCTCTTAAATTAGTTCCAGTCTCGTTTACGCAGTTATGCAGGCTATATTTGAATGCCATTTCATGGTATGATAAGGCAGTGTTTTTATAGGCCGGATGCTCTTCCTGACACCAAACCACTAAGGTAATAGGGACCAGTGTTTTTATTGAGACACCATTTCTAGGTGATTGCCATCCAAGGCTGAAGAGCACTTCACCTGCCAGGGAGAGAAAGACCCCGGCAGTCCTCAAACTGGTATTTCATGCCTGAATGAGACCAAGTATGATCTTCGGGGTCTGATTAATCAACATGTGTTTTGCAAAGGTAAAAACCAAGATGAACAATTGAAAGAAGTCTCCACAATACTCAAGACAAAAGGTCTTACACTTCATTGTTAACAGTATTTCCTTTGTCAACCACAATAAGATAGTTTACATTTACAGTAACAACAATATGTTTCCTGATCCAGATAAATGTGAAGATCATATGAAATTGGCCTCAGCCACAGTCCAAAGCTAAAGTAAAGAGCTTCGTACCAATTGTGCAATTCAGTGCTGATTTTGTGTTAGGCAAACCTAGCCAAGCATCCTACACTGAGGTGACTGACCCACAATGAAATTCTAACATGGAAGAGTGCCAAGTTCATATGGGGCCCTCAAACAAAATCAATTTTGAAACTTTGATGTCTCCTCTTGCATTGTGTAAATACCAGAACTATACAAACATGCCCATCTTCAGGTATTTATTGAATAGGTCCACCGTTTTATTACATAAAACATCTTCTGAATTACATTTCAGTTATGTGCATGATCTGAGAGGTTCATACAGTTTGTAGTAAGAGAAATGAATCAAGAATTGCCGGTCTTCAATACAGGGGTCGAATGACTACCATTTTGATACGGAGACAAAGCAATCCTAATGTTATCACGGGAAAGAAAAGCATATTCTGGTTGTCACTTGTAACATTCGCTACATTCGCCTTGCTATTTTAATGCAAATTATTTATTTTATTTTATATATACCTTATTTCACAACCATAGTCTTGGCATTGGTCAGTATTTCGCATTTTGAAGGCCAGTTAAAAGCGCATAAAGAGACAGGGTAAAATCTTAGTAACACTGCACCAATTATAAACTCCCTGCCTTGACTTCATTCCACTGTCGGCATTTACGATCTGCTCAGCAATGGCAAACTTCTTGCCTCGACTTCATTCCACTGTCAGCATTTCCGATCTGCTCAGTTATGGCAAACTTCCTAGCTTGACCTCATTCCACTGTCGGCATTTCCTATCTGCTCAGCTATGGCAAACTTTCTGCCTTGACTTCATTCCACTGTAAGCATTTCCGATCTGCTCAGCTATGGCAAACTTTCTGCCTTGACTCCATTTAACTGTCAACATTTCCGACCTGCTCAACTATGGCAAACTTCCTGCCTTGACTTCATTCCACTGTCGGCTTTTCCGATCTGCTCAGCTATGGCAAACTTCCTGCCTTGACTTCATTCCACT
>RDPX01000058.1:155229-167437 GCA_003991215.1 Morbakka virulenta | reverse complement strand
CATTCCACTGTAAGCATTTCTGATCTGCTCAGTTATGGCAAACTTCCTGCCTTGACTTCATTCCACTATGGGCATTTCCGATCTGGTCGGCTATGCCAAACTCTCTGCCTTGACTTCATTCCACTGTCGGCATTTCCGATCTGCTTAGCTATGGCAAACTTTCTGCCCTGACTTCATTCCACTGTAAGCATTTCTGATCTGCTCAGTTATGGCAAACTTCCTGCCTTGACTTTATTCAACTGTCGGCATTTCCGACCTGCTCAACTATGGCAAACTTCCTGCCATGACGTCATTCCACTGTCGGCATTTCCGATCTGCTCAGCTATGGCAAACTTCCTGCCTTGACGTCATTCCACTGTCGGCATTTCCGATCTGGTCAGCTATGCCAAACTCCCTGCCTTGACGTCATTCCACTGTCAGCATTTCTAATCGGCTTAACTATGGCAAACGTCCTAGCTTGACTTCATTCCACTGTCGGCATTTCCGATCTTCTCAGTTATGGCAAACTTCCTGCCTTGACTTTATTCCACTGTCGGCATTTCCGATCTGGTCAGCTATGCCAAACTCCCTGCCTTGACGTCATTCCACTGTCAGCATTTCTAATCGGCTTAACTATGGCAAACTTCCGGATCTGCTCAGCTATGGCAAACTTCCTGCCTTGACTTCATTCCACTGTCAGCATTTCCAATCTGCTTAACTATGGCAAACTTTCTGCCTTGGCTTCATTCCACTGTCAACATTTCCAATCTGCTTAACTATGGCAAACGTCCTAGCTTGACTTCATTCCACTGTCAGCATTTCCGACCTGCTAAGCTATGGCAAATTTGCCGCCTGTTCTTCATTCAACTGTCGGCATTTCCGATCTGCTCTACTATGGCAAAGACACAGAAGATACTTTCTCTGATTACCCCATCGTAATTATAAAAAATAGACCAAATATTGCAACTAGCGTCCCTTGCATTATTTGTCTTACATGACAGAGCGAGCTAGTTAATAGGCTCAATAATAGGCTAATTAAGCTAACAGGCCAGTTGTTTTTAATGGTGAATGCAAATATGAGAAGCCATGTATTAACTGACTTCTTGTCTGGTGCACAATAAAACGGTTTACTTCCGAAACAAAGCCAATTACTCTCACAAAACGAAAAACTTTGTCACCAGAACAGTGTCATGTTTATAAAATATTAACGGTGATTTCCTAGCATAACAAAGACATTTTCTACTGTAAATCTATCCATAAGGCAGGCTTCATGGGAAAATACAAAGTGCAAACCTTCAAAAGTACGTCGTTTAAAAAATAATATATACCTTCTTTAAATCTTTTTTACTTAACTTTATTTCTTCGGATGCCAGCTTGTAATGTCTATTATTTCCTCTGAACAAAAATAAGTATCAATGAAAAAAAAATTCGCCTTGAACACTGATTAAATCAAGCAGTTTTGAATTTCTGGACCCACGCGCGGCTTTGGAGCACCAGTCTGTATATAGTATATATAATATAATAGCTTTTTGGTCCATGCTTTTACTACTTAATTTTTCGCTCCTTCACATTGTATGTTGCTTCTTAGTTTTTTCTCTGTTACAGGCCCTGTAGGTTCTTTTCATGTAGGTTTTCCTTTCTGCATTCTTATTTGTTTCTCCTGCTCTCTATGGTTATTTGTGTTGGTATGGTAAGACAGCATTGATTACACAGAGGACATAGCATCTCCCTACTATTGTAAGATAACTATGCAACCTCAATTTTGCTAAACTTAACTTAACCTTAACACTAAGAATTCCTCTCCCTTCATCTTTCACCCATTATTGTGTAATGCCTACCGTCCTATATTTCTAATACATTTTAGTTGTTTTGTAAAGGTATAGAACACATCTTTTTTTCCATACTGTAGGTGGGCTGCAGATAAAGGAGATGAAATGAATCCAATGTTTATCATTTGTCTTGTGCATCAGCCCATTGACTTGATTTCTTATCTTTATCATCATCTTCATCTTTGAATTTCAACGTTTGCAATAAAGCAAGCTTTTTTTACTTATTACCACCTATCATACCTATTATTATTTTAAGGCCTGTGCTATTATGTGGAGCAGAGACTTGGGCACTGTGAAAATATGAGGAGGACTTGCTTGTACGCTCAGAAATGAGAATGCTGAGATGGATAATGGGCATATCTTTGATGGAGAGATGCGCAAATGAAGAAATAAGAGCTAGTGCAGGTGTAGTGTCCATTGCAGAAAAGGTACGTGAGGCTCGGCTGAGGTGGTATGGCCACGTTCGAAGAAGAGAGGAACAGGACTGGGTTTTTAAAGCATGGGCAGAGCCAGGGAAGGGAAAGGGANAAGCTTTTTTTACTTATTACCACCTATCATACCTATTATTATTTTAAGGCCTGTGCTATTATGTGGAGCAGAGACTTGGGCACTGGGAAAATATGAGGAGGACTTGCTTGGACGCTCAGAAATGAGAATGCTGAGATGGATAATGGGCATATCTTTGATGGAGAGATGCGCAAATGAAGAAATAAGAGCTAGTGCAGGTGTAGTGTCCATTGCAGAAAAGGTACGTGAGGCTCGGCTGAGGTGGTATGGCCACGTTCGAAGAAGAGAGGAACAGGACTGGGTTTTTAAAGCATGGGCAGAGCCAGTGAAGGGAAAGAGATCAAGGGGAAGGCAGAGATTGAGATGGCAAGATACTATCAGGAGAGACATGGAGAAGAAAGGAGTAAAAAATGAACAGACAACGGAAAGACTACTATGGAAAGAAACATGAACTTGCGGCCACTCTCCCATCAAATACCCATGGTTTAAACATTTAAATACAATCCCTGCACAAAGCAGGAATTCTCTCACCACTAAAAGTTAATAACATACCGTACCAAATGACAAAAACTAATCTATTTTATACAAATTGTTGCTTTGTATGCCAGTTGTAGCTTGAAGGTTTTGTTAATGGCTTTCCCTCAGCACCCTGCTCAATAGAACCAATTATGGGTACGAATCAGAGCATGACCTCTTCTACATGGATGACTTAGAGACCTTTGCCAGAGATGATAACCAACTAACAGGCCTACTCACCACTGTCAAGACTTTAGTGATGACATCAAGATGGAGTTCGGACTTGACAAATGTGCCAACGCCACCTTTAAGAGAGGATGGCTGACAAAGACCACTAACATAGACCTCTATGTCAACACCATCATCAAGGAGATAGAACAGGAAGGCACATATGAGTATCTAGGAGTGAACGAAAGAGACTGCATCAAACACTCTGCCCTGAAGGAGAAGATCCGGAAGGAGTACTATAGAAGAATGGTACTGAAAAGCCAACTGCCCAGTGCTAGCAAAGATTGAGTACATCAAAAGACACAACAAGGCGGCAGCTTACATACATTGGAAGATCTGCAGGGAATACAAAATGAAGACAGCTAACAAATAATGCGGACATCAGTCACAGGGAACGTTGTCGTCGTCAGGTCCATCCTCAGTGTTGAGGGTCGGTAATCCGCGTTGCCGTCGACTCCAGCTTCCTCCATCTGCGTCTGTCCCGACATGCTCTCGTACATTCGTTCATGATCTTCCCCGTCCAATCGACAATGTTGTCGCTCCATCTCATTTTCTGCCTTCCTCTCTTCCTTTTTCCCTCTGTTATTCCTTGCATGATCTCAGCTGATATTTCACCTCTCAATGTGATGTGTCTAAAGTACTTTACCTTTCTTCTTTTGATCGATCTGAGCAGACTTCTCTCCTGTCCAATTTCTCTGAGGACTGACAAATTTGTTCTTCGCTCTGTCCAGCTGACTCGAAGTATTCTTCTGTAGCAAAACATTTCAAATGCTTCAATTCTCTTGATGTCTGCCTTTTTCTAGGTCCATGCCTAACAACCATATGTCACAACTGGCCAGACAAGCGTTCTTACAATACTGATCTTGTTCTTTAACCTCGCGCATCGGCTTTTCCAAACGTTGGCGAGCTTCTTGACTGTTTCTCTACCTTGGCCTAATCTAGCTCTGATCTCCTTGCTGCAATCGACCGTTTCTGTGATGATTGTCCCCAGGTACTTGAAGTGTGCGACTTGCTCGATAGTTTTTCCCTCGCACGTGACTTTAGTTTCCTTCCGTTCCTGTCCAATGGTCATGAGTTTAGTTTTCTTCGTATTTATTTGTAATCCAAATTCTTTGCGAGTTGTCGTTTACTATACTCAGCAGCTCCTGTAAAGCTTCTGCTGACTTTGCGATGAGTACGGTGTCATCAGCATACCTTAGGTTGTTGATTCTTCTGCCGTTAACACTTGTTCCTGTGACATGATGATCAACTGAAGCTCTCATGATGTATTCTGTATACAAGTTGAGGCATACTGGTGATAATAGACAACCCTGACGAACTCCTTCTCTATCTCGAACCATTCTGATAGTTCATTTTCAACTTTGATAGCGGCTTCCTGATCTTTATAGAGCGATCGAATCAGCTTGATGATCGGTGGTCTTATGCTTAGTTCTTCCATAACTTTCCACAACTTATTGTGGTTGACCGAGTCGAAGGCCTTGCTGTAGTCAATGAATGCAACAAAAATTGGTTGATTGGACCCTCGGCTCTTCTCTGCTAGTATTCGTATGTTGAAAATCTAATCTCTTGTGCCAACTCCTTTCCTATATGCCATTTGTACTTCATTGATTTCGCGACTAGCGTCATTCTCCATTCTATTTAGAAGAATGCGCGGTAGGATTTTGCTGCAGTGACTGATTAAGGAGTTGGTACTGTGTTCTTCGCATCTCTTCGTGCCTGCCACTTTGGGTAGTGGGAGAAAGACAGATCGTGACCACTCAGTTGGCCATTTGCCTGTGTTTACAATCTCATTGCAGAGGACTGTCATGAATTTGACCATTGTATCTCCTCCGCTTTTGGTGAGTTCTGCTGGTATGGCATCTAGACCCGTTGCCTTGTTTCTTGGTAGGCGTTTGATGGCATCCCTGACTTCACTCTCGAGTATTTCTGGCTCCTTTGCTTCTGCAGTTGTCCAATTGTCCGATCCGTTTTGATCTTGGAACAGGGACTTGCCATACTCATTTCATCTTTGGAATGAGTATGGAATTTCATCAGGGAACGACTAGACCACAATCCTATGGGACATGCCCATACAGACCGACAGAGATATCAAAGCGAATATGCCAGATATCGTCATCCAGAACAAGATAAACGAAGAATGCATCCTTATAGACATGGCCATCCCATCTGACAGGGCCGACAGATCTATTTTAAAAGTGGAGGGGTCACTTAATATAGTGACTAAGGAGACCCCACCATGGTTGGGGCTGACGGTTCGAGAAAATTTTAGAAATTTTATACCTCCAGATGGGCTAGAACAGTAACCAAATTGTTAAATTGCCCATGATGAGACCAGAGAAAAAGCGATCAAGAAGAGCGATATACTAACGCAACATAACGTCTCGAAAATGTTTAATGTGAACTATTTACAACAACGAAAAAATCAAAACTTTTAAAAATAGTTGAGCCTCCCTTCCCTGGCATTTACAAATTCTCTACCCACTTCTGTTAAATTGAGTTGATCAGTTAACTCATTGTGAACATGCAAGATTGCCAAGGCATTAAAACGTTTGCTCTTTATAGTGGCTTTCAGCCAAGTTTTTAGCTGCCTGGCAGTGGAAAATGATCGTTCGGGAGTGTACGATGTTGCTGGGCTAACCGAAAGTAGCTTTGCAACGTGGACGGTGTTTAACATGAGATCGCGATCTGCCTTTGAACAGCCTTTGAGATCTTTATACATATCTCTAAAGCAGATGGGTTTAGCTTTCGTTATTACACGAAAGGTATTGCTTTCTACGATTAAATCTTTCAGGTCAATCTCATCCTTGTAATTTTCTGCTAGGGGCTCTTCACGTTGTTCGTCATCTTCGAATTTTTCAGGATTATTGATGACTTTCAAAAAGAGTGACTCAAGACTGCAAAGATTTCGTAGCTGGGCTGAGAAAACCCTTCCTTGACTGAAATGGTCATAACATCCAGGACTTCATAATAAATTTGTCTTTAATGCTCTTTTGGGGTCAGTAGGTGGCATGGCTCACTGCTTTCTGAATGACCAGTCACATTATATAATTCGATCATCGTTCTATAGTTTGGTTCCTTTCTTTTTCTTGAAAGTACTTTTCAATGAATTGAAATTTAGACGCCTTTTTAACAGTTGATTCGAAAAAGAGATCAGAAGCTTTCTCATTCCTCATGTTTTCAAAAGTTTTTGTTTTCATTGCAGTTGACTTCCCTTTTATCGCTGACAAACTTTCCTTCTGTAAGGATTTCGAAGGGTTAGCAGTTATGGAATATACAGTGTACGCCAAACCTATACCGTCAAAAAACGAAATTTTGTCATTTGAGTCTGACATCCAATCACTCTAGGGCGAATTTCACTATTCAAGTTTTCTTCCAGGGACAAATCCCAAAGGCTGTAAAGCATCGCGTAGTTGGCAATAATTTTTCGCATAGCCGTTGCTCTAACTGTCCAGCGACTAGCACAAAGCTTGGAGAGTGATTCGATATTGCTATACAGATTATCACCATGATGCTCAATTTCAATATTTTGTTTGATTTCTTCTAGTAGCTCTTCCCTTTTGGGAGAATATTTTACCAAAGTTGTTTTCTCACCAACTGTTGCCATAACATCACCTCGAAGGCGGTACAATTTTGTTGTGTCTTTGACTGAGATGCTTATAGTATTCCCCTGGCAACGACTCTCTACTGCTACTCATAAAATAATACGAATCTTGGACAAAAATTTTCATTTCTCTAAAAAAAGTGGGGGCGATGCCCCCCCGGAAATGTCTGGCCTGATTTGAAAGAAACATCTCTGTCAAAGTAATAGTAAAGCTGTCAAAGTACAAAGACAGAGAGATTGAAATCAACAGGATGTGGGGCACAAAAACCACAAAATTACCAGTGGTCATTGGAGCTTTAGGACTTGTGAAGAAAGGATTTGAAAAATGCACTGACAAAATCCCTTGTAAAATCAACATCCAAGAAATCCAGAAGATAGCCCTCCTTGGAACAGCAGACATACTACGGAGAGTACTATCAATAAAGTAGAAAGCAACAGCTACCCTCTAGTGCCTTAGGACCATTGTTTGGACCCAGCTCTGAAGACGTTTTGTAATCGGTTGTGGTCTACGAGTTACCTAAGGACTGTTGCCTGTGCCCACATGTGAGGGCTTCACCCTCTTTATCGTGGGAGGAGTATCTCCAAGGAATGTGATTAAAGCTTTTTTCCCTTTAGTGTGGCCCCGGATGTTTGTACACAGACGTTGCTCTCAATGGTGCTTTTGTTGGTTTCTAGATGTTGGTTCTAGTGATATCTTCATTGATTTCGATACCACATAATTACAGCGTTTAACGGTTTCTGCACAAGACTTCATCAATTTTGCTGTTAATTCATTTCTGAAGCGCTGTTTTTTATGCTTGGCGTATTGGGTTACACTTATTATAGAGTACTCGTAAATCTTTATTTTTTCGTTATGTATAGCATTTGTTTCTTCAAGCAAAGAGACTCATTTAAAATGTTTTGTGACGATATACTAAATTTCGTGTGAACCCAGCATTGATATGAAAGGTAATTGGCTCAGATTGTTTTTGTAATGTTGGAAAACACTGGGGAACAAAGATCTTAAGTAATGAGATATTTACACATTTATTGACTAAATCTGATGCGCTGATTCGAAATATGACCTTACTTTTTGCACTTCACGTCCAGATTTTGCTGTTCAACATACCACCAGACAGGAAAAATGTGATTTTTCATGAAAATTTAGCTACAAAATTTTTCAAAACAATATAGCTCTTAGTGTTGAAAAACAAAGTTACAGCAAAACAGACGCTCATAAAACACAGTGCAGACATGAAGAATTGAAATAAACCAAACTAATTAAGAGATTAATTATGAAAAATTGGAGAAAAAAAAATAGTCAAGAACTTGTTCAAATCAACGTCAGTGTCATGGCACAAGAACGTAGTATACATTACACTTTATGCTGGTAAGAAACGTCGCTTATAGCTCTTTCGAGAGTGTTTTTTCTCAGGCAGGTCCCTTTTGATGCTACACCAGTAATCTGCTAGCATGTGCGAGTCCCATCGTCCTTGATATCTCTCCTCAATATTACGAAGGTCTTGGTGAATCTCTCTTCTTGCTCATCGCTCACGTCACCCAGGCTTTCTGGAAACTGATCGGCTCCATACGTGTTTGTGTTATGGAGTAGAACACATTTTAGACTATGTTTTGAACTGTCAATAAACAATCGCCAGTCACTTGTATTATACTCTTCGAGACCAAGGTGAATTAATAGACCTTGTACGTCATTGCAAAAAACAAATCCTCGCTCTGAGCTGAAATACTTGAGAAACTCTGCTTCTCTCGTGCGGAAATGTGAAATGCGAACCTCATCGCGAAGTAGATGCCTCTCTCCGAGCCTAGAAGCTAATAACTCAGATGCCTTTTTAGAGAGATTCAAGTCTCTTGCAAGATCATTAACATCTGCTTGACTAAATTGCTTTGGGCTGCAATCGAATACTACCTCTGAGCTTCCTGAATCTGAGTTACTTGTTGGTTGAGATTCAACTTCTGACTCAAACTCTCTAAAAACAGGGATGGGTAGATCGTCTGAATGGCACTGGACGGATTGCAGATTCAAGACTTGGATAAAAATTTTTGTGTTTACTTTTTTTGCCGTAACCACTTGTTTTTACTGTGCAAAAGTAGCAATCGAAGCTGTGATCCTTCGGCTCTCTCCAAATCATTGGAATTGCAAATGGCATGTTTACTTTTTTTTCCTTTGCTCCATTGCCTACGCTTTTCATAACAAGTCCTGCAGATCTTGTGTGGAGCCCATGACTTGTCTTGGTCGCCTAATCTTAGTTCAAAGTAAGCAAAATATGCTTGTTTAACGAAGCTGTTGATATCTAATCGACGCTGAAGGAATGTGTAGCTTCCACACACATAACAGAACGAGTCTGGATCGTTTAGGCACTTGCGTCGGTGAGCAGCAGCCATGTGTAGACTGAAAAAGAAAAACTTCCTTAGTCAGGTTACTACTCATAGGCCTGCTCTTGTATACTTCTAAATTTCTTTATAAGAATAATTTGCTGTTCATATAATTTTGTACGGAATAATCATACACCGTACCAGTTTTATTGTTCAGTATTGTATAGCTTAGTAGATGATTAGTAATAGAATTCGCTACCATTATACAAGGAATCATACAAAAGTTAAGCTGAGCGTATTCTTACCTTGAGAAACTGGTAGCTGAATATCCAAGATTTGGGTTGTGTATGGTGCTCTTATGGATAACAAACTGATTCAGACCATAAAGATTACTGTCATTAAATGGTTTCTATAACATCATAATATTAGTGAGCTATTCAAGAAATGGCCTTTGTTTCCTTATCTTATTGTTACAATTTTTGCATATTGTGTACACAGATGCTTGGCTTCTGATATCGCTTCCAGCTGGTCTAGACACACTATACATCACTTTGTTTGTTCAAGAACGCTGGGTCTCTGCTATCCTTTAAATGTTTTGTTTTTATTATATTCGAATGCAGTCACAAAATATGACAATCAAAGCCGATAATTCATGAATGCAAACACTGATGAGTAAATGTGAAAAACATGAAAATCTGCTATTTCGGCCAATATTCATAGAAAAGATCTGGACGTACAAGAAGAAAATGATGGTCATTTTCGAACTCAGCACACCAGATTTAGTAGGAATCAATCAAGAAACTTCA
This sequence comes from Morbakka virulenta, assembly GCA_003991215.1. Taxonomy (NCBI): domain Eukaryota; kingdom Metazoa; phylum Cnidaria; class Cubozoa; order Carybdeida; family Carukiidae; genus Morbakka; species Morbakka virulenta. Next base: position 157,658 of record RDPX01000058.1, on the reverse strand, counting down.
TTACTTTTGAAAAAATTTGAAAATTGTTCCGCAATGTAATCAAACAGTTTGCAATTTACTGTTTGTATTCTGGTTATTCAGATGTTAACGTTACTTTATCATTAACTCACACCTATTCCCTACCACTTCTCCCATCTGTAATTTCTTCTCTTTTACCATTGTTACCTTTTGAAATATAGCCTTACTCTTTGTTTCCGCAAGGCTGCAAATGCCTAATGCATCGGTTGTTTTCTTGGGTTTTTTTTACTGTAGATTTAACAGAAGAAGCCTTTCCTAGTGACCAGGCATACGGAAATATATGGAATAAAGCGTATGACATGGCAGTAGAGAAATTTGGATCGGTCCTTCATTTTCAACAAAACTCTTTGCGTCGGTTTTTAAAGGTTTCAGAAAAAGTACAACAAGAATATTTTCGTGGACAACAAGTAAGGAGACAAAGTTTATATGGTTCCGCATCGAATGGACTCCATGTTTCCTCAGTTAGCTATCAGGTTTTACGGAAATCACAGAATCCCTTTAGTAATGCAGTGGTAATAAACCACGATCCACAGAAAATTGGTACTGACTACATTCAAGGTAAATTGTACAGTTTGGTTTTTCTTGTCTGCTTGCGTAGCTTTTACTTTTTATCATCAGCCAATACATCAAGTGAAGCATATGCATAGTCATTGTAATTAAGAGGGTCTTGTTTGTTCATAAACACAGTCGAGGTTTAATATGCGTAAATATTTTTTTACATTGCTCATTAAAATACATAGATTTTTCATTAGTCTGTAAGTCCTAACGAAATTAAACAAAGTCAGTTTTGTTTTTATTTCATTACCGTCAGCCGTAATATCCGTAATAGTACTATCTTTTACCTCGTTTTTATCAACGTTTGATGTGTATCAGGTGTAGTTTTGAACTATTGACGCAATACCCAGCATTGTTTTATTTCATCATTATTCTCTTCAACTAAATACTGAAATACTGAACAGATTACACCTGTTATTTATTTGTTGTACGTTTAGGCTATACTTAATTTGTCTTGTTCTTCTTCTTCGGCCTTCATCGACGTTTGTCAGGTCGGCCGCTCGACACCTTTTTCTCCACTTGACTCGGTCTTCCCAATCTGCTTCTCTCATTCCCACTTCTTTCATGCCTCGTACCATGACGTCCCTCGGTCTGAGCTTTTGTCGTCCTCTACTCCTCCTTCCTGTCACTGGTGCCTGCCATACTGCCTTCAGAATATTGTCATTTTTTCTCCTCATTACATCTCCATGCCATCTTAACCTTGCTTCTCTTGCTTTCTCTATTATTTTCCTTACCTTTAAAATTCTGTCATCATTCATCCTGTGTTCGTGCAGGGCTATTCCGGCTAGCCACCTTAGCATTCTTATCTCCGTCGCTATACTTAAGCTGTGTATGCCATTAATTCACTGAAGAGAGAAAAGAGCCAACAAAAGAATCGTTTTGCAGCTGAATTAAGGAAATATGTGGTGGTCTTGCTATTACATTACAAAGATACGTTGGTGTTTCACAGAAATTCGATCATAGGTTGATCCTATGTTGTCTGTACATGACGCCAAACTTTCACTTCACACCTATGAGACTGAAACTAATTGGTCTCAATTGTCATGTCTTAAAATTGACATTTAAGTTCTACACTTAGAGAAAATTGATCCATTACAAAAGGGATGTTAACGAAGATGTGGAAATGCGAAGCTGAATACTTAAGACCACATAATTTTGTATTGTGGCTAGCAAAAAAAGAACTGCTTTTCTAGAAAGTTGCATCTCTCTGGCCCTCTTCTCTCTCGTCCCCCTTGCTCTTACCCTGTGTGGTGGTGTATACTTAAAGTTTTGTGTAGTTTCAAATTTGTTTCCTCCAACTCAGCAAAGAGTAGGTTAATTGATGTATCTAGCGAATTTTTAAATCTTTTCTAGGTAATCCTTTTAAAATCCCGCCCGCATTTCCATCAAACTATGATTCAAGAAATTATTATTTGAGTGCATGAATGGTTATGACATCAGTTGCCACTGGCACAAGTTAGACTCTAAGGACATATATATATTTGGTACAAAGCACAATTCCTCTTACGAAGTAAGAGGAATCATGTCTTGCACCAAAACATGCCATCACTTCGCTTTGCCCGGATAATCTACAACAAAGTCAATCACTTTTCTCCATCTTGTTCTATCTGCGGCAATTTCCATTAATTTTTCAATATCTTTGTTTTTGATTTTAAGACCTTCACCAGTAATATTGCAGCATCACGTTCATAAACATTTCTAACATCTTTAGCAAGTGTCGAGACAAGAATTTCCCTAGGTCTTTCACTAAACTTCTTGTATGATTTTTCTTCTTTATAGTAATATTTGGTACTGAGTTGTGCAGGAGTATTCTTACTCATTCGAAGGATATGTCCGAATAGTTTCCATCTATTTTT
>RDPX01000058.1:142370-152383 GCA_003991215.1 Morbakka virulenta | reverse complement strand
AGTAGTTGTTTTTGTAGTAGTAATAGTAATAGTAATAATAAATAGTAGTAGTAATAGTAATAGTAATATAATAATAATATTAATAGTAGTAATAATAGTAGTAATAGTAGTAGTAGTAGTAGTAGTAGTAGTAGTAGTAGTAGTAGTAGTAGCAAGCGTAATAGTAGTAGTAGTTGTAATGGTAATACTAGTGGTAATAGTAATAGTAGTAGTATTAGTAGTAGTAGTAGTAGTAGTAGCAAGCGTAATAGTAGTAGTAGTTGTAATGGTAATACTAGTGGTAATAGTAATAGTAGTAGTAGTAGTAGTAGTAGTAGTAGTAGTAGTAGTAGCAAGCGTAATAGTAGTAGTAGTTGTAATGGTAATACTAGTGGTAATAGTAGTAGTACTAGTAGTAGTAGTAGTAGTAGTAGTAGTAGTAGTAGTAATAGTAGTAGTAGTAGTAGTAGTAGTAGTAGTAGTAGTAGTAGTAGTAGTAGTAGTGGTGGTTGTAGTAGTGGTAGTAGGAGGAGGAGGAGCAGGAGTAGTTAAAGAAGTGTTGGTGATTGTGGTAGTAGTTGAAATGGGGATATTGGTTGTGGTAGTAGATTTTGCAATCACTTATTTTGATAAATTGGCTTTTATATTTTTTATTCTATGCAGGAAAACTTGAACGTTTTGGCATGCGACAAGTACGTGAATACATCAGGTTTAGTAAACAACTATCCGATCAAGTTTACAGGGATTATAATTTTTTTAGTATCGATGATATTGTTTCCTGTGTACTAGTAACTTATGAGCAACTTGGTGCTGATATTAATAAACATTTTTATACTTGTGAAGAATTCTTGGAGCTTGCACAGGAATATTTAGCCAGAAGGAATAAGATTTGGGAGTGGCAGATTGAGAAAGGACTGAAACATCAAATTCAGTATAGAGGATCACATGCAATGAAGGAGTGTCCGGCATACGAGTAAGCCATCATGCTGTCTTGCCAATTTGAATTTATGTAGATAATAGTGAAGCAACGGGTTTGAAATTATAAAGAAAAACCTTAACTTAATCTTAATCCTCCCCGTGCCAGGAAGCACATAAAGGTTGGACATCTTAGATCGGTCTGCAGCTGCACGGCGTGTTGTGTTCCATGTGCTCCAGCCTGCTTTGTTGCGCTCTTCTCAACCATTCTGCCCCACGTTTTCGGCCGACCTCATTTCCTTGTTCCGTCTGCTGTTCATCCGAGGCCAACAGCACAGTCGTCTGATGAGTCCTTCCTCAACACGTGACCTATCCAATTCCACCGACTCCTCCTAATCCTTGTACTAATCTTTTCCGTTGATACCATCTGTAGCACTATTTTGTTGGTGGTATATTGCGGCCAATGGACCTTGAAAATTCTTCTCAGGCATTTGGTTTGAAAACTATCCAGCTTGGCTTCTTCTTTCTCGGTTAATTTACAGGTTTCACATCCACAGAGCACCACGGACAAGACGAGACTCCTGAACAGTGAGGCTTTCGTCTTATTACTGATATCGCTGGCTTTCCATATATCAGGTAGTTTCTTCATTTGTGCGCTTGCCAGAGCAATTCTCTTTCCGGTATCTGCTGTCATACCTCCATCTTTGTTAACGGTCGCACCTAGATATGTGAAACTGCCTACTTCTTCCACATCGCGCTCTTTAACCTTCAATTTTCTGCCACTCTTTCTGTTCGTTTTCATGATTTGGCATTTCTTTTCATTCAGTTCGAGTCCAATTTTCGCTGCATTGTCTTCCAGTTTGCTATTTTTTGTGCTGCAGGTGTTGCATTGTTCATGATAGAAGGGCAATGTTATCCGCAAGGTCGAGATCCTCAAAGTCCAGCACTGTAGTAAAATTTCATCGGATACCCGTTCTTTCGCCGTCTAGTGTTCTTCGCATCACCTAATCGATTCCCAAAAGGAACAGAAATCCTGACATGCAGCATCCATGCATCACTCCAAACCTCACTGCGAACCAATCAGTTTTCTCGTTTTCGTCGATTACAGAGCACTAGAAGTCTTTGTACAGTGCTTTGACGATCTCTATAAGCTTTTTGGGAATTCCGTACTGTCTTATTATCCTCCAAAAACTATTACGGTGGATGGGGTCGAATGTCTTTTCGAAATTGACAAAATGGATGTAGAGTGGCGTTCCATTCATTCGCTTGTTCTAGTATATTCCTAAGGATGAAGATCAGATTGACTGTTTCTCTGCCATTTCTAAAGCTTGCCTGTTCCTTTCTGAGACTTGCATTAACCTCTTTTTGGATCCTGCTGATGATAATCTTGCTAAACACTTTGCTGGCCAGTGGTAGTAGAGTAATTCCTCGCCAGTTTCCACATTCTTGCAGGCTTCCTTTCTTGGGGCTCTTGCATATAACACCCTTTTTTTAATTCTGTTGGAACTCTTGTCTTTTCTCAAATAAGGTCAAGAATTTGGTTTATTTCTGTGCTCGTCATAAAAACGACTGCCTTAAGCAACTCTGCAGTGATTTGGTCCAGTTTTCAACGCTGCCACTGCCGCTTCAATGTTTTCAATTGCAAGTGGTTCCAATGATATGTCAAGGACTTCTATTTGCTCGGGGTCATTTTCTGGGAGCTCAGGTGGTGCCTCTGTGTTGAAAACTTCATGGAAGTGCTCTTTCCATCTTTTGTAGTTTTTACTCTTCAGCAGATCTCCATTCTTGTTCTTGACTGCTGCTACCTGTCTGGAACTCTGTCCAGTGAGTTGCTTCACTATTCTATACAATTCTTTCTGTCTCTCATATTGTGCTGCATTCTCTGGCCATTCTTCTTTCTCTTGAAACCACTCCATCTTGCCTTCCCTCACACTTCACTTAACAGACCGGTCTTTCTGTTTGTATTGTTGCTTCAATCTGTCTTTAATCCTCTCTGAATGTGTGCTATCAATTCTAGTCGTGATTGCTTTTCTCTCGTCTATTAGTCTCCAAGTTTGCTCTCGTGACCATGGCTTATTCTTTCCCTTCCTGAAACCAATCACCTCTTCTGCTAACTTGATACAGGCATTCTTCTGATGTTCCCACACTTCCTCCACGTCTCGGCTCTCGCTGTTCCTGTTTTCTTCCAGTCTTTTCTTCACCTCCTCTCAAAACTTCATTTTCGTTTATTTGTCTTCTTCAAGGCCTTCCACATTAAGCCTGGGCTTGATCATCTTCATATTTTTCTGTGAGCTGAGACGTAGCTTAATGCGGGCTTTCATCAAGTAGTCATCATTGTTGATATCAACGCACCTCTGCACACGGCAGTAAAGCACTGATGATCTCCAATGCCCACTTATCAGTAGGTGGTCGATCTTATTCTTTGTGCTCCCATCTGGCGACACCCAGGTAGCTTTGTGTACATTTCTGTGGGGAAAAAGAGTTCCCGTTATTTCCAATTCCTTCATTTGACAAAACTCGTACAGCCTTTCCCTGTTATCATTCTGTACTCCAAGTCCGTGTATACCCATCGTTTTCTCATAACCACAGTTGTCGCTTCCTACTTTGGCGTTCAGGTCTCCCATAATGATTATCATGTCATTTTTATTGCACCCATCCAAAGTTTCTTGGAGTTATTGGTAGAATTATTCTTGACTAGCAGTCCTTCTCTTATATTTCGAGTAGAATGTCGCTGTTGTGATCCACTTACTTATCGATGGCCACTCTAACAAGGATTTTATTGTTTGCTGGCTGATCATAATAGCAACACCGCCTTCGTGCAGTTCTTCGTCGCTGCTGTAGATCAGTGTCTGTCTGGTGACCAACTTCATCTTGCCCGCTTTCGTCCATCTTCACTCGCTGATACCAAGGATATCCAGTCTGTAACTACCCATCTCCTTTGCGATCTGTACGGCTGCTCCACTCCTATACATTGATCTCACATTCCATTGTCCGTTGTTAATGGGTTTTTTGGGGTCTAGCAAAAGATCCCTTCGGACGCTGAACTTCCCGAAGGCTTTGGCTTAACTTCGTCAAAATGCCATCGTCGGCTATCTCCGCTGCTCCCTGATAATTGTGGGTAATGATATTTAAAGTTTCTGTAACATGTTTTTTTACTTAAGTGGATTGTTAACCCAAACAAAACCCCCAACCTGGAGGACCAGGAATCACATTTAGTCTGGCTTCTCTCCTTTGACCTGTCTTGCATGGGTGGCCCTACCAGGAGCATAAGGCTCCAACCAGCATAGCTCTCAGGATCAGCAAAACACGCAAACCTCCCAATCACGACAAGATAGTGATTTTTTAGGGAGGAAAAACAAAAATAGTGTAAAATACAAGTTGTACTGGGCAGGATACATAAACCAGTGCGCGTGGTGATGGGCGTCCCATGCTTTTCTAAACCACCAGTGATATATGCCAAATGGGTTTTATAGGTTTTTCCAGTTGCCTTTTTCCTATTCCTTTCAATTGGAAATGCCAATTAAAATTATCTTCCAAAACCTTTTCGCTGGCACTCAACTCGAACGATACGCCAGAATAAGAAAACACAAAGACTTAAGTAGAGCTCCCTCCCTTCCTTCGTTTCCCCTCCCTCTCTCTCTCTCATAAATATCTTAAATCAAATCATTGTTATGTTTATCTGACCAACATGAACCTAATTTTAATTGGAAACACCATAAATTGTTACTCGGCCTTTTCTGCACTGAAAGTAAACCTGAAATGTCATGCTATCCCTGCAACTTTTTTATTCTTTCTCTCCAATTTTTAGAAATAATATTTGACAATATTAAAGCGGACTGTATCATTTTATCTGACATCTTTTTTAGGGAATATATAAAAACAGGGAGCAACCAGGAATTCGAAAACTTAAAAGCATACTTTGAGCCACGTGAGAACATCGCTGTTTGGTTTTATAATAATGAATGGATTGTTCAATTTCTTCCTGAGGCAATTGTAACTATATGCAAAGAGCTAACGCCTGCATCAGACACGAAGAACTCAATACTGGTAAGCTGTCAATTAACAAAGTATCTGAGGTCAGGAAAAGATGAAGATTTTCGTGACTTATTGAGAATAATACATTTTTTTGCAAAACGAACCCAAGAACATTATCGTCGGTTGATGACAAATTTTGAGAGTGTGCTTTATAATCACAATTTTAGTATGAGTTCAATGGTGCCCACCATGACATCCGACGTTACAACTAAAACTGAATGCCGCGTAATGGCCAAACGCCATCGTTGTAGCAGCGACAGCGACAACGACGGTGAAATTGCTAGTAAAATACAACTTCTTACCGACAAGTTACCCATTTCTGAGGCAAAATGTGATGGCATTAAGACAGTCACGGATGAATATAGTGATTTATTCGATCTTTTAGGCTTGTAAGGGCGGTTATGCGTTTTTAATTAAAAAACCAGTTTTACATTGTGTTAAGAGTTATGATTAGTTAGGGTGTGAATCTTTTTATGATAGTTCTGATACTGTTCTAGTTCCTGGGGGCATTGGAAAATAGTAGAATAATTGCCTCCATGATTTGTTCTTTGTTTGAAAAATCTTAAAAGATTTTAAGAGCAAAATACCACTGGCCCTTTGTATCTAACCAGCATCTATTTTGTTTGTAAGCAAGGTACTGTTGCTTACCTTACCAGATCGGACGGGTAGCCCGGGACGTTAACACTCGCTTCCTCCAACCATCTCTATCCGCCATTGCAGTTGGTAGATCTTCAGCTTGTAGTCCCACATCATCAGAAATCTGGTCAAGATAGGTGATACGGGATCGACCAACAGAGTTAAAGACATGACTTGGTCTCCATAGAATTAACTTGCTAGCAAGCTCAGAAGAACTTTGAAAACAGTGTCCAGCAAAGCGAATCCTTCTTTCTCTGACCAGGGATGATACTGCAGGGATATTTTTGTATAACTCCCTTTTAGTAGGGTGTTCTTCCCACGACTTATTGAGGACAGCCCTTAGCATTCGGATGTAAGTTCCATCAAGTACCTTTTCGAGCCTTTTGGTCAGGGCTCAGGTAGCTGAGCCATTTAAAAGTATTGACTCCACGACTGCTCTGAAGAAATGCCTCTTCAGGTTGTCAGAGAGAAATGATTTCCATATTGTAAACGTTCCACTTGGAGGTTATATATACTCTTTGTAATGTTTTTAGTCAATGTAAAGTAGCCCGGACGTATTACTGTCAACAGACAATATTGTCAAAGCCTACTACAAACAGAGTGCTCACTTTGTAAGCAAAGCTATCGTTTAACCGCCAAAGAAGCGTATTCACAACAACAAATAGCCACAGATTAGAAATGTCCATTAAATTACAAGCATTTTACTTATAATTTCTTAGATTGTTGGATCGGAAATTATAGAATATACTTTTTTATCTCTCTGGTTACAAGTAAGTAAATGTTTTTCAGTTTGTTTTACGCTAGGTAGCTTTTTAGTTCACAAGGAAGCCGTGGTTTTTAACTCATATTCTCCCAAGCATGTCCCTCTAACTTCTTTTATTACCAAAATTGGTGTAAATATCTGCCTTAGGCTAGAATAGAGGTGTAAAAAGTTTGATTGCAATCCTTTGATGGGAAAGGTGTCTTTTAGCTATGTCTACTTTTGTAGACATTGGTAGGATCTGTTAGAAAAAGCAAGTGTGAAAACGCAATTGAAAACAACTCATTGTGTTTTACATTGATGATCTTTGCATCTTTTCAAGCTATTTAAAATGCTAAAATCATAAAATGAGATAGTCTAGAAGTCAATTCAGCTGTTTTTGCATAATTCATTTTTCATGATAGAGCTAAAAGCAAAGCTTGACATGCATGCTCTTCTTGGACTTATCGCACCTATTTCGGCAACTTCGCCAGCAGACAACACACTTTCTTACAGGACCAGACTCTGGATAGTGGCCAGTGTTGTCAGATCGCACTTCAATTGGAACGTCGTGAGAAGGACCAGATCTAGAATCAGCTGATGGTCGTGGGGTGGCCCTCTTCACCATGATAGACACAACGTTGCGTCGAAATGATTTCTGGTCAATCGCAACATTGGATACTAAGCGATATAGATCCATCTCCCTGTGAGCGGTAGTCATGTGAGCCAAGTGGTAAAAGTTTAATACGTTGAACGTCTTTGGCTGGGCAGCCAGCCATTCTATTAGCTCGTAATGTGCCAGTCGCACGAAAACCTTCGTTCTTTAGATGCTTGATGAGATCGTACTAAGTGAAAAAGTTGTCAAAAAATAAATGGTGTTCAGAAGAGTCACTGCAGACTGCTGCAGTAGTTTTGACGACTTGCGTACCTAGTGATTACGTTTTAGAAGAATTTCCAGAGGCACCTTCATAGACGGATACATAGCATGGCATGCACGTACTGCTGGCCATCATCCAACATTTGTATCCGAATCGAATTGGCTTGCCACGAATGAACTGCTTACATGAGTGACGTCCAAAGTAAGGAATCATTGATTCGTCAATACTTAGGTCTTCGTGAACAATACCGAAGGACTGAAATTTACTGTTTAGTAAATCATAAATGGGCTTAACTTTTGCCATTTTTCCTGGGCCAAGTGATTGATAGTAGTCATATTAGTCATAGCACCATTTACATAACTAAGTGTTAAGTACTCTAAACTAGAATCGACAGGAAATGTCAATATGAGTCTCTCTGCTAACACTTCCTACCAATGTCTACAATTGTAGACTTCAAAATTTATTACGTGAACTTTTTGTGTAACGGTCAATAACAAAATAAAAGTATGTTTATTAGACAGAATCACCCTTGTAAAGTGTAAATACAAACTTTAAAACCGTCTTTACTGCCGGCTACCTCGCCAACACAGCAAAGTGCAGAACGTGGTTGGCAGTTCAGATTTTTTTGAAAATTGGCACACGTCTTATATCTTATACTGACACATAGTACCAAACTAAATATCAGTTTATAGCTCATCTTGCCTATGATCTATTCTAAAATAACGAGGGACATCATTTAATGCCAAATATGCTCTATCTGTCTATAAAACAAGCATTGGATTAGAAGTCTACTTTTGTAGACATTGGGAGAATTTGGGTTAATGTGCGATGGCTAGGATGTGACTATTCCTGCTTTTAAATATTCACACCTATAGCTGCCATCGTGAGGTAGTATATGACATAAAGTCGTTCTAGATGTAAATATTAAACACCAATGGTATACCGAGTACAGACATTTCTAATATGTATTTGATACCATTGAGTGGTCTCGCATTTATAGCTTTGAGAAAAGTTAGTAATTTTATTATGAAATATTATTTGCTGTCAGAAGTTGGATATTTATTCTTTGGTGCTCTGTCTTAAGAGAATGTAACAACAGTCACCAAATGACCCGAGAATGACCTCCCCCCTGAGTCCATGTGTAGACAATACCGTTGGGGTACGCGCCTACCCTACAAAGCTTCCATTTGAATGACTTGCAACCTGCTCTTAACGCCAGGCTTGTATTTCAGAAGTCCTTTTGAAATTTTCCTTAACACTTATTCATCTCTTTGATTATCTTCACTTCGTTCACCCTTTGTAACTGGAAAACTTATCCACATCTATGGTGTCAACCTCCATTCAGCTCATTAACGCCAAATCCAGTCTCAGGGCATCACTGATTGTATTGAATATTTACGCCGCAACGGAATTTGAAATCCTTGGTTCCAACAACCCCTCAATGCTTGTGGTCGTACTACTTGCCCGCTCTCACATAGTTGCCACTATACAAGATTTTCTGTTTTATCGTCTGGTAGCTTACAGTCTTTTAACAGGTGTGCTACACTCTCACACTGGATGCCTAATACTTGCTCCCTTTTGTTCACACCTTATGCAGAGTGAGGACTCTAACTTTGCTTTATATTGAGCTTGATTTAGTCTTTATAGCCCGTGCACTGGATATTGGAGTCTCTGTGCGACCTTCCAAAGTCCCAATTCTTAACTAGTGTCATATTGACCTCGTTAACACAAGATTTTTCCTGAGTTTCTGTCCAAGCAATTTTTTCGTATAGCACTTTTTTAGTTTTTCGCGTTGTTTCAGTACTTTACGTTCTTTCAGAAACATTTCCTTTTTAACTTCCAGGCGGCCATGAGCCCTAACAGCTGCCAACACTGTTTCTTTACTACCCCATACACACCAAGAAAGCCTATTGCCCTCAGGTATTACCCAGTTTCTATAACGTCTACTAAATATTGCATCGTTTTAAACTTATTCATCAGGACAATGATCGTACCTTTATTTTCCTCTTTCTTAAGCGTGCGTTTCACATAGTTTCCTTGTATCAGCATCGCTGCATTGTCATAGAGTCTCTTATATTCTGACTGGTCTGGTGTGGTGCATTTACTGATTACATCCCAGACCGTTTCCACTTTTTACAACACTTCCTACATAAAAGAATATCATAATTCTTGTCGATGTTGTGTTTGACATAATTCGTCCTGAATGCTTGCCCTTGTGCAGTGCACAACAGCCTTTCAGTTTTTTCATCTACGACTGGCACAATTTCCTAACAAACTGACCAGACATTACTACTACTACTACTACTACTACTACTACTACTACTACTACTACTACTACTACTACTACTACTACTACTATTATTATTATTATTATTTTATGTTTTGAATTTGCTTAGTTTAAATACGATATGTGCCAAGTCCCACCCTGGGACCTCAAGCAACAGAAAGAATAACGAGGCTACACTCTACATATAAAGAATTTTATGCAAGATGTGTGATGTACCCATAAGTGCGATCTTCTGTATTTCAGAAAGAGATATATTTCCAGGGATTTGGCCAATGTAATACTGTGTATTTTTTGATACCATTCCAAGAGCTCCAACAACAACAGGAATTGTAGTGGTTTTTAGATGCCACATTTTTGTTATTTCTATTTCAAGATCCTTGTATTTACTAAGTTTTTTAAATATCTTTAATGATGTGTTACTATCAGCAGGAATGCTCATAACTATAAGGAAGCAGGTCTTATCTTGATGGTTCTTAATGACAATATCTGGTCGGTTTGCCTGAATAGTTCTGTCAGTTTGGATACTGAAGTCCCAGAGTATTGT
>RDPX01000058.1:114055-131235 GCA_003991215.1 Morbakka virulenta | reverse complement strand
GTTACTCTGTGCGTCCTTGATACCATGCCTTGGTACTGAGTGGTATTTCTTTGGGTATTGATGCAATGTATACACGGCATACAATTGTATTAAGTGATAACATGGAAAAATATACGCTTGAAGTTTAAAAATTTTTATTACTATTATTATTATTATTATTATTATTATTATTATTATTATTATTTTTATTACACAATAATAATAAATAACTACCAAATATTGCTAGTTAAAAATACCATGTTCTGATATATGAAACAACCATTCACAAACCTATTAAAGAGACATTCTTACACAGTGCAAGGAAAATTTCGAATCCGATTGTGTAATAAAACTAAATAAATAAAATTCTATTCGTAATGTGCTTATTTTTATCAATCAATATCTTGTATCATTCCTGGAAAGACCTTTCGAATTATTGTCTCGCTATCTATTAATATTGTCTTTTGCATTTCGGCAACTGCCCTGAGCAAAAGTTCTTCGTTTTCAAAAATGTTTTCAATGTCTTTCGTTACTTTTTTCATACCACCTCCAAGGACGCCAATTATCACAGGTACAACATTAATATCGTAGTCAGGTCGTCATTCTCCCATTTCAAACGCCAACTGTCTATACTTAGCCATCTTTTCTAGACGCGTGTTTACAATGTTCCGTTGCTTCGGGCACGCCATGTCACACATCCAGATCTTTTTCTTCTCTTTGTCCTCTCTGGTCAAATCCGGCTGTCTTGCTGTACTTGTTTTTAGTAAGTTGAATTCAAAATCCCATACTACTTTTGCTTTGTGGTTTTCGATAGTCGTTCCTCTCTCCCATTTCTCTGTATACCAAACTGTACCTTCGTCGATAAGGTCATACTCTTTAACCCAAGCAGTTGTCATGATCATCAATGCTCTGTTGTGTCTCGCCAGGTATTCACTATTTGCTGGCACTTTGCATCCAGCAACAAGATGTTCAACAGTTTCTTCCTTATCTGTACACAATCTCTTTACACACATCGTCGATCATCCATCAACCATCGCGCTACCTTCCAAGCTCTCGTCTCCACCCTCTGCTGTAACATCATCATGATTGCTGCAGTTTTTCTGCCGTGTAGGTTCTGCTTGAGCCAATTATGACACTTTTCTTCTTGTTCTTGATAAAATTGGCTTTGCTGTTCTTGATCTTGTAGTCTTCAATCCTTTTTGTTTCCGTACCTTTTTGTAAGCTAGTCTTGATATTTTGCCATGTAGCTTTCCATTCTCTATTTTTTTCTATCACTCTATCATCAATCCTAATTGATCTTTCTTCAAACTGCATTCTGACTCCTACTTCTGCCATGGTCATGACTGATTCCGGTACTATCGCGTTTTTCTTTTTCTTTTCATTTCTCTCATCCATGCTGCTTCAATCCATTGGTTACTTGACTTCGCCATATAATATGCAACTAGTAATTTTGTTTCTTTGTACAAATCTCTCATTGATTTCAACCCACGTCCACCTTTTTCTCTCTAAATGTAGACATTCATCACTTGCTTGCCTCCCTAACATGTTCTTTTCTCTTAGCTGTCTTTTAATTACCTGATCCAATTCTTTTAGTTCACCAGTGCTGAATTTGCATATATTCATCGCATACCCTACCACTGGTATCACCTTCATGTTGATTCCCTTGATTAAATTTGAATCATTTAATTGAGTATTTACAAGCTTTTTCAGTCTCTTCAAAATCTCTTTCTTTACTCTGATGAATACACTCTTTGTCTTTATATCATCAGCCTGCTCAATTCCCAGGAACTTGTAAATTTCATTTTCATCCGGATCCATGGTCTTCATGTCATGCTTTGCCTTGTATTCAGTCTGGGTCAGTTTGCTGCATTTGCTGATGATATGCGAAACAGTCTCATCCCTGGTCTTGCACATTTCATATCCGCCCCATCGCTAAATTGGTCAAGCGCGCTTTACTGTCTTTCATCACAGCCTTGTCGATAATCAATTATTTCTTTGTTCCTCTTCCTCCTCCAGTGCATCCCTTCTGCTCCCATGGTAACATGTCCTGTTCAGTCAGATGCTCATATATCTGGCCGCTAATCATTGATGTCAACAGTCTCCACATCATGGGCAAGCACCATGGGGGAAATTGGATGGTATATTGCCTATCACTGGACCCTTGGGGATGAGTACCGTGCTGCCCTTTGTCAGCCAGTATGGTACAGTAGATCTCCTTACTATTTCACATAGCTGTTTTGCAATCCGCGCATTAAGAGATGTGAATCTCTTCATCTAAAGGCCTTGAACGCCATCAGGCCCAGGGGCTTTCCATGGTGACATGTCCTTACATGCTATCTGAACCATCTCCATAGTTATTTCAACTTCTCCTTGGGTTTCTATCCCAGTATTCTCATCCGCATGGCATTTATTCATAGATAGCTCTATAAGGAGTTTGAAAGCGGTTCCATAAAATATTTCTTCTTGATTTCAGCTTTTAATTCTTGTAGTATGTTACTGACATCATATTTTATTGGCGAATTGGTTCTTCTTCTTGGGCTCAAATTTGTCTTGATCTTTGCATTTAGAAACTGGGGATCACTTGAACGAATATCACGTGATATTATCTTAACTCCCAGAACCGATGAGGGTGCCTAATTTGTCATTTTTTCCAGACCTTTTTTGAGTTCTAATGTTCAATCTGTTGGCAGGTCACGAATATTGTGAATTCTCTAGTTCTCAGTGTTTTCCTACATCATATCGTTTGAGCGTGTTCATGTTTAAGATTAACTCTTTTCTATTGGCTTAATTAACCTACTTGTATGGAAAGGGGTTTGGGTTTGTATTTTGGGGGTGGGGGTGGTCACTTTTTCATAGGACCATGTACTCAGTGGCATTATGACTTGTATGCTTGTTAACCATAAAAATTATATTTTTATGCTAGTAAATATTTTACAATAGAAATTTTTACACCTATGTTACATGCATCTCACAATTTTGTAATTAAATATACAATTACACTATTACATTATAGTAACACATTATATATTGTACATTATACATTATACATTACAATTACATTATATACCATTTTTAAAGAAGGTTATAAAGACGTAATGACCAATTTTATTATCAACTCACTTTTGATTTTAGAAAATATTTATTTTTTATTGACTTTTTGTAATGTCTTGCAGTCGAATGTGATGCTAATAAACTAATCAGATCAATGACTTTTGTTTCTGTAATGATTTTACATTCTTTTTACAAAAGCGCCACGTGTGGTGGTACGGTGAGGAATGGGGTCTCCAGCAACATCTCAGACTAACAATCAAGGTTTCTCTTATTTACACCCAGTGTAGGGGCGAATGCAAGTGTGACTGTAAGGGTAAAGAGTGGATGCAGTAAGATCTGTGAACTATTGCCAAAGGAGTCTGGTGAACGTTAATGATCAGCCAATCAGAAATATCATGCCAACTTACAGCAAGCGCGATCTCCTTCAGAAAGATATAAAAAGTCTCCCGAATTCAGCGAGTAACTTTAAGTCTTAAGATGGTAACCATTCAGCGAGACAGATTGATGATGGCCATCCATTTATTACGTTCCCACTTAGGATGGGGAGGGGCGGGTATCCTAAAAAGCGAAGAGGAGGAGTGAAGCTCACAAGGTGAGAACGTTCACATTAAAAGAATGTTTCCTTACAGGTTTCACAAAGTAGTGACAGCGAAAGACAGCTGTGTAGGTGCAATAATTTTTGTTGTTTATCTGGAATTACTTTCGTTTGTATTCGGCTTGTATTTAATTGTAATTACTTTCATATCTCACAACACTAGCCTGGCTACAATTTTTTACTTTTCGAATTTAAGCACGCCAGTTTCTATAAAAGAAGAATCAATGACATAACTTTTAATTTATTGATCAAAATGGCAACTACGAATGCCGGTTAAATGGCTAATTTCATCATATGATAGCTCTAATACTCTTATATTATTGAGCACTGTCGATAGCTAATAATTACTTTGATACTGGTGTATATATATACTCAATCTGCAGACAGTACCGTTTCGCCCTTTGTGGGGTCATCAGTACAGCACAGAGCGTCTGAGATATAACTCTCTCGTCAAGTTGCCGGAGCAAACACAGCCTAAAGAGTTACTGTGGGATCGTGCTGATATATATATATATATATATATATATATATATATATATCAGACTATATATGTATATATAATTTGATTAGTATTTCCCTGGCTATTTAAGGAGTTATTGACAACTGTTAAATATAAATACATATCAAACGAAGGAACATGGACACTAGGAAGGAGAAGATAACATTTCTGTTAAAATGAAACCAACCTGAACGTTTTCTATTTTTATTCCTTTTACATATTTACACAATATATGGCACAAATATTTATCAAAAAACAAGTTAAACTTATGTTATAGATTTTACCATATTTTCCGCTGATAAATATATACCAGGTACTACTATTTACAAATTTGTCAAACAAAATTCGATTGGCATACTTATTTGTCGGCTTTATTCAGCAAGATATCCACTTTCTTAACAGAATACTATGCTTTTGTGTCGGAAAGATCTAGATCTTTCCCACACAGGAGCAAAGTATCTTGTGGTGGAGTAACATAGTGTTGTAGCAGTCTGCTTCAATGTTTTTGCATCGGCACACCAATTAATGGATGCTATTTTGCCGAGGAGATTATTTCTGGTCACCAGTTTCTTTTTAGCTAATTCTATAGTAGATTTAAATGGAATAAGGAGAATACGCTAATAGGGGGACTGGGATGGAAATAGGAAACTTCAGTTAAATAGGACAACCTACTGCACTTCTTTCCATAAACCTTTCAAAATCAGCAAAAGAAATAGCCAACCAATGGCTGTTTCTCTTGCAACCTTCTAAATTCTCTTTATCTGCTGGGGAATCGATCCCGGAGCCACTAAATTACGGTGCAACTGCACTAACCATTAAGGTACTACCTTTTTTATTACAAATGTAAAAAATAAAACAAAATGTCAGTAAGAAACCTTTAGGGCACAGAAGATTCTGCGATATACAAACAGAAGTAAGAGAAGAAATTGGCTAGGGAATATCTCCCAATTGGCTCAATGTCTTGGCTTGTTTGTTTGACGTCCAATAAATTTACATTACGCGTTAATGGCCATGAAGAAAGTTGATCATTTTCGAGAGGCAAAGGCAGACTAGCGTCAGACACGGAGCGGATCTTATTTCTATCCCTTTTCTTAAGTTTTGACAGGATTAAAATGTCTTCGACGCATGAATAGCAACCCATGGATGGATAGTTGCCAGTAAGAATGCCTTCTTTCCCAAAAGCCAAGAGACAGGTCTCGCTCAAACATTTTCTCAATTACAACACATCATTTACTCTGAGCGTGGGCTGAATTGCGGTCAAACTGAATTGCTCCTCAGATGATGTGATTGGGTAACCTTTATAATGAAAACAAAAAAGGTTCTTCAGTTTATGATATTTTTATTGAGAATAAAAATCTTTGTTTTCTTAATCTGACAAAAAGCACCTCAGTCTACCTTACAGATATTTCTGTTAAATAAATATCTATAAGTAAAATATTGAAAAAGGGACAAGTTGTTGTCATATGTATCTGATTTGTCTCTCAATTTCATTATCTACCTTCCTTTCACTGTAACTCTGATGAATGCCTTTCTACAAGGTACAGCTTTTGTCAGCAAAAAGCTGTTGAGTTAAGAAGTAACAAAGTAGTCAACTGCGGATATTCATCGCTTAAAGGGTAATTGGACTCAAGTACATCATTGCATTTTTTCTATGATTGCCAGCTTTTCAGCTTTATTGTCTTCGATTACAGAAATCACCATCTATCTACCTACCTATCTATCTATCTATCTATCTATCTATCTATCTATCTATTTATCTATCTACCTATCAATCTATTTATTTATCTATCTATCTATGTATCTATTTATCTATTTATCTCTACATCTATCGGTGGCGAACTTTCGTCGATGGCCTATGCTCATTCGTGGGCTATGGGCTTAACTAAGTAAGTAAGTAACAATATACACATTGTTAATTGCTACTATTACATCTCTGAAACGATATAGAATTTACATTTGATTTTACGTGTAAAATCTTTACCTCTGGTTATTGAAGTCATCTCTTGGTTGGGAATTTCGTTGTTAGGGTCCTTGATTGTTTTCTTCCCATTAAGATTCCGATGAACTTAAATTTGCACTATACTCTAAAGTACATTCTATTTCTTCGTGTGAGATGAGAATGATATCTATGTAAAAATTATAACATAGAATTGTTAATGGTAAAGAGTTTTATATATTGCTTATTGATCATCAAATGACTTCAGTTAAACTATGCTGCTAACCTAAAATATGACTTTAAGATAACTCATATAGACATTAACCTCTTCTTTGAGTAATTGTTTTTGCAGTAAAATTCCCAATTCTGGCATTTAAAAGAGTGTTATAGGTCAGTTTCTTATTTATGCTTTGGATAGATTAATAGCTAAGCCATACAAAATCTTGATTTTTGAATACCCACATATATTGTTACCTTAATGTTAAGTAGCTAGGATATGCAATATGAAAGATTTCAGGTGTGGTGATGATACAGTGTGAATAGTAGATACCTTAAGAAGGTAGCAGTCCTTTGGAACATTAAAGAAAATGCTGTGAAACTTTCCACAATTAGTTAAAGTGTACGATAATCAGTCAGAAAAATAACGATTGATATGCATCCTGAAAGCACACCATGAAATAACAAAATAGATCACTAATTTTAGCTATGGACAAAAGTGTTGGTTTGATAGAGGTGTGGGATAGACATCCACATAATAAAAAGGCAACAACTATATTTCTAAAGATATGCTCTGCAAAATCAGAGTGTTTGAGTGTTATCTTCAGGAAGTTGTGGCTTTAGAAAAAGTATTATTAGAAACCAAAAATATATCTCCTACTTTTAATTTGGTAATTCTAAGAGTACCATAAATAAATCAAGTGAGAGAAAAGAAAATGTTAAAAAAATAGGAATTGGAAGAGCGGTAATGCATAAAATACAAATTGGAACATCAAAATTTTTAGGACTTGTTATACGAGAAGTCAGGTTACGATATTCATTTACACAAGATGGACACACGCCTGTCTTTTTGTATGGCTAAAAATCAGCAAGAGGAAAATTATTGAAGGAGCAATGTGAATATTGATAAATATTAATAAATCTAGACCAATATTTGCTTTCAATAGCAATGGGTGGAAGTAGCTAGGCACATTTTCTTCTAATGTTGTATGAGCTTTCAAGTTTAGGTGAATACATCATATAAAAATCCAATAAATTTTGCAGTGTACCAGTATTAAAATGGAAGTTACCATCAGCAATGTATGAACTGTATGAATTCTGTCTTGAGAGTCCTCTGCCAAAGCAATCCAAACAACTTGCAACAAAGGAAAAAAACTTGCTTTTATTCCTTTTCATCTGATATTTTCCTTTATATAATTGTGACTTTTTACTTGACTTTTTCATATTTTCTTTTTTCTTGGTATGCGTTTTCCCATCGACCAATGCTTTCAGTAGTTTCCTAAAATATGCTGATTTTTTCTTTTTTGGCTTTACAGTTTCTTCATGGTCTGGTAGGACTAAAGGGTAAACGCAACCAACAATACTCTCTTCTGAAGTAGAAGTAGTTGACATTCGAGACACTGCAGGGATGTCATTGCATAAAGATTCAGAGCTATCCTACACTGGCAAATTATCAGACGTATTATTTATATCAAGCAAATCTTCACACGATGTAGCTTGATTAGACTGCAACATATTGCTTGAGACCAATTTCAAGTCTTCTTTAACATTCTTTCCTAAATATAGATTGCCATTCAATGAGCAGCTTTTACGATTAAAATCAAGTAGAACACCAAATGGATCTCTAAAAGACGTTTCTGCATCTAAATCTAAACCACAATATTTACAGTTATTGATTGATGAAGTGCACTTGTCATCCATTTTTCCTTTTGTGATGATGATTTCTTTATCACATTCACTACCCATTGAAATTAATTAATCAAGGATGGAAACTTGCTTTACAACAATTTCACTCATATCTTGAGTTATATCAACAATATTTGATATCTCACTTGGCAAGTTTGAAATCTTGCCATCATTTTCTTTTCTCAAATGCTCGTTACTATCAAGTGAAGTAGTATCACTTTCTACATCAGCTAAACTACAACTTGGCTTCTGTAAAGCATTGTTTCATCAGATGTAAGATCAGATTTTTATATTTATATTTATATATAGATAGATATAGTTATTATATTATTATCTTATTATCTTATAATCAGCCAGTTCCATCTTTGGCTAAAGTTCTCTGAGTGTTTCACTCTTATACTATATAAATATATATATATATATGTATAAGTATATTTATGAAAAAAAAACCTCTTACATCATAAAAAGGAATCTACTATGCTTATTGTCTATACAAATATCATAGTAGAGACAAAAATCTATCAATATTTTCGACAAATGTCAACATATTGTAACATTTAGGAATAATTAACAACAAATTACAAGGGATTGTAAATATCACAGGCTCCCCAAGTGTTTCTTCTAATTCTTAATTAACGACATTTTAACACTCAAACTCATGTTGTCTATGAGGCTGCGTATAGGTTCACATGGAGGGTCCAATGCTGTGTTGAATCTGTAGAAATTTCAAATCAATTTTTGGACTCAAACAGAAAAAAAAGATGACTTTTGAAACCTTTAAAAAATGCAGTATAAAAATTTGCAGTTTTTAATGGAAGTAGCTAGTAAGGAAAAACAAAGCCTTTTGAGAAATAATTGACGATCCCTTTAATATTTTACGTAACGAGAGAAAATAGTAATTACATTAACAGTTATTAATCTGTTGATCAAATTTAGTTTTGAAAATTTAAAAATTGCTCTACATAACATTTGCAAAATTTCGAGAGTGTGTACATGAGATAATTGCGAAGTCCAACTCCTGGATTTCTACAATAAGTTGCTGCAAATGTTGCTGTGATTTAAGTGCAACTCCTGGATTGCTAAAATAAGTTGCTGAAAATATTGCTGTGATTTAAGTCCAACTCCTGGATTGCTACAACAAGTTGCTGCAAATGTTGCTGTGATGTAAGTCCAACTCCTGGATTGCTAAAATAAGTTGCTGCAAATGTTAATGTGATTTAAGTCCAACTCCTGGATAGCTTCTTTAGACGAAACACATTGGAAATAAACATTTTCTTTGACAGTTGTCTTCTTTTTCTAAAAAATATAGCTGTAAGAGAGAGAAAGATACTTGCCTGACAAAGCAAATATTTGCATGGATAGCAAGAAGGACCTTTACCACAATAATTCTAATATCCCATGCAACGCCAATGCTGTTCATCACAGGGCAATGAAATTTCGTTCTGCACGGTATTCCATTTCTTGAGTAACCAAAGTAAGTTGATTCTATAGAGAAAAAGGAAAGGAATATTATTTTTGTTGTAGAACGAATTATTGGGGGACTAATCAAATTGTATACCAAAGTGGGACTACGGATAAGCATCTCGTGCCTCTTGCCTCAAAGTTATTGATTAATGAAAGGAAAGAAAGTTGCTATGAGAACATTTTGTGAGATGGACACCCTCATTTAGTATCAATCTGTCTTCAAAGCTTATGAGTATGAAAGAAAATTATTCTCTATAGATCATCTATCATCAAACACATCAGGCTCAGATATGTGTTCCTCAGTGTAAGGCCAGGTCAAAGTCAAAATATACACTACTGATTTTCATTGCAATGAAGTTATTACAAGAGAAGGTCTTTGTCCAAATCTCTGACTATACAGAGTCAAGTACGACTCTCTCTAAGTCCAGAAATGTGATTGAAAGGACAGCAAACGGCAAATTACCTTTTACCAAACACGTCAACGAAAGTTAAAAACATTGGTACATCACACAATACGTTTTAGTGAAAAACATTTTTCATTGTATGGTAAAATAGAATGTAAGGAGAATTAACCAAAGGATGGTCTTTAAAACACTCCACGTCAAGAAAAAGAACCCAAGAGATAGAATAGTGAAAAAAATAAAAACCTAGAAATCCCAAAAAAGGAAATATTTCAGTAATACAGGGTTTTAAATAAGGGGATCTGAATGTTTTCAGTGTTACAAAATGTAACTGTGAAGAACAACAGTGTTTTTTAAAAGGTAACCTTTTGTAAAAATATTTAGATAATATATGGTTAATTTAAGTTAGCAATTGAAAGAAAGAACAGAAGTACAATGCCTCGTACAGACTGAAACAAATAATGGAAACATATTAAGCCAAAAGTAAAAAGTGTACCAAAAAACAACAAGTTTATGAACGATTAACCTTTGTGTAAAAGAAGAATGGTATCTTTTGTGTTTTGTTTTAATGACAGATGCAGCACCACCCCTGTTTTGTATCCAATAATTGTAAAGAAGACTTATAAATAATATGTAATGTTATTTCTAAGTCTTTAATAAATAAAACCTATCTTTCTATATATAAGTAAACAAATGAAATCATCATCACAGATATCGTACAAGCTAAAAAGAGCTTTTTTGTTCCCTAGCATTTCTTATCATAGAAGGAAGAGCATTCTAAAACTAGAGTAAATAAGAAAAGATCTAATCAAAAGTATTGCTATATGAAAGATGCTAGAAAAAAGTACCAAACAGTGTTCACCAAATCAGCAGTCAGGTTCACCATCTTCCCAACAGAACAATACAACAGGTTGTCCAAAAAAAAAGAGAGAGAAGATGAACACAAAGATTTTTCTATCTATTAATGATGAAAATAACCAGGAAATTGCTTATACCCAAGAGAAAAGTAAAATCATTTCCAATGGTATTGAAAAGCACATGTACATGTTAAAACATTATTATTATTTGAATAAAACAAAAAGTCAACTGCTGGCCTTGGTATAGATTGCCAACGAACGACAATAAGTTGATTGAACTTTACTCAAGTAAGTATTATAAACTTGTAGAAACTCAATTCAAAATACATTAAGTTGGACAATACCTGACGTGAAAAAGAATTGAACACAACATATGCCCACCACGTTCACACAGACAACAAAAACGAGTTTGATAGCAAGAATCAATTGTTTTGTCTAAAGTAAAACTAAACAAATTATTACAATCAATAAAAAATGACTACACAAAATCTACCTCTATATCCGATCCACTTTTTTATCTTCTATTAATTGTTTTGTCTAAAGTAAAACTAAACAAATTATTACAATCAATAAAAAATGACTACACAAAATCTACCTCTATATCCGATTCCACTTTTTTATCTTCTATGACCGGTGCCAAATATTCCCAGTTCATAGCGCCTCTTCACTATGACATTTCTGTTCAAAAAGGAAGGAACAAAGGTGTGATACTTCAAACTATTGAGGTATATTTCCAACAGAATTTCGACATTTAATAAAATAGTTCCATGCAATAACTTTTTGCTTGCTTTTGCTAAATCTATAGAGGCAAAAATAATTGCAAAAATCGTAAACTTACCTTTATCAAAATCTTGTGGTTGGTTGGTCACCTTTGATAACGTATGGCTTGAAAATTTGACATCATGAAATTGCAATGTTAGAGACAAGCAATTCTTTACCAAAAAAAAGAAACAAAATGCCAATATACCAAATGTAATATTATGATAGTATAAATTGGTAAAATAAATTAAAAAGACATATCATGGTTTGGAAAGCTGAGATAACTGGGGAATGAGATATTTTATTTACCAGAGGGATTCAGCATTTTGGTGAATCAACATTAGGAAATCCTAAGAGGTGGAAATAACAGGTGATTCCTAACTTTAACAAAATAATACATTATTTTGCATGAGAAACATGCATGATAGGATCAAGCTAAACTTGAAAGTAAAGTCAATATATTAATATTTGGAAATGAGTGCTATATTTTTGTTACATGTATACGTTTTCACATATGTTTGTGCTCATAATGAAATAAACAGTTTCTCGTTCCATGATACTTAGTCTGTATTTATCCAAAGTTAACAGTAGGATGGATGACACATGTTAAGTGAAATAACACTACAAACAACAACTCTGTCACTGTAAACAATTAAGCTCTGTATGTTCAACTACTTTAATGCTTCTTTCAATGCATCTTCTGAGACTGAACTCAACGTTTTCAACGATATTACTAAGGAATGCATTTCAACGTTGTTTTTGTTTTCTTTCTTTAATATTTCAAGGCTGTATGAAAAACGTTAGATCGTTTTTTTTATTTGCAATATTTATCAGTGACAGTCCTACTATTTTATTTATTAATTTATAGACAACTTGGTAAAATGCTTCAATATTGTCATCAAGATGCTTCAATTAAAAAACCAGTTTTGACAATGAGAAGCAGTTTTTACTCTACTTTATTCCTACCAACATCTTCTGCATCAAATAATCCTAGAGCTGTAGCCTTGTAGCGAAAAGTATTTCTCGAAACGTAGCTAAGAAAAAGCTTACAACTCAAAACTACTTCTTTATGTGGAGCTTAATTTGATGTAAAATGCATTAAAACTCTCAAAGCAATTAAACAGGAAGACTCACTTTGATTCTACATTTTCTCGTGCTCTGCTGCTTTACTCAAATCCAATAATTTACTACAACTCTAGCCTTTTAGGACATGTATTAGCGTTCTCAACTCATTCTACAAGTTCTTCTTCATACCTGCAGTAACTCAATTTCAAAAATGTCTTTAAGATTTTGTACTTGCATCCTCAAAATGAAAAGTTTGTCAAAGCTCGTGTTCTAGAGAATTCTCTCCTTTTCTCTTTCTGACAGAAAATAAAAAGCAAAGGTTTAATGTTCCTTTGTAATCTTTTCTTCATCTAAGATTACGTTACTTTATTATAAACCAAAATTTTATGATAATTTTATTAAATCCCTTTGGGAAAAATAATAAGCTGAGAGAGAATCTCAAAATCTTGTACCAAAAACATGTAGTCACTAATTATCTACTCCACTGGCTACTCTAGCTACAAAAAAATGAACCAAATCTAGTTAGTTTTGATTAATTTTCAACTCTTTAGGAAAGAATATCAAAACAGTAATTTTTCGAATGTTTTATGTTCATTCTACTGTTTACAATTTTTAACTGATAGGCTCTTAACTTAACTTTGCTTAACTCGAATTCCTTTTGTAAAATTATATGTTATTAATTTCAAATTGTGCCTTATTACCTTCACAATAAATGGTCTTGGTGACGTCAAATTTGATGACCTTCGATCTAGGCAACAAAATTCAATAAAGTCATGTGGTTTGAAATCAGCTCTGCTTCATGGTATTTGAAAACAATTTTGATGTAAAACAGAATAATGTACCATGATTTAATTACTTGACAGTCAATAATTTGTTCGAACGTTAAAGAAATCGAAAAAGGAAGGAGGCTTTAAATGGAAAATAGACAAGTCTAAAGTAAAACCAAAATTCTTAATAGCATCGATGAAACAAAATGAATCCAACATAAATCGTTATCAAACTGAATCTCTTATAGATAAAATTATTATTATTTAATAGTAGTGTTTGTAAATGTCCTCATTCTCGCGTCTGTAAAAATAATTTATAAATTTTATTCCAAAAAATAATTAATCCAGCGTCTGTTTAGGTCCATAGCATAGATGGGTGTACAGAAAGTGGTTCTACTCTCAATTTTGGGGATTCTTTTAGAGAAAATTAAAATATACTATTGGAGAGAGCTCTTTACAAAGACTTACAAGAAATGAAATAAATTGAACAGAGAAGGAACAACTTTGATTACAATCATATAATATATATTCATTAAAATTGAATTAATCATTTCAAGTTCAATCTTTGTCGCTTGGGTTCACCTTTTTTCTGATTTATCCTTAATATTTTATACATTTAGTGGCTTTGTGCCTTGTGTTGTTCTTAACAAGAAAAGAGACGAGGATATGAAATTTCATAAACAAGGATCTTGTATCAAAACATCATTCGAGGACACCAAATTTATGTTCTGTAATGATACAAAACTCCCAGTTCTTTCATTCTTGTATTTGTGCTCTTCAGAATAATCTTATGCAGACCAAAAGAGCAACATAACAACAAAACAACATATGCACCATTGTAATATTCTGAGAATGTTAAATTTCCTTGTTTACATATCATCGTAACCACTCTGTGCTCGTCCACCTCAAACTGTAGGATCTGATTTGTTCAGAACAGGTTTTAAGAAGCCTAAGAAGTCTAAAGCAATCTTATTTTTAATAAATTATACTCCTTATAATACTTGCCTAAGATTTTTTGGCAAGTTCTTTCTAAAGGAGTGATTTGAAAGTATTATGAACAAACCATATATGTCTGACCTTCTGGCAGTATAGTGGATGGGGCCAAGAATACAGCAGGTCCAATTTTCGTCACCAATTCCACATTTTCAGGAAAGTAATGGTCATCGTGCTCATGGTGTATTATCAGCTTATTGATATCAAGAATATCATTAGTTGGAGTATGCAGCACAACATGAAGCTGCAATCTATTACAATGTCCCCTGCAAAAGTTCATTAGATTCAATCTAAGAACCAGAAAACTACTGTTCGCATTAAGAGTATGGTAGATTGAGCAATGACATCAATGGCTAACGGTATTCTCTTTTATATTTTTCTATTAACGCATTCTTGGATCTCCTGCATTTTTAAAAAATGTACTCCTGAAGCCACTGATTTCCTTACTGTGAATGAGGTGTTTTTTCGTGCGTATTAGAATAAATCCAAATAGAAAGGTAAAGACCGTTGTAAATCTTTTAATATTTAACACAAGGTTATCATTCATTCTGATGAGGTGAAGGAGAAGACGTAAAGAAGTAAAGTCGGCCTAGGAAGTTTTTGCTATGCTAGTCTATGGTAAAAGGAAACATGACATGACACAAACACCATTTAGTTTGGTTTATTTTTTACATCAAAAGTGGACAAATGCTTAAAATTTTATTTTCAAGACATTTTTAAAAGGCATAATGAATTTAAGTACACCATCCCAAGCTTTACGAGTCTTAGGTTTCTATATTGCTAAATTGCTCTTTCAATGTCATGATAGGTCAAGAAAATCTAATGAGAGGTCATACGTCCATTTAAAGCATCTTATTTGTTGTGTACATAACATGTATTAATCCTACCACCTGGTTTCATAATTTCATTTTGTTTCTGTTACTTGATGTCCACAATAATTGTGTATATTGAAGCTATTAAACTATTTTTTCGCAGTTTTGATTTGAAGCTCTACCAAAATAAAAGATACTGAAGGACATATGAAAGAGGAAGCGAAATAACTTTATAGGTACTTCAGTTCCTGAGCAAATCGTATAAATTGTAAAAATGTCTTCATTGAGTCTGCAAATCTAACACTATCTGACTGCTTTTCTTCTGAAGTAATTAATGAAAGTGTTTGAGATAATGTTTTAATACCTAAACAAAGTGTTTTAAAAAGATGACTTGAAGATTAAAAATTTTTGTTTTTCTTTAAGAATTTTCACCAAATATTGCCCCACATTGAGCTCTTGTTTTCAATTTTTTAATCAAGAAACTTGAGGATTGCACAAATTTTTCATGTAGTCAATATATAGACTATAATTGCTCCTACAATACCAAAATAAATCGATGAATTGATTACTTTGATTAGTTCTTACTTTTGGTATTTTTACTGGCTGTGTGCACTTTTTACTTTTTGCATTTTTACTGGCTGTGTACACTTCTTACTTTTTGTATATTTACTGGCTGTATGCACTTTTTACTTTCCGCATGTTTTCGCTATAATTAAACATTCAAAACGTCAACCCAGTTTTCTCCATCAAATTATGGTTTGTACAACCTACGGTAACAACTTTTTGGCGTGATTTTTTCTCATTGACAACCCTTCTTCACTGCTGGGTAAATCACTAGACCACGTGCGTTCGTTGTTTTCACTCAAATTTTGTTGCTATTTGACTTTGCTAAGGCCGGCTGCATCGTTCTGTAAATAGAGACGAAATCAAGCAAATGAAATTCTCTCGGTGTAAAAAATAGCCAAGTGTGTGTCAATGTTTGTTATGTTAGACTATTCAAATTGAAATATATAACAATCAAAGGATATTAAGAGCTGCTCCTCAAAGGTAATCCCTATAATAATCTCACCAACTTCCTGCTGGTCGTTTCTCTAATGAAGAATCACCATGACAAATGGGGGACATGACACAACCTTCTCGTGGTGTTCCCTGTTAAGCTGTCTACTTGAATCTACACTTCAGGCCAAGTCAGTGAACTAACTGTGTCATTAGACAATCTACAACTGATATTCAAACGAATGGAAAACTGAAACTAACCCTGATCTCTGCTGGTGGAATGGACCACTTCCTGCACCCCTTAGAACTGTCCTAGGACATTTACCCAGCTCTCAACACCGACCATCAATCATCAACACCCATATACCAATTGATACCCAAACACCTTCACGCCCAGCTCCAAGATGGAACTTCCGCAAGGCAGATTGGCCCAAGTATGCAGAACTAGTTGATGCTGCTGTACCCAACCTGCCAACACTAGAGAGTGATAACATCAACGAAGCCTACGAAGCCTTTACCAAAACCATCCTGACAGTTGCCCATGAAACCATCCCTAGAAGAAAGAGGAAACAATACATCCCATGCTGGTACAGCCACTGTGAAGATCTTCTACGTTCAATCAGCTCTTCTACTGATGACTACGCTAGAACTGCACACACAAATGAACTTAAAGAACACCTGAATAATTTGAAGCGTGATCATTGGCTTGAAACCGTGGAACAGATAGATATGACTCACTCTAGCCGAAAGGCATGGACCGTCATAAAGCGCCTTACTGGGGAAGGAAAACCACCTCGACAGTGTACTGTGAGAGCCAACGCCATTGCCAGTGTCCTCGTAGCAAATGGGAAATTTCCTGGTACTGGTAAAGAGCTTGAAAAGATGGTTAAAGCCACAACCTCAAAATTGATTAACTTACCAACAGCTAACATGAACCTGTCTGCTGATTTTACTGATGACGAACTCGAACTAGCTTTCAAGAAGATGAAGCCTAACAAAGCTGCCGGTGCAGATAAAATATACCCAGAGCACCTTCTCAAGCTGGGTCCAGATGCCCTAAGGTGGGTGAAAGAATTTCTGTCCCACTGCGTTTCTTCCTGCAAA